>JARHVA010002059.1:2835000-2851267 GCA_037957365.1 Torreya grandis
GGATGTTAAGCTCTTTGGGGCATAGAAATTAGGTGTGTTCTCCTTAAGTTTGGCTCTAAAGTATTTGAATCCCTTAATGGAAAGTTTGATTTCTTCAGTAGTGCTGTCTATTTTGATAAAAGTAAAAATAAGTGTAAGTACATTGATATTTTCCTACTTCTTCTAGAAGGCCTCTATTTTAGCCTTAGCCTTATTCACACTCTCATCCAAGATTGCTCCTTGTTCACAAGCCTTAGTCATTAGAACATGGAAGGCTAATTCTAGGTTCTATTCCAAAGGCCTTAGTCTATAGAACATGGAAGGCTAATTCTAGGTTCTATTCTTAGTCCTTGATTTGGGTGCTTAGTGCATTGGCATTCCCCATGATACACACCCACTCTAACCTACTCACTGTGTCAACTTATGCCATTGATTTCTACTTCTCCTCCTTTGCCTATTTGAGACACACGTCTAGGACTGATGCTTAGTTTGAGAAACTTAATAAGATGGAATTGACTATATTTGTGCCCTCGTATAGTTTCTCAAAGATGTATTCTACCTCTTTGATCTTAGTAATAAGCTCCTTCTGTAGAAAAATGTAGGGATCTTATTCTTCTTCTTCTTACACCAGCTTAGGTTTTAACCTAGGGAGCATTTGTTCCACTAGCACATAGATTTTATCAACCTTAGAGAGGTTCCAAATATCAAAGCTGACTAGAAAGGATAGTTTAATCATCTCTATATGCTCACATAGATATTTTAGTTTGAACTTCATGGCTTATGCTTCCTCCTAAGCTTCTTTATGGAGTTGCTTCTATTTTCTCACCCTACCATCATTGATTATATTTTGATGCATAACTTTAATGGCCATATTTCTTAGTGCATTCCTAGATTAGATTGGCTTCATGGCATGAAGATTTTTAAGGATAGATTAATGCCCTTCTTTAGGTTATTTTAGGCCCAAAATTATATTTCTAGGCACCTCAAAGTGAGGCTTATCCATATAGTGATCAAACACATACGTAAGTTTTTTGCACATCCTAGTTGTGGTCATTTGGGGGGCATAGTTTCAAATATGTAAATGTCTTCATCCCCTCATCCCTTATACACCTTCTCCCATATGATCAATTCCTTGTCATCCTTCTTAATGATGACCATATCTATTTTATCTTCCTCCTCTTTATTGGCACCACCACTTTCTTTGGCACTCTCCTTGGAGGATTCATATATTTTTTCCTTAGGGGTTTCTTCCTTAAACTTTTCCCCCTTATCCATTGATTCCTCCTACATTTCTCAATGCTCACATCTAGGGTAATCCATTCGGTACTAGTGTCACCTTTCTGCTACTAGGGTTTTTATGTTATCTCTATTTATTTGTCTAAGGTACCAATATCACCTTATTTTTCTTTAGGAACCCATTCACTACTTGAGTGTGCCTCTTGTATAAATTCCTTTTCCTTCCTAATGGGGACATTAGGTGATTTCTTCACTACTTTAATGATTGGTCCTATGCTTGCAAGAACCTTCTTGGCCTTTTTATTTTCCTTGGCCTCTTCTTTTTCCTTAGCAGGTCTACACTTATTTTCAAGTACCAATTCCATCTCTATTTATTCCTCACTTAGGGCCATTTTCTTCCACACCTTTTTCTTCTCCTCTTATGTTTATGAGGGTGGTGTGGAGGATTCTTCACTAGATGAGGAGCTCACCGAATCCTCTACTTCTTCAAGCATAATGGTTGTGATGCTTTAGAGGGCCTCCTGCACATCTTTGGTGTTGGGTTCCTCTTCCTCTTCTTCTTCTTCTTCTTGTAGGATATATGTACCCGCAATTTATTCTTCTACCTCCTCCTCAATTTTGGGCATGAGGGTCTCTTCTTTCTCCATTTCTACCAAATTTATAGTTAGGAATGAAATGGGTCCCTTAGACTTCTTATTTTTGTGCTTCTTATTAGAGGAAGCAATCTTTGGCATAAATGTTACATGCTTCTTAGGAGATGGAGGTGTAGTTTTTTCTCTAGAAGTAATCTTTGAATTAATTTTCTCCATGATCTCTTCAAGTTTCTCACTCCATTTATTCTAGAGGTTTTTCTTCTATATATTTAGTGGTGGATTCCCTTCATCATCGATCAAGAGGGGAGATCATCATATTTTTCATGATTGGTACCCTTCTTATGTGGCTTCATCTCATAATAGAGGTTGAAGCCAATCTTTGGATTTGGGGTGCAAAAACTGGTGGCTCAACCTATTCCTATTTTGATCCATAATCTTTACTAAGATCTCCAATTACTGTGCATTAGGAATCCTTCTTAGTGTCACCATGAAATATTTGGTAGAAAACACATAAGGTAGTTTAAGCCATCTAGATAGGTTCCTATCTATGAATACTAGACACACTACACAAAAATGTTGCATTATGGTAAATGCCACCATTCCTACCATATGTTGGGGGAGCTTCTGAGGGATGTGCCATTCAATCTAAGAGGCCTCAATATACTAATCACACCACCTTTACACCCTTGTTTTCTATTTTTGTGAAAATCTAGGTGGGTAGATGAAGTCTTGATACTTCATCTTAGGAGAGTCATTTTGGGGTGAGAACACCCAAAGGTTATCATAATTTATGTCAGACATAATGATCTCCTCCATTAGTATTAATATTAACATATATCCCCATCTAAAGGTCTCACATGCCTTATGACACTCTAACACATTCTTAATAATCTCCTTGATAATGAATTAGGAGATGTTTATTTCACCCTTTACACTATGTGATGGGCAATGTATAATTAGATCTTACTAATGTTAGACCATCATCTATCAGGGCATGGCTTAGAGATTAATACACATATTATATCCCTCATGTTAGGGTCATATATACATATGATAAGGAATGCAAACCCTAACTTGTTGTAGTCCAAGAGCTTCATGATCTTCTTGACCTCTACATCATCCTCCATAATCTAGTAGATGTCTACCCTTATGCCTGGGAACCCTATGATCTTGCTAATGAGGCATGCCAAGATCCTTATGCACCACCCTATGAAATAAAACCTATCACCATAGATGCATAAGAGGAGGAATTGTACCAATTCCTTTAACTTTTCTAGATAATGACAATTTAAATAGTTGGGTTGCACAAGTGGTCATTAGTCTATCTTGGATGAATATGTCAAAGAGTATAGTGCTTGCCTTCATCTTCTTTATTTTTTTAGCGATATAGTCATGGTTGAGTTCTTATTCATTTTTAGGCATTTGATGGTTTTATTCATTAAATATACATGTGTGTGTAAAGGATACCAATTTATCCCTTACTATGACCTTTGGGGGAAACCACATCATTCTATAAGCAAGCTTTGTACTTACTTCTGGGTCTACCACCATAATGCTAACACCTTCTACCAATTACACCTATCTATTTATAGTGGTTTCTTATTTTACCATCCACACCTTATTGGCATCCTTGTATCCCTATGATAGACCTTTACTTAATCTTTTCCTATCCATTCTAAACTAGCTGCTATTAAAGTGTAGTTCTTTGATCTTTCTAAAGCCCTTAATCTTATTTGGCACTCCTTCACAATCATGGGATCTATGAATGTGTCTTTAGATATTGAGCTTCATGAACCATTAATGATAGCCTCAACATTTTTTTACTACCTTGTTCTCTCTCAATTCTTCTCCACTTACCTTCTTTTTAATTTGAATCAGAACACAATCTCTATCTTAGTTAAACCATTCTCGCTTGGGGCTATGGATGATTTGGTTCTTACTATGGTATCATTTTTTTTGGTTTTTGAGTGGCTTTAGATCTAGTTTGGCTCTATGTTTTGGTTAAAATTTATAAAAGGTTTATAACCTTTAAAATTTTGTCATTCACCCGTTTATACCTTAGTTTTATCTACCTCATTAATGGTTGGTGATTCATAGCATGGTGGTGCATTGATTTATTCAAATATACTAAAGACATAAAATCTATAAAAATCCACCATGTCATTCTCATTTATTATGGATCTTTATGCCTCCATCATCACAACCTTAAATGATCTTAATGGTTTATTTGATGAAGTGATAGGGGATTCAAATGGTCACTTCTCACTAACCATTGGGTGGGTGCTAGCTATCTCGACTTTCTCTAGTGTTTTTTTCACTTTGGTACGACCTTTGCCTTCTTATGGTAACCTAGGTATAATTATTCACATGCACATTATTCATCCTCCTTAGTTCCATCTTCTCTTCATGTTGTGCTTCCTTATAAGCACACCTCTCTTTATTACTCATTTCTCTACACTTCTATGTCTCTTGCTTCAGTCTTCCCTACCCCATACAATTATTTGTATCGGTCATCTAGTGCTTAATTATTTCTTCTTGATTTCTTATGAACTAGCATATTGTGCACCTCCCTTTGTCAACTTATACTCACATCTTTCTGAATCTGGAAAACTTCACATTCCCAAAAACTTAGGTGTTTGGCCTTAAGAACATAGAAAGTATTTGTGCTTGAATCACCTAATTGGATTTATGTGTGTAAGCATCAAAAGAGTTCTCCTATAGGCCTAAAAACATCTTGATTTTTCACTCAACCCAAGTGACACAAACATATGAAAATATTTAGATTATTCCAAATTTTATTATAGTTAACATAAAGCAACTAACTTGTGATCGAGAAGTTGGTGTCTGATAACACAAGCACCATCATAATGACTATAGGGTTTAAATCTATTTCTATTGAAATGCCTAGGGAACATTTCAAATATCATCATGTGAAAATTGCATGCACCAGTCTCCAATATACCATGGATGATATATGGTCCCATCCACCTAATTTATAATTTTCTCGGGTGTTTGAGGTACTTTTAGTCATATAAAAATACCAATGCTCCTTCAATAAGTACCTTGTGATTATCATGCTGCATCTTTTGGTACACATTTTATACTTGTTGGCTCCATATTTCTTGGGTCACGTGTCTCATTCAAGCACTCCAAGTCTTCCAAGTGTGTGCTCAAATACTCTTGGTCATCCAAATGACCAATACATGTAATGCACAATTAGGGCACTAAAAATTCCATGGGTAAAATGGCCTCTTTACCAAATACTAGTTGAAATGGTATAGCCTTGTTAAAACACTTATATGTAGTGAAATAGGCCCACAACACTGATGACACATGATCATCCCAATATTTACAACCAACATCGCATATCCTTGTGAGACATATTCCTAATATTTTATTGAGTACCTCAGTGATGTCATTTGATTGGGGATGATAAGGTGTCATATAATGCTATGCCATCATATATTTAGTTATTAGGATCTAAATAGTTGTATTAATAAAGTACATGCCATGGTTACTAGTCAATCTAAAAAGGTATCCATAGTGACTGAGGATGTTCTAGATAAACCTTATTGTAGTGGTGACTATGTAATATTTGGTCAATGTTACCTTAGCCCACTTAGTGAAGTAATATGTGGCTACCAAAATGTATCATTAAATTTTTCACCTTAAAACAAGATTAATAGGCCCAAAAAAGTCAATGGTCCATTTTTCAAATGGTGCCTGGGCAAGGATGGGGATGAGAGGCATCTCATCCTGGTGGTTTGGTTTTTTGGTACACTAGTAGATGTCACATGATTTAGTGCATTATTTAGCATATCAGAATAGGTTTGGTCACCACAATCCTAATTATAGTACTTTGCATGCCATAATATCTCTAGTGTAATGGCCCTCTAATAATCCCCTCATGCACCTTGTTCAAGATTGAGTTTATTTGTGCTCAAAGACACATCAACGTAGGAGTTCATCATAGCTCAAATTATATAGTTCCTCACCCATGAGTTGAAAATGGGTGGAAAAAACTAAAAAATAATTCTTTTCCTTAGTCACCATGGTCTAGGGAACAGATCCAGATGTCAAAAATATGGTGATCTCCACCAAGTATTTTGGGATGCACTGGACCCTATAAAATTATGCATCAACCATATCATCCTTAATAGGCACTACCACATTACTAGAGTTGATATGGGATATATGGTATGTATATGCAATCATAAATGCATCATGTCTATAAATCAATCTTGGCTCAGAGAAGATATAGTATACCTACACTTTTGATTGGGAATACATTTGTTAATAGGAGGATGACCAATATGGGGATTTGCTAGACCTAATTAGAGGATATATTATCATAATACACTATGATAAGGAGGGTTCAAAAGCCTCCAATATAACAAAATCATGTAATAACCCTAAGGGGGTCCTAGTTTTTAATATTTCACCTATGTTAATAACAAGAAAGTAAATCTAATCTAATGCTCACCAAAGCTTGTGGCACAAAGTGAGGGTCAGAAATAAAACAAAAACTAAACATGCATAGAAGATATATACTCATGTCAATATATACATAATTATAATTCATGGAAGATAAGCATAACTACATTATCTATCTAATCTTATAAAGGAAAAATAAAGGTAGGAACACTTACCTTTAAGACCAACCCATCAAGTCTCAATCTCTCCCTTGGCCAAGGTGCTTTACAAGAAATGTTTTAGTATGTAAGGATAACAAAGACAAATTAGATCTTGGCTACAGAACCTATCAATGCATCCAAAAGATTTATCCACAAGACAAGATCCATATCTCCAAATAAAGTATGGAACCCTAAGCTTTACTTCTCAAGTATAATGATCAATAAGCAGAAGTTCAGTTGTAATTCTTCTTATTCACTTCTTTATTATCAAATGGTGGGAAATGAACTTGTATATATAGGTATATCTTAACCTAAATCCTTTCAAAAATTTCAAATAATAGGGTTGACTCAGTTGACCTAGTAAAATTATATATAATAATTCACTAAGTCATGAGCTAGGTTGGCCAAAGGTCAAAATAGTTCCTCAGTGAAAATAACATAAAAATATACAGGGTCGACCTAAACAACCTTGTATAATCAACTAAAAAAATGGAATTAAGGTAAGGAAAATGAAGATAAAGTGGTAATAAGTCTGTAATGGGTTTAACTATGAAGAAAAAGCTTAATTTAAATGGTTTTAGGAGACAAGTGTGTATATAACATGTGGCAAAAGGGATAACAATCTTATGAAGCACCAATGATCTACCCACCCCTTTCTTGGTGTACCCCTTATGGTGTGCACTCATAAATATTGAGACTTGATGGGTTCTTAATAGATACAAAGTGTTAGTAATCAATAAAATTTTAAAAATATTATGTGTATGCATATTCTCCAATCGAATCTTATCACATGTCACGTGAGTGTAATCAGGGATGGTGCTTCAGAATATAGAACATGATAACACTTAACCTTGATGCTAAATAAGGTGTAGTAAGTAGCAAATAAGATAAATGAAAGGATAAAATTGAAAAACACATACCTTTACTTACTTTAGTGTTGTAGATAAATAAGTAGACTACAAGAGAAATGAAGGAATCTAATGTGAAAAACACTAGGTGAACCTATAGAAGTTAGTGCAAAAAATAGAAAAAAATTGAGATTTTTGAAATATAGGCATATGATACTGGAAAATATTCTCTGCATCATCATGAATCCATAACAATTTATTACTCAAAAAATGGATGATTAAAAACAAAGATAGAGGAAAAACAAGGAATCTACCAAAAAATAATTGAAAGATTTAGATTTTGAAAAGTGATTTTAAATAGGGTGAAATAAAAGTCATTTGTTATTTTTGACTTATGGAGGAGAGAAAAAGAGTTCTGAGAGACTAAGTGAGCTAGGATGGAGAGAAGATGATAGGATATGAGAGAGGGACCCCCTGAGGTAGTAGTGAGTGCAAGACAAGTAGGAAACTGAGAATCTTAAGCTTTTTGAATATTCTAGTGATTTAAGTTTATTTTTATAAATTTTTAATTTTAAGCATTTCTAGATGTCAAAATGAAACCAAATTAGGTGCTAAGGGAAGGAAAAACCAATTAGGGAAATGTGTTTGAAGGGTTTGGGGAGAAAACTACATAAGGCACTTTTAAATAAAATGTAAGGGGTTGGTAGTGAAAAATAATTGGGTCGACCCAATTGACCTAGTAGAATAAAAATAAGCAAAATCCACACTGTCGACCCAGTAGGTATGTGTTGAACCTGTACATATTGTAAACTACCAACCTAGTATAGTTTGCCAACTAATCTGAAAAGTCTAGAATGATAATGCACGACTAGGGGGAAATTAAGAGCATGGACTTATATTAAGTCAACCAAGTCAAAATAGGGAAATTTTTGTCAAACTAGGTTGACCAAAGAGCTAAAATAGTATAAAAAGGTGTGTAAGTGGCCAAAAGAGTGCTAGAATGATCCATAATGACCAAGTAAGGGAAAACAAGGGTGAGTAGGTTAAAAATAGGTTAAAATTAATAAATTAAAGTAGTTTAGGTTTTTTTTAATTAAAATTGTAAAAAGAATGTATTTTGACTATACATGACATGAAGGATCTAATACATCTTTTGTTGTTTCTTGATTGCAAGGATGACCTAGACCTTAGTCATTAGTAGATGAATCATGGATACTAGATCTATTAGAGCATGTGATAATGGGAGATATGGCAAGACTAATATTTTTAGGCCTAGGTGGTATAGTAGAGATGTGTAGGATACCCATGAGCTCAGATTTATTAGTCATGTTCTTGAGATGCTAGGAATGATTGACTAACACCTTTAGGTGGGAGGTGGAGGGGGATACGATAGAGGTGGCTATCATCCTAGAAGATGTACATGCCATTCTAGGATTATCAATAGTAGGGATATATGTTACAACTGGGATACTAGATAGTGATGAGGAGAGGAAAGCCTTACCCATATGGGCTACAGGCTCAGAGATAATATACTCAAGATGGAGAGTGAGTATGCTTTATGTATATACCTCATAGATTCTATATATTTATAAGGCTATGATAGGACTTGTGATAACATGAGTGTTATGCCATAAGTCAGATGATAAGGTACCACTATTCATGATAGATTGAAGTTGGATGATACTAAAGGAGAGAGTAGTATATGATATAGGATCTATCATTTGGGTCCAAATCATACATGACATATATGAGATGCTATTTAGATGGAAAAAATCTATTGGATCAATCATATTAATGATGGAATGGATTTATGAGAGGTTTCCCATATATCAACTGGTTGGGTTACCCTATGCAATTGATGATAGGTCACCTCAATTATTAAGATGGAGATAGGACCAACTAGCATGGGTTGTGCCCTACATACTAGTGTTGTGGTTAGTGAGATAGAAAAACATAGTGTATTAACTTTATAGGAACATTGTGAATATATGGCCTGATTGGGACATAGTTATACCAACTTTGGCATGGACATAGGTGACAAGACATTATACCTAGTGGATAGAGCCACATCTGGTGGCATGAGTACTAGGGTATATGGGCTTGCCTCACCTAGTGGTGTTGATAGTGGTGCCCATGGTTTGGGCCTAACATTTTAGAGAGACATGGGGGAGGGGAGGGTTAGGGCCACTAGTGGTGAGGTTGATGCTTAGGGCCACATTGTGAGAGACCATGGACTTGTCAAGTGTGATAGGAAATGAAGTGGGAGGAAATGGATGTGGAAGTGAGAGCACTAGAGGTACCACCACCTGATCCATAATATGAGGAATAATGACCATTGAGGATATGGCATTAATGAAGGTAGGAGGAATAAGAGATATCATAGACCATGGATATCTCAGATGACCCATTAGGTGGGCTAGGGTAGAGTTGGACTATAGAGAGGCCACTCAAGCGTAGGTTGAGATGGACTTGAGTTATGACTATAATATTTGTGTTTAGGAGGTAACCAATAAAGGAGGTTCTCAGAGGCCATGTAGATGGGGAGACTATGCTCAGAGGTCATGTGGATGATGAGACCCATAATGGCTAATACACAAATAGGTAAGAAAAGTTGATTAAAAGGTTACTTAAGTTTATTTTGAAATATACTAGAGATAAAATAGATTTTGAGATATAGTAGTGATCTAATATCTACTTGATTTATTTTTTGTAGATGTAGTAGAGGACAAGGAGATTAAATGGGGGTACTTTATGAGGGGATCACTCCATGATATCCTAGTTGAGTCACTGATGCCATATGAGCCTATTATATTAGAGGAACCCAAGGTACCATCTAGCCCAACTCAGATGAGCTAGTTTAAACTAGATGGAGAGGTAACAAGGTAGATACGAGCATGTAGAGAGAGCGTGCAACCACTAGTAGAGATGGGTGTAGGAGAGACATGGGCTTGGAAGGCCTTAACTAAGGAGAGGAATTTACATTTGTCAATAATGACATAGATGATACAGGCACATGCTTAGGATAGCATGACACAAGAGTAGGAGAAAGTGACACATCTGGTGACCCGAGCCTAATTGGCACATGTATGAGATTAGGTAGCTCATCTAAGGGGTAGGTATTGGGACTGAGATCTTAGACAACCTTGTTATATCATTATATTTAGAGGGGTCAGACCAAGGCATCTAAAATTAGCATGGCTAGGCCATGAGATAAATAGGATGGATCCCAACCATAGAGCTTGATCATTATATATGATTGTATTATTATTTCAAAACTCATGAGATGTATATAGATGGATTATTTTGGATATTGATTGCATGTGTTATCATTATGGTTATGGTTGTTGATCCTTAAGATATATTTCTTTTTAGCACATGTATTTAGCTATTATTATATATGCTATAGGAAATATATGAGTTGTGGTTTCTTTTCTATCATTATGTAGAACACATGCATGGTTAAAAAGAAATAGGCAAAAAAGACTTGGTAAAATATAATCAATCAAAGAAAATATACTACACACTATTTCAAGTTGGGAAATGTGTAATAAAAAGAAAATGACTGAGAATAAAGAACCAAAGGGATGGTAAACAAGATAGTAAAAAGGAATTTTTTTAAAACCAAACAAAAAATTGGCGCCGAATTAAGTAAAATCACACTAAATCAC
The DNA here is from genome assembly GCA_037957365.1 of Torreya grandis. Classification (NCBI taxonomy): domain Eukaryota; kingdom Viridiplantae; phylum Streptophyta; class Pinopsida; order Cupressales; family Taxaceae; genus Torreya; species Torreya grandis. The sequence continues at coordinate 2,845,959 of JARHVA010002059.1, forward strand.
GTTGAGAAGTATGAAAAATAATGTAATAAAATGTAAGTAATTTAAAAATACAAATTGTATAGAAATAAATCAATTAAATAATTCAACCATACTATATCATGTTGGGAAGTATAAGATAAAAAATAAATTGGAAAAAATTGGTCTTAAACTTATCACACTAATTCAAGTTGGGAAGTATGAAAGATGTAAGAAATGGTTGTATTATTACATGCACTCAAAAAATAGAAAAATAAGAGAAAAAGAAAAATGAAGTAAGCATAAAACATACTAAATCAAGCTGGTAAGTATGTCAAATGATGTGTAACTTCATAATCAATCATATATTATCTCATATTTGACACATGTAATTTTGATTATGACTTGGATTATTCAAAAAAATTATGAGGAGGGCCATGTCCTATCCATGGTCCTATAATGCAACTCATAAAGGAACACCAATGAGGTGGAATAAATTTGAAAATTGGGTAAATAAAGTATGTGGGTAATTGGAAAGTAGAATGTGGTGATTTTTGAGGTTGGCCATGTCTTATCCATGCTCTTACAAAACAACTCACGAATGGAATCCACAAGGGGAGTGATTAGTGAACAAATCAAGATTTATCAAGAGGAAATATGAATAATGAAGGGTGAAAAAAGGTAGTGTAAAAGGTATATTACAAGGATATTATGAGAATACCTTAAGAGACATGAGGCATAGTAAGGACATGAGAAAACACTAAGGGACTAGTTATCATCAATGTATAAAGGAAACATGTTCGCTATAGACACCAAGCTATATGGGAAAATAAACATGATACTAACATAAACTCATGAAGGTAGATTAGTAAAAAAAAAATTAAAATGGACCTACCTTCCCATGATGTGTTCCCCATTCCTCAGGACCCCTTATAGAGTTGTCTATCTAATGTGAAAATTGGGTACTTGCATGAGAAAGTAGGTAGCACTAAAAGATTTTTTATTCTCCTTTTCTAATCTAATGACCTACCGCACCCCAAAGGACCTTGACTCTACCATGAGGCCAATTTTTGAGTTTAAGCTTTGACTATAAGAAGGAGATGTGCTTTGAATCATGTCTTTTAGTGTGATTTGACTTTTAAGAATATTTTAATCTTTTATATCACTACCTTTTAAATGATTTAGTTTTTAAATGTTTTTATTGATTTTATGATTCTTCCTCCATATGGACATGGAATGGCCAATCATGAGAGATAGAGTGATACACATGAATGAGTTGTAGGCTTAGGCTAAAATAAGCTAAGTAATAAAAGAAAAGACTGACTATGACACTTAGGCTTAACAATGAACCAACATGTGATCTCAAGTCTCAATCATGCATATTCTTAGTTTGAAAAAAAGGGGAATAAAGGGAATAAAGAGATATAAAGTGGAATATTATAAGGAAATTATAATGATTTGAATTATTTTCTAGTTGATCACATGGTAATAGGAAAGGACTAAAGGGAACCAAGTTTGTATAACTAAGTCACAATGACATTTAGTCATGAAAAATAGAGATAAGAAAGCAATTAACCATAAAGATACAAGAAGGGAATTTGTAAGAAAGAAAACATAGGAAAGAAAGAGAGATCAATGATAAAGAAGACATCCATAAAAAAATATAAAATGATAGTGTAAGCAATATAGAGTGCAAAATTAAAGTCACCATGTAAGATGAATAATAATTTGACACAATGTCAAATGATATAATAGATAAAAATAATATTTCAGCACACATCCAATCTAAATATAAATTTAAAATCACCTCACATGTGCTCATAAATAATGATAAATTTTCCCACACACATTATCCAAAACATTAGATAGATCTCTATGAGTCTAGATGTGAACTATTGATAATGTCTCATCTATCATGAGTGATAACTGAGAAAATACTTCTCATCTAATCTCCTCAAGATGGATCATGTGTGGAGGGAAATTAGGTAAGGGATGCTCATGAAAATGCATGGTACTGGGTTTTATAGGTGATTTAGGAATCACCAATGGATAAGGATCCATAGGTGAGGGAAGATATATGGGTGAAGGAAGATCCATAGGTGAAGGAAGGTGATGAAGGGACCATAGGAGGGGATGAAACCATAAGAAGTGGAACCATGGGAGAAGGAGGAGCCTTCTTGTGGGAATGACCTATGGGAGGAATGGAAGAAGGTCTAAGAATAGAGAGATAAGGTGATCTTTGAGATGTTGTTGAAGGATGCAACAATGATCAATGTGATGGGTGCCATATTAGTGCCAAAGATAATATACCTCACCATACTTAGGAATATATGCAGGTAGAACCTTCAAGGGAGACATGGATTTATCTAAGGATTAAGTGAAAGAAGGATGAAAAGTATAAATATATTGTCATAGCTTGTGATAATGGGTGGATGAATGATTATTTGTTCCATGGAAGAAATAGATACACTTGTGATTGGTCTTAATAAAAACACTCATAGAAGGAGGTGTAATAGGAATGAAAGAAGCTAGAGAAGACTCGTAGGCTCATTTGGTGGGAAACATAGCCATCTTAGGTAAATGAAGCAAACCATCACTAAGGGAAATTGGTGGTGGGGAAGAAATATAAATTAGGCTCAATGGAAGGAGCAATGGGATTAGAAATAGGGGTATGCTCAGCAATAGTAGAAGTAGGAAACATGTTAAACTATAACATGAGCAAGAATGGGTTCAAATATAGAAGGAATAGGAGGGGTTTAAAAGTGGGTTCCACTATGGAGGGGAAACATATATATAAGGCCTAATAAGGGTCACACTCATTTTAGGGGTAAACCAACTATGATGGTTAGGGTACCTAGCAAAGTGGTAAGGCCTAGTCATACTACAATGTATGAGCATACTCCTACGAGGTTACTCAAAAATTAGAAGTTTCAACACCACATATACCTTAATATAAAGAAGAAAAATACTAAAATTAGGAACTATAAATGAGGGTAAATAGGAAGATATATGAAAATAATCAAACAAATATGAACGATAATAGACAATCTCAACATTATAGGCCTGAATAAGACCACTTAAGAATAGATAATCTAAGGAATAACCATCATTTTTAATTTGGTGTGTGAAGGTCAATAATGTAATTAGGGATGACCTTTTCATCTAATGAAGTGTGGTCAATAGAATGTCAAATATTAGTTAAGATAACATGAATGTCATCACAAGGAGGTTTGTGAGAATAAGGATACAAGGAGGTAGGAAACTATAAGATGAGATGAGGTGAGAGATCAAAAGTTTTAATAATTAGGTCAATCTCATTAGGCTCATCATCATCAGAATATAAAAGGTTAAGAGGAATATTCTTAATAATTTTGGGATGCCTGTTGTAACCTCGAGTTGAATTGATGGGAAAAATGAAGCATTGAGACTCATAAAATGGAACACTAGGCAAAGGTTCAAGAGTAGGAATCTTGAAGACACCACAGTCTTAGAATTTTTCAAAATTATAAGGGTTAGTATCACTCTGAATCCTATAAATGGCTCCATTAAGAGGGAATTCAAACATTGGCAAGTGGAAGAATCAAATGCTCTCATATGGTGAGTCCATAGCTTACAAAGTAAGAGGTTATAAGAGAATAAATTAAATATCATCACCTTCACATGGACAGTGATAGGTGGGATGGTAATAGGATGCCACACACAACCTATAGGTGGAATTTTCCTTCTATCATTTCTTTAGCATGTGTTACACATGGACTTGAGATTGCATTCTAAATATCTAAGGGTATTAAATAAATTGAGAGAGGAAACATAAGTAATCGAACCCTCATCAATAAATGCATGATTGAATTGGATATCACCTATTTGGACACTAATAAACAAAGAAGGATCATCTACACAAAGAAAAATCTCATCAAGAATTATAGAGGCTATAAAAAAAATTTACAGAAAGAGAAGTGTCCATTATTTTGTTAACATGGATGGACTTATCTTCACATTATTGTAATATACTATCCTTAGATACATATAAGGTTTCTTCATGTCTTGTTATAGGAGGATGAGGGATGTTCATTTCAAATAATAGTTGCATAAGATAGTTTCTATGACATGGAGAAGTCCTCATAAGCTCAAGGAATGGAATTTGGGATGGGAGATTAGTGAGCTCCATAATGGGATCCCACTCATCATGACCCATAAGAAGGTTGTTAGATATAGGTGCATAATGATTAAGAATGTACTCATAAGGAGGAGCCAAAGTGTATTAAATTTTTTGTTGATAATAAGGAGAAGGTTTGGAACAAGTTTGTAAATTTTATTTTGAAGATGAAATAGTTGGTTCAGGTTGACTTTGAGAAATGGTAGAGGAAGTGTTAGTAAGAGATTGATTATTATTAGTTTTAGATAAAAAAGATGTAAGAATGGTATAAATAGAATTGGAAGTGTTATCTAAGGGAGAAGTAGGAATTAGATCATCAAAGGTTATAAGGTCATCTTACCCAAACTCATTTAAATGAGTTGGAGAAGAATCCTAGATAATATGGAATGTGTGAGATAATGGAGGAGTGTAGATAGGTTGAGTGTCAAGTGTAGACATCTAATTCCTAACACCATTTGTGCTGAAATTATCAATCTTACTTGAATTACACTCAAATGCACATTTTAGGTCAAAATCTATAAAACATCCTAAATAGTTTGAACTTGTCACTTACAAGTGCTAGTTTAGGTCAAAGTATCCCTTGAATTTTATGGGCCAGCCAACAATGATCAGATCATTTTGAGTCAAAATGACCATTTCACCATTTAGTACCCTAGATCACTCTTTTCTTATAATTCATTAGTACATGTCATATACCTTTGTTATCTAGTGTTGGCAACATCCTAAATGGGAAATAAAGCTACAAAACATCTAACATCACCTTCTAGTTCCTCTCCAATCAAATTATAACCTAATAATATGACTTTTTAACCATTTTGATTAATTAAGGGCCAATTTTCAAATAATTACACAAATGTTGATTAACCTTGTTTAAGGCTAATTAATCCAAATCAAGAGCTTAAGTGTATTTTCCATGAGATTTATTGAATATTTATTTTTGAAAATTGATTCCTATTAACTACATCATCATGTGACATCATTTCTTGGGAAGACATCCCTAAGCCATAAATGCCACAAATATCAGGATTATGGGTCACCCATGCCTAGTTAATGCCTCCCATGCCTCTTCAATGCCCCTTTTTCCAAGGTCATGATGAAGATAATTATGGATTTAATTCCAAATATTAGGATTATCCATGGCCACACATCTCAATCTTGAGATGGACAGTCATGGTTGAACCTGAACAATCTCAAAAAT
>JARHVA010002060.1:1800000-2137500 GCA_037957365.1 Torreya grandis
GTTTAACATGTAAAGATTAAAAATTTATGCATATTTTTTATAATTTTGAATAACATAACATCAAAGTGTAGGTGGTTTTGCTTGTTTTGACCATGTTTAACTTGTAAAGATTCAAATTTTATGTGTGTTTATTATAATTTTGAATAACATAACACCAAAATGTAAGCAATTTTGCTTGTTTCAAACATGTTTAACATGTAAATATTTAAATTCTATGCACATTTTTTATAATTTTAAATAACTTAACACTAAAACGTAAGCTATTTTACTCGTTTCAAACATGTTTAACATGTATAAATTAAAAATTTATATGCATTTCTTATAATTTTGAATAACGTAACGTTAAAATGTAAGTGGTTTTTCTAGTTTTGAACATGTTTAACATGTAGAGATTCAAAATTTATGCATGTTTCTTATAATTTTGAATAATGTCACACTAAAAATTAAGTGGTTTTGCTCATTTCAAACTTGTTTAACATGTCAAAATTTAGACTTTATGTGTGTTTATTATAATTTTAAATTTTTAATAATTCAACACAAAAATGGAAGTGGTTTTGCTTATTCTAAACATTTTTAACATGTAAAGATTCAAACTTTATGTACATTTTTAATAATTTTGAATTTTGAATAATGTACCACTAAAACATGCAGTTTTGCTCATTTCAAACATGTTAAACATATAAATATTCAAACTTTATGGATGTTTTTTATAATTTGGAATTTTGAGTAATGAATGACCAAAACATGACTTTGCTCATTTTGAACATGTTTAACATGTAAAGATTCAAAATTTATGCATGTTTCTTATAATTTTAAATTTCAAATAATGTAAGACTAAAATGTGAATGATTTTAGTCATTTTAAACATGTTTAACATGTAAAGATTCAAAGTTTATGTGTTTTTCTTATAATTATGAATTTTGCATAATGTAACACCAAAATGTATGTGGTTTCTTTCATTTTAAACATGTTTAATATGTAAAGATTCAAACTTTACGTGTATTTTTTATAATTTTGAATAACGTAACACCAAAACTTAAGTGGTTTGCTTGTTTCAAATATATTTAGAATGTAAAGATTTAAATTTTATGCAAATTTCTTAAAATTTTGAATAATATAACACCAAAACATAAGTAATTTTGCTTGTTTTGAACATGTTTAACATGTAAATATTCAAAATTTATGCACATTTCTTATATTTTTAAATAATGTAGCTCCAAAATGTCATTGGTTTTGCTTGTTTCAAACATGTTTAACATGTATAGATTCAAAATTTATGTACGTTTCTTATAATTTTGAATTTTGAATAATGTAACATTAAAATGTAAGTGGTTTTGCTCATCTTGAACATGTTTAACATGTAAAGATTCAAACTTTATGCACGTTTCTTATAATTTAGAATTTTAAATAATGTAATACCAAAACATAAGTGGGTTTTCTCATTTCTAACATGTTTATCATGAAAAGATTCAAAATTTATGCACATTTCTTATAATTTTGAATTTTGAGTAACATAACACCAAAACGTAAGTAAATTTTGCATGTTTTGAATAAGTTTAACATGCAAAGATTCAAATTTTATGCGTGTTTCTTATAATTTTGAATAACATAACACCAAAATTTAAGCAGTTTTACTCATTTTGAACATGTTTAACATGTAAAAATTTAAACTTTATGAGAGTTTCTTATAATTTTAAATAATGTAACACACTAATGTTAGTGATTTTGCTTGTTTTGAACATGTTTAACATTTAAAGATTCAAAATGTATGCACATTTCTTATTATTTTGAATTTTGAATAACATAAAATTAAAACATAGGTAGTTTTGCTTGTTTTGAACATGTTTAACATGTAAAGATTCAAAATTTATATGCATTTCTTATATTTTTGAATTTTGAATAACATAACACCAAAACATAAGTAATTTTTCTTATTTTGAACATGTTTAACATGTAAAGATTCAAAATTTATTCATGTTTCTTATAATTTTGATTTTTAAATAATGTAAAACTGAAACATAAACAATTTTGCTTGTTTCAAACATGTTTAACATGTAAAGATTCAAAATTTATGCATGTTTTTTATAATTTTGAATTTTGAATAATGCAACACCAATATGTAAGTGGTTTTACTCATTTTGAACATGTTTAACATGTAAAGATTCAAACATTATATATGTTTCTTATAGTTTTCAAATTTGAATAATGTAACACAAAATTGTAAGCAGTTTTGCTTGTTTCGAACATGTTTAACATGTAAAGATTCAAACTTTATGTACATTTCTTATAATTTTGAATTTTGAATTATGTAACACCAAAATATAAGTGGTTTAAAATATTGCAAGTAGTTTTTCTCATTTTGAATATGTTTAACATGTAAATATTCAAACTTTATGCATGTTTCTTATAATTTTAAGTTTTGAATAATATAAAAAAAAGAATGTAAATGGTTTTGCTCATTTTGAACATGTTTAACATGTAAAGATTCAAATTTTATGTGCATTTTTGATAATTTTGAATAATGTAACACTAAAACATAAATGGTTTTGCTCATTTCAAACATGTTTAACATGTAAAGATTCAAAATTTATGCACGTTTCTTATAATTTTAAATAACATAACACCGTAAGCAGTTTTGAACATGTTTAAAATGTAAATATTCAAAATTTATGTGCATTTATTATAATTTTGAATTTTTAATAATGTAACAGCAAAACGTAAGTAATTTTGCTCATTTTAAACATGTTTAACATGTAAAGGTTCAAATTTTATGCACATTTCTTATATTTTTCAATTTTAAAAAATGTAACACCAAAACATAAGTGATGGTTATTATTTCAAACATGTTTAATATCTAAATATTAAAATTTTATGCACATTTCTTATAATTTTGAATTTTGAATTTTGAATAGTGTAACACCAAAATGTAAGCAATTTTGTTCTTTTTGAATATGTCTAACAGGTAAAGACACAAACTTTATGTGCATTTCTTATGATTTTGGATTTTGAATAATGAAAGACCAAAATGTAAGTGATTGTGTTCATTTTAAACATGTTTTATATGTAAATATTAAAACTTTATGCATGTTTCTTATAATTTTGAAATTTGAATAGCGTAAGACCAAAATGTAAATGGTTTGGCTCATTTCAAACATGTTTAACATGTAAAGATTCAAACTTTATTCAAGTTTCTTATAGTTTTGAATAATGTAACACCAAAATGTAAGTGGTTTTTCTCATTTCAAATATTTAACATGTAAAGAGTCAAATTTTATACACATTTCTTATAATTTTGAATTATGTAACACCAAAACGTAAGCAATTTTGCTCATTTCAAACATGTTTAACATGTAAATATTAAAACTTTATGCATGTTTCTTATAATTTTTAATTTTGAATAACGTAACACCAAAACATAAGTGGTTTTGCTCATTTCAAACATGGTTAACATGTAAAGATTCAAACTTTATGCATGTTTCTTGTAATTTTGAATTCTGACTAACATAACACCCAAACGTAAGCGGTTTGACTCATTTTGAACATATTTAATATGTATAGATTCAAAATTTATGTGTGTTTCTTATAATTTTGAATAACATAAGACTAAAACACAAGTGATTTTGCTCATTTTGAACATGTTTCACAAGTAAATATTCAAAATTTATTCATGTTTCTTATAATTTTGAATAACATAAAACCAAAACATAAGTGGTTTTGATCATGTAAAAATTCAAACTTTATGTACGTTTTTTTTATAATTTTGAATTTTAAATAATGCAACACTAAAATGTAAGTGGTTTTGCTCATTTTAAACATGATTAACTTGTAAAGATTCAAAATTTATGTGATTTTATTATAATTTTGAAGTTTGAATAATGTGACATCAAAACATATGTGGTTTTGCTTGTTTCAGACATGTATAACATGTAAAGATTCAAACTTTATGTGATTTTCTTATAATTTTGAATTTTGAATAATGAAAGTCTAAAACATAAGCATGTTTAACATGTAAAGATTCAAAATTTAGGTGTGTTTCTTATAATTTTGAATTTTGAATAAGGAAAGACCAAAATGTAAGTGGTTTTGTTCATTTTGGACATGTTAAACATGTAAAGATTCAAACTTTATGCAAATTTCTTATAATTTTGAATAACGTAAGACCAAAATGTAAGTGGTGCTCATTTTAGACATGTTTAACATGTAAAGAGTCAAACTTTATACATGTTTCTTATAATTTTGAATTTTGAGTAACATAAGACCAAAATGTAAGTGGGTTTGCTTGTTTTGAACATGTTTAACTTGTAAAGATTCAAAATTTATGTATGTTTCTTATAATTTTGAATTTAAAATCATGTAAGATCAAAACATAAGTGATTTTTCTCATTTTGAACTTGTTTATCATGTAAAGATTTAAACTTTATGTGCATTTATTATAAATTTTAATTTTGAATCATGTAAGACCAAAATGTAAATAATTTTGCTCATTTTGAACATGTATAACATGTAAAGATTCAATTTTTATGCATGTTTATCATAATTTTTGAATTTTGAATAATGTAAGGCAAAACATAAACAATTTTTCTCATTTTGAACATGTTTAACATGTAAAGATTCAAACTTTATACGTGTTTCTTATAATTTATAATTTTTAATAAATTAAGACTAAAAATTAAGAGATTTTGCTCATTTTGAAAATGTTTAACATGTAATGACTCAAAATTTATGTGCATTTATTATAATTTTGAATAAAGTAACACCAGAGCGTAAGTTTTTTTACTTATTTTGAACATGTTTAACATGTTAAGATTCAAACTTTATACACATTTATTATAATTTTAAATTTTGAATAATGTAACACCAAATGTAAGTGGTTTCATTCATTTTAAACATGTTTAACATATAAAGATTCAAACTTTATGCACATTTCTTATAATTTTGCATTGTGAATAATGTAATACCAAAACTTAAGTGGTTTTGCTCATTGTGAACATGTTTAACATGTAAAGATTCAAAATTTATGTGTATTTCTTATAATTTTGACTTTTGAATAATGTAACACCAAAACATAAGTTTTTGGTTTTGCTCATTTTAAACACATTTAACATGTAAAGATTTTAATTTTATGTACATTTCTTTTAATTTTTAATAATGTAACACCAAAATGTAAGTGGTTGTACTTGTTTTAGACATGTTTAAAATGTAAATTTATGCACATTTCTTATAATTTTGAATAATGTAAGTGGTTTTGCTCATTTTCAAACATATTTAACATGTAAAGTTTCATGCTTTATGCACATTTATTATAATTTTTAATTTTAAATAATGTAAGACCAAAATGTAAGAAAATTTTCTCATTTTTAACATGTTCAACATGGAAATATTCAAACTTTATGCGCGTTGTTATCAATTAGATTTTACATCCATTTATTTATGTAGTATTATGAGTATCATGAGTTATAGTATGTGAAAAATCTAATGACAGATTGGGATCACCTCCAAGCTATGAAACCTTGGAAAATTAAGGTGAACCTCTAGAGAATGTTAGCTTCCTTTCACCAAGCTTAGTGTAACTGGTATATGACTAGTTCACATCAAACTACTACCTCTTAGTGATCACTAGGGTTTTGATTTATGAGGAAAAGAGTTTTAGAATAAGTTTTAAAAATGGAAATGGTGATTGTACTAAATATTATAATGAAAATTAATGCTTGCTTTATTTAAAAATAGTTGAATATTTTATATACTAATTTTTTTGTAAGAACAATCTTATGCAAAAATGAGATCAAAGGTAATATTGGGCATTTATCAGATAAGGAATGAAGTTGTTTAGTTTTCCTCAACAAATTTTCAAAATGGAAGAATTAATACCAAAAATAAATCTATATGATTGAAACAAGACTTAGATCATTCAAAAATTTAATAGATAGGTATACATACACAAAGATAACATAATACAAGGAAGGAAAAACTTTAGTCTATTAAAATTCTTCAAGTTACAACATGTAGATTAATTCTTCAAAGGCAAACTATTTTCTCTAACATAAAAAAGATAGATGGGTCATGTAGGGAACCCATACTTATACAAAAAACACTCCCTTGAGAGAGGAAGTTAACAAAACCTTAAATTTAATTTTAAAGCAAGAAGTCTAGGAAACTTCATGCAAATGTCATCTTTTCAAGCTTGAAATTACATTCTTAGTGGAAAATAAATATACAACTATTGGACACTTCACTAGGAGTTGAAAGATGAGAAAAATCCATTAAAGTCTTCTTGTTGAACCATTTCTCCTTCAGTTCAGTTTAAGAAAGTCTCTCCACAAAAAAAGGGGCACTAAAATGAACCATGAATTGGTTAAAATTGAATGTTTTTTAGATATTTTAAGATATAACTTTCAAAACCTCATTTGTAATTCACAATGAAAATTTTTACAACTTTTAAGCCATTGAACTTGATTAAAAAAGGAAAGTACAAATTCTAAGATGAGTTTTTACAAATAAATAAATTCAAACCTATCAAAAGGAAAAGTGTGAATTACAAGTTGCACTTTTCAACTAAATCTTGGCAAAAAGATAATTGAAAATCACAAGTAGCTTTTTCTCAAATTAAAGATAAGAGATGTCAAAATGATAGTTGCAATTTGTAACTTACAACTTTACAATGTATCTTACAACAAATATAGTTTATAGAATGTATTTTAAAACTAATTGAAAAATTAATCCACAACCATGACTTATGAGTGTTCCTTAACCTTTTCTACTTGTAGCTTTTCTAATAAGTGTCGAAGCTATTGAATATCTCTTAAAGGTACTCTTCATTAGGACCAAGTGTATAAGGTTGATGATCTCATAGTATGCTATTACTTCAAATAGTTCTCTAGACATAACTTTTTAGACTTGAGTATCTTTTCTCATTTGATCTAGTGTATTATGATACTTGATGATTCAATGGATAGAATTCAAGTTGAAAGTTTTATCCTGTGTTGATTCTTTCTTAACTATACCTTTGAATTTATCTTGTATGTCTTGAATAGGAAGAGGTTCATCTTGATGATTACTACATCACATGACAATTCAATAAGTAAATATTTAATATCATAAATTGTATCTATGGCCTTATCAATACTCTTAGTGAGTATTATGATTTTAAATTTAGCTACCCTATCCAACTCTTCATGGTCAACAAAATTATTTAATATATTTTATAACATGAAGGTGTTATTCTAAATCAATTCAATAACCTATAATTTTAGAAGGTATAGGTACAATCTCTTCTTCATATTTGATTATCTCTTCCTTTAGAGATCCACAATCATCCTTCAAAGTCTTATAGTAGTTAATGGATAGTTCTATCACTCTATTCCATTTTGTGATTAGTTTCTCATATTAGGGTCTTTTGTAACCCTTCTCATGGCACCAATCTTGGATGTTTATTTGTCAGGGAACTGAGAGAGAGATTGATTTAGTTGGGTAGAATCAAGTGGATTAGCTAGATCTATGAACTTTCTTAAGGCAACTATTAACTAGTCAACTGTGTCCTTTAGTTAATCTTTAGTGACCTTATCACTACCCATTTTCTCAAAAATATAGCTTATAATTGACTAAACATCATGCTTTAATCCTTTTCTTGTTAGATGACCTAGGTGCACTTTAGATATCTAATAATCCCCCACCACTAAATCTTCCTTTTATTTGTCCAGTGGGGGAACTACTATCTCCACATATTTTCCCCTTACTAAATCATATGAGATTCTATAAATGGTCTTGGGGCACATCTTTGGTTATTTGGATACCTCTAATACACAAAAATCTAGAGTGTTAGGAGATATCATTTGTTTCCTTTTATTTGACATTGATTGTGTCAGCCAAATTAGAGTGACTACTTTTGAATCTTGTGTTTCTATAATGGGAACTATTATCTATGACTCTACACCTAAAGTTGTTAAACTGGTGCTTATCATGATACATGTTGTATCTATCACTAATATTATTATTGAATCCTTGGTCAATGATTTGACTATCTCTTTCTCATTGGTGGGTTGAGTAGCCATAATGATATCAAGGGGTATCTCTGTTTCCACCTCCTTGGTGGGGGTTTAGGTTAATGTGAGATTTGAATAATTGGGTAATTGAATGGGTGAAGTGGATGCGTTTACCAGGGCTAAAAAAGCTAGAAGTAACATAGGTACATATGGTTGGAACAAGGTATCCTATGGAAGGGTGGAGTCCAAGGTAACAAAGTCCAAGGTCAAAAATGAATCAATCAATGTAGTGGGAATACTTAGAGTGGATGAAATTGGTAATATATTTAGATGGAAATGGAGTTGTATTCTATCTAGTGGCTATGATAGATAGTGGGGTCGTAATCAAAATGACCAAGTTAGTAGCCATGTATTGTTGGGTGGTGTTGGTGATTAATGGTGTGGTAGTGGATATTAGGGATGAGGTGGAAGTGATTATGGAAGAGGGAAGTGAAGGTGGAGTTAAAAAAACCAACTATACTAATTGACATGCTTCCAAAGGAGTCACTTGCATAAGTGGGTCAGATGAAGGCATAATTACTTGCACTGGTGGGTAGGTGTAAATATGAAGGGAAATTTATTCTACTAACTAAATAGTAGAGATAGGAGGATGGGTTTATATAGTTGTTTGAATAGTATGTATGTCCTCTGTGGAAAGTGATAGTTAGTGGTTGATTCACTGGCTAAGCTGCTAGCTCTTATCTACTAGAAGAATCCCTTCTTGCCTTTCTTTTACTTTTGTTTTTTCTTGTGCGATATAATTGGCCCCACTACCTGATCCATTTGAGTCTCACTATTGTAAGCTTTTGCTATTGTTACTTACATACCCTTATCTTTCACTTATCTTAACCTGTCTATGATATTTAGGGTTGTTTTGGTTATTTTGACCCCCTTGATCCTTAACTAGTTTAGATTCTATTTATAACCTAGGTGGTCTTATCTGATAAGGAGAAAGATTTAGGTGTGGACCACCTGACTAGAGTAAGAGGTTGGAGATAGATTTGATTATCTTAATACACCTTATCTACTAGTTATTATTCATTTTTCAAATCTTTTAGAACTAGTGCCATATTATAAGTCTTGATTTTTCCAAGGTCATTCTAGAATAATCTCTTAATCTAACATCTTCTTCAACCTACATATCTTCCCAATAATATTCATAAAAAGGAATATAGGAATATGTGGCACCCAATATACTGGTAACCAAGCCAATCACATCATATAAGGGCCTAGAATTAAGAGCTCTCAAGTTCATTTGAGTCATCTCTACATCTACATATTTTACCTTTGATAGAGAAGGGTGGGTGTATCTCCCTATACTAATAGGGAAGTGAATCCTTGTCTTATTCCTACTTGATAAGAACTCGTGGGTTTTCATAAGTTACCTCATAAGTTCCATTAAGGCCCATTTTCCACTTATATATATCTAGGTAGGGTGTAAGGATAACCACTAAAACCATCCACTCTAATAGATGAATATGATGGGAATTGCATGAAATATGACCCCCATTTTGCAATTTATGTTGCTGCAACATTAGAAAATTTTCTCCTTCCTAGATTTTTTTCAAACATTATTATGATGCAGTAGAAAAAAACATAATTAACCCTTCTAAATTTGTTTTCTCACCTTTAATGTGAGATCATGATAGTAGTTAAAAACTTTTCTAATTTAATTATGAACTATGTTTAATTCTTGGAATGCCCTCCCTTTTTTCTAATATATAAACAAGGTAGGAAGTCATATAAAACTTATCTATAGTTTGGACCTCCATAAACTATTTTTGAATGGAGTCACTAATCAACTAGGCCTAGTGAATGTACTATTTATTATGATGGATTACCTAGATATATTGGTACATCTAAAATTTATAATTCTTTACATTTGGGTTCCCTATAACTTTGTGTAAGAGTATAATGATATCTCCTACTTCATACTTAAAGCCTATCCTAGCTCTAAGGTCTTAAGCATTCTTGTGGTTGTAGACCTAGGATTTTTCAACCAGTATTTATTTAAAAACTATAAACATGCTATATTATTATCCTAATATAACTTTTTAGAGGAGTTAGGGGTTATATTTATGTAGATTTTATAATCTGGGATCAAGAACATGGTATCAATGAAATTATGATCAAGATTTAAAATCTTCTCTCCTTTATCATTCACTACTTCCCTCTTCTCAGCATCATAGTGTTTATCTATGGTAACACAAGCTCAGGGATTTATACTAAGAGTGGGAAGGTTGTAGCATATGGTAAACCACTATCGTAGATGCTCTAAATCCAATCATTCTTGAATTCCACATATACTTTATCCTAGAAGTCTATTAGGTCTGTATAACCTAGATTTGTGTCAGTCATCTTGTTGGTGTTTGAATCCAAGTTGAATGGGACACTAGGTCCATTTGAATTGAACTTTATCTCTTTTATATACATGTAAATTGGGCAATTGGGTATGGTAAACCAACTAAAGAGTTGGCCAGGGTCTAGACTTGTAATTATAGGTTATTTCTTTGCTATGAACTTAGTGGGGTTTTGTTATGCTTTTGAAGTTAAAAATTCCAATAGAGGTATAATGTGAAATTGTAGATTTAAAGTTTGACCTAAATGTATGATAATTTTTTGACTTGAAATTTCACTTGCAAAGTCTAATTAAATGTCTAATGGGAAAATGGTCTATAGAAACATGTTAGACTTTCGACAAGAACTTAGAGTTATTAAAGCAAGGGGAATCTCCATGGGGGTTTTTATGTGTTTCTACAACTAAAAAATCCTTTGGGTTTAATTTACAATAGTATGAGGGATTTCCACTATAATTTGTGCAAGGGATCTTATGGGAATATTCTAGATTAATAATGTTGGTGTAAACCCTCGATTTCTTAAAAAAATCTAACAAAATCAATATCACTATTGAAAAAATTTAATAGTAAGATTTCAATATATGATTGTGAAACTAGAAATTATGAGCAATGATGATGTTTTAACAATTCTAAGAGAAACCCTAAAATCTAGCATAAAAAACCTAAGATTTTCTTAAAAGAATAATGGTAGTGATTAAAGGAAATATGGGCGATCGAGAAAAATACCATGATTGTGTGTATAGGGGTTAGCAATGCCTAATATGGATGGAGGTTTTAATTGTGATGAAGCTTCAACTTTGGTTTGTAATAGTGATAATGGTGGAAAAAACCCTAATTATATACCCAAAACATGCAATTAATGTTAAGAATAGTGGTAGATAGAGGGAAAGTAGGTCATCAAAGTTATGTTAAAAATTTTCAAGTTGTAAAATTATGTTTTACAAAGGGTGTATGCCCATTTTAAAAGGGCATATACCCTATTTTTCAAAATTTTGAGGCTCTAGCTTTTGCTTGAGCCTCAAGTACATACTCACTTTTCAAAGGGAATATGATTTTTGTGGTTTAAAAATGGCATATACCCTTTACAATATAAAGGGTGTGTGCCATTTGTAAATGGCATTCACCCTTTATAAAGGGTGTATGCCCTTATGTCATTTTTATTTTTTGCCCAACTCAAAGGAAACCCATGATCAAGCTCTAAAAATTTTCACAAGTTTATTATTTTCCAAATTTGTAGATTGATGCACATGTTTAGGAGTTTCATCCTGCCAATGGGATTCGACATTCAGATTGCTACAAATCAAGTATCTTATTTTTTCAATTTTATTTTTTCATTTTCATTTATATTTATTTATTTAATTAAGTAGGGTTTTGAATTTAAATTTGCATTAGATTTCTTACATTACCTTAAAAAACCTATATTTTTATTTAAATTTAGATACACAAGTTTGATGGATCTATTTCTTGAAGAAAATGTCAAATAAAACCCCAAAGAGTTTGATTTTTCATAAGAAGAAGTTGAATTATATGAGCAATACAATTCTAAATGTTAATAATTACAAATAATCATCAATGGTTTGTGTCACTCTTCAGCTGGTAGTACACAAATTTTACTTGCCAATAGATTAGAGTCTATTTTTAATGAAGTGGTAAATGTGACTTCATAACTAGATGTAATGTTACATCAAAGAGAGGCTATGAAAAAAAATTATTCTAACAAACTGTCATATGAAGATGTGAAGAAAAAATAACAAAAGAAGATGTGTGTGCTTTATTTATTAAGCCTGGAACCAACCAATCTCTACTAATAAATTGTAAACACATTAGTATTGATTGGTGTGTTCATGAAGAGATTAAAAATAATTTTTGGAATAGGTGGTGGATGGTGTTTGATGAACCTCCATGCAACAATATTGAGGTTCCATTATATTTTTTGAGAAAATTATATTGTTAGTTTGTATTGCAAGAAATTCTAAATTATTTAGACATGAAGGCATCCCAAGGTAGAGTAGGCGGGTCTTCATTTGATAGACCTGGTGCTAGGTAAGACCAAAACTATCATAACTAAGCTCAGATAAATAGATGAACAATATCACATGCCTCTATTCCTAAAATATTACATCATAACATATAGATGAGGCAGTCATTAGTTTGGCACAAATTATGATTGAGCATGGTATGAATACTTTAAAGTCTTCTACTCAACCTCTAGGTGGTGTTAGTAGTAGTGGTGGTGTTGGTGGTAGCGGTATTGGTAGTAGTGGCAATGGTGATAGTGGTTTTATTGGTGTCGGTATAGGTGCTAGTGTCCCTCCTTCTACTCATGTTACAGTTCCTATGCATCTTTGCACATCATGTAGGAGGAAGTGTATGGAACCTCCTATTTAGGTGTGACATACATAGAGTACGTTTATATAGACTAGTACGTCAAGGTGTATTCCATCTGTATATGCTTCAACAATGCATAACACTAGCATGCCAAACACTAACATGTCAAACATTAGCATGCCAATTAGCATACCAGAGCATATGCCACATGTAGATGCTTCAATAGTGTATGACACTAGCATTTCAAACACTATGCAAGATGTAGTAGCTTTAGCAACTCCTATTAGGAGATGCCAAGCTCTTATTATAGAGTATTTATCAACTTTACCATATGTATTTGATACATAGGTTTAATTTTAACTTATAGTTTATTTATGTTTATAAAATAATATTAAGTTTATTTTCTAGAATGTGTTTACTTAATTGAATAATTTATTTGATTGAAATTGTTATTTATTGTTTGTGAGATGATTGGTGCTATTTTGGGTACCTCAGGAGGCCTTGACTCTATTTTTGAGGCCACAATTGTCATGGATGTACCTTACACACATGTTTGTAAATTTTTAAATTACATATTTATTTATGTACATGTTCATTGTCCTTTGAACAAAAATCTATATTTTAATATATATTATAGTCATAACTTCTTATCATGTTCATTGGATTCACATATTATTCATTTATTGGCTTTATATATGATGATGGATGTTATGGGCACCCCTCATGGATGAGAAAAAGGTCTAGGTGATGTTGTTGCTACATCAGAGAATCCACTATCCCCACAACATGTTATTATTAAGTGACAAAGACTTGTAATAACACATAGTTTAATCATTTTTATCTTTAGGCAATGATATTTTATATCATATTTACATAATTGTATGTAAATCTAAACCTAATGATATATGTATGCTCCATAAGATTCCCCATTGCAGGTGTCTATGTAGTCTTGTATCCTTAGACAACCATTTAGATGGAATATGGTGAGTGTAGAATCATTTTACAAATTTTTACATTCTTGAAAAATATATCAAATTTTCAATATACAATTTTAATGCATTAATTTTTATATTTTATATGTTGTGTAGAGACAAAAAAATTCATCAGTTGTCAATGAAACAATGAATGACTCACATGATGAGAGGAGAGTATCTCTTCATGCTGAGGTATCCAACACCCCTGATTCTATGTCTACAGCAACAAAGTGCAATTTATTTGGAGGCAATGAGGAACAAGAGAGCTAGTTTTTGTGCTAGGGGTCTAGTTGTAAGCACAATCTATTTTGTATGCCAATATGGCCCACATTGTATACATATATGGTGCATTTTGTCTATGTACATATTTGTAGGCACAATTGATTTTGTATGATAATATGCCCCACATTGTATGACTATATGGCTCATTTTGTCTATTTACATGTTATGGTCTACATTTTTTATTGATATATGTTATATTATTTATCTTAAATTATGACATAGGACTTTTCATGTATCACATATATGTAATATTTGGCAATATGATTCCTTTTACTATGCGTATTTTTTATTTTGATCATTTAATGTTTACACATATTATTGGTCAATGATTGAATTATTACTTCATATGGGGTTATAAAAATTCACATTATTATCTAAATTAGGTGCTTTGAATCATTATGTATATTTTACATTTACATGTGATATTTACTATTTAATTGTTTCATTTACATTTAATTACATATCAATTTGCAATTGTGATGTTTAAGTGGACTCAGGATAAATTTCATGGACATGTAAATATTATAAATTGTACTTGATCATAATGTTAGTAGGTCTAGTGATACACTTGTGTATGTCTGTAGATCCTACTTGTCCATAAAATAAACAAAGACAATTATATGTGTCCATATAGTCACTATGGCCCACTTATACATTGGTTAATATCGACATTGATAGCCCTTTGTAGACTATCCATAAAATTACAATCTTGGTAAGGCAAGAATATAGACACAAATGAAGAGACTTAAGCAACCTCAATATTCCTTGACTAGTATATAAAAATTGAGGTTATATTATCATGGTCATTAAATACATATTCAATCTTTATCTCAATATGTAAAACCAATCCATTTATTGGTTTTTTCTATTTGAACTCAAAAGACTCAAAACTCTCTATAAGCTAATAAAGCCTAAATGCCTTAAAAGGATCAAAATAAGAAATATTTGAAAATAGGGGTATAGATCAATATAAAATAATTTATCATAATCTTTTGTAGGTGAATAACATTTTGCAGCACTTCAGAAGGTTTGCTAAAAAGGATTTTTATCAAAAACCTCTCATAGACTTACTAGTCTTAATGTTGCTCTAAAATGCCAAAACCCATTATGTATTTAATTATCACTTCAAAACACCTCAGACATATGCATTTATATATTTTTATGAACTATCAATGCTTATATAAAACTATTATTGGCTTTTCAATTTTAATATTTTAACCAAAAACTCATAAAATAATGTTTTGTCTATTAGGCCTAATTACCCTCTAGTAGGTCACAACTCAAGATATTATTTTTTACAACAAATGATCCTTTTATGAGGTTTATACAGATGCATTAAATGTGTTTTAACCTTCATTTAGATATTTAGACTCAATTTTGAAGTTTATAAGCTAATATCTCTCCTCGATATCAAAGAAACACATAAAATATGGTATCTCTTACACATACTTGACTGGTATGAAGTATGTACATATCCAATTGACTAAAACCACTTGAATATATTATTAATCCTTATTGGAAATATTGTCAACAAATTTGGGAATTTTACAAGGGTTTGACTATTCATGAAAAAAATAAGGTTTTTACACATTTTGATACTCTAATGATAAGAATGAACATCTAAACACATTAAAACACTTAGAATTCAAATAATAAGACCTCTAATACATAATAAGACACAAATACCATCTCAAATAGGTTTATACACATGATCTAACTCATCGTCCCAATTGATAAACCATCTATGTGGACATGTCTAGATGGGCATTTTTAGGCTAGAATGACATTTTTTTGGTCTTGGTCGAGACTTGGGAATGAAAGTTGCAATTGGTCAGAGGCATCCATTAAGAGAATTCACTTGTCCCTAAGTGTGTAAAATGAGAAAACATTGGTCTTACATTACATGAGAACCATGAAGGATAGAGATTAGTCATTAGCTCTTAAACATGTAAGGATAAGTCCTATAATAAAGTTTAAGAGGATTTTATCTAACTCAAGATGAATGAAGCATGGGAATTAGGTTTGTCTCACAGTTAAATCTCTTAGAATAATCCAAATTTTCTCAGTAGGGGTAATATAATATGACTCATCAGCGTAATCGATGAACCATCTATGTGGACACATCTAAATGGGTGTTTATAGGCTAGAACAATCTTTGTCTGATCTTGATCGAGATCTGGGAGTGAAAGTTATAGTTGATCAGAGGCATCACTTAAGATAATTCACTCATCCCTAAGTGTGTAAAATGAATGAACTTACATCATGCATTGCATGAGAACCATGAGGGATAGAGATGATTTGTTATCTCTCTTACATGTGCAAGGATGAGTCCTCTACAAAAGCCTAGGAGGACTTTATCTAACTCAAGATGAAAGTGATGTGGCAAAAAGGTCTCTCTCATGTCAAAATTTCTTAGAATAGGCCAAAAGTTGGTCCATAAGGACCATATAATCTGACTTGTCAGCCCAATCATTGAACCATCTATGCAAACACATCTAGATGGGTGTTGTTAATCTAGAATGACCTTTTTTTGATCTTGGTTGGGCCTCAAGAGTGAAATTTATAGTTATTTGGAGACATCCCTTAAGATAATTCACTCATCCCTTAGTGTGCAAAATGAGCAAACTTCCATCATATATTGCATGAGAACCATGAGGGATAGAGATGAACCATCAACTATTACACATGTAGTGATGAGTCCTCAAATAAATATTAAGTGGATTTTATCTAACATGAGATGGATTCTTGAGACATCACAATGAGGTTTCTCTTGTGGCCAAATCTCTTATAATGGGCCAAAATTTGGTTAGTGGGGACCATATAATCTGACTCATCAGCACAATAGATGAAATCTACATGAACACATATGGATGGGTTTTTTAAGGCTAGAATGACTATTTTTTGGTCTTAGTCAAGCATTAGGAGTGAAGGTCTTAGTCATGATAATTCATTCATCTTTGAGTGGGAAAATTGAGTGAACTTCCATCACACATTGTACAATAACTATGAGGGATAATTCTAAGCTATTAGCTCTTACACATGTAAGGAGGATTCCTCTAAGAAATTTCAAGAGGATTTTATCTAACTCAAGATGGATGATATGTAGTAATGAGGTTTCTCTCATGGCTAAATATCTTAGAATAGCCCAAAAATTGGTCAGTAATGGCCATATATTCTAAATCATCATCCCAATCGTTAAACCATCTATATGGACACATCAAGATTGGCATTTTTAGGCTACAAAAACCATTATCTGGTCTTGTTCAGGCCTTGGGAGTGAAATTTTTAGTTGATCAAAGGCATCTCTTAAGAGAATTTAGTGTTCCCTAAATGTGTAATAACAGAAAACTTCCATAATATGTTTCATGAGAACCATGAGGGCTATAGATGAACCTTCATCTCCTACACATGCAAGGATGAGTCCTCTAATAAATCCTATGAGTATTTTATCTAACTTGAATAGATAATATATAGTAATGAGGTTCCTCTCATAGCTAAATCACTTAGAATGACCCAAAAATTGGTCAGTGAGGGCCATATATTCTGACTCATCAGCCTAATCAATGAATGTCAATGTGGACACATCTAGATAAGTATTTTTAGGCTAAAAAGACCATTTTCCAATCTTGGTCGAGCCCCAGGAACAAATGTTGTAGTTGATCAAAGGCATCCTTTAAGAGAATCAACTTGTCCCTAAGTATATGAAAAGAGTGAACTTTTATCACACATTACACAAGAACCATTAGGGCTAGATACAAATTGTCAGCTCCTACACATGCAAGGATAATTCTTATAAGAAAGCTTATTAATATTTTATATAACTCAAGATGGAAAAGATAAAGAAACAAGGTTTATCTTGTTTCCAAATCTCTCAAAACATGAGGATCGTATATTTTTACTCATGAGGATCATATATTTTGACTCATCAACCCAATTGATGAAACATCTGTATAGACACATTAGGATATGAATTTTTAGGCTAAAAGAACATTTTAAAATCATGGTTATCCCATAAAAATGAAGGTTATAGTTGATCAGAGGCATCCCTTAAGAGAATCCACTCATCTTTGAGTGTGTAAAAATAGTGAATTTACATTATGCATTGTAGGAGAACCGTTAGGGATATAAATGAACCATCAGTTCTTACATGTGTAGGGATGATTCCTCTAAGATAGCCTAGAAGGATTTTATCTAAGCTGAGGTGGATGAGAAGTAGCAATTATGTTTTTCCCATGGACAAATCTCTTATAAAAATCCAAAAGTTGGTTAATAAGGGTTGTATATTATGACTCATCAACCCAATCAATGAACTATTTATGTGGACACATCAAGATAGGCATTTTTAGGCTATAATAACCATTGTTTAGTCTTGATTGGCCCCTAAAAATGAAGGTTTTAGTTGATCAAAGGCATCCCTTAAGAGAATCCACTCATCCTAGAGTGTTCAAAAAGAGATAACTTCTGTTGTACATTGTAGGAAAACTATTAGGGCTAGAGATAAACCATCAGATCCTAGATGAGTCCAATAAGAGAACATAGATAAGAATATTTTGTGTTTTCTTGAAAGGATAAATAGAGAGAAGGTGAAAAATTATTTTATTAAGATAGATGAAATTAATATAAATTGTTTTGGCTTCTCTTCATTGCAAGAAGATAATATTCTCTACTCATGATACCAACTACATGAAGGTGGAAGCTCATTTGTTACCACTAACCTACATTTAAATTGTTAGTAAAAAATTTAAATATAAATAAACACATAATGATAAAGTAGTTAAAAATTAAAATACATTAAATCAAATAAATTTACTATATTAATTTGAAACACTAGATAAACTTACTAATTCAATCTAACATACCATTAGGATCATCTTTGTTTGAAAGTGTTTCAAGAATCACTTTGTGGTCAGATTCACACACATTCCACAAAGGTATATTGTGAGGCTTTCCATTATATTTTATCATTTGAATATTTGTAGCAATAACGAGGGTTGAATAATGGATCACCACCTTGTGTGTTTCAACGTAGTCAAATAACAATTGTTTTATTTGTAAATGATATTACCTATGAATCTAGGTTCAACTAACCACTATGGATCTAGTCGGATACCATAACATTTGTGGTTAATTTTTTTCTCTACACAATGACATAAGTATTAGTTTTTTCCCTCATCATTTTTCTCAGATGTGATGATTTTGAAAACATGCCCTTTATTTAAAGTATAATTAAATTTTAAGCACATCTAGGAAAAAATAAAAATATAACTAATATATAAGGTTGTATATTTAATTAAATAATAAATTTTACCTAGTGGCACAAGATCTGAGATGTGTTCAAAGTCAATTGATGATGTCATTTCATGTTGGAGTGAATGGAGTGATATGGGTCTATAATACCATTCATCAATCCATTTTTTTGACTCACATTCATTCTGATTAAATTTTATACATGAGGAACAAAAACATACCATATCCCTAGTATAAATAGTCCATTAACTTGAATTTGAGCTTTGAATATAGTGAAAAAAACTTAGTCCAAGTACTATATTGCAATCTTCATCCATTCACTTATGTTGTTCCTCTATGAACCAAAAGAATATTAAGACATGAGAATGTTTATCCGATCCATGACAAATATTTTCATTACACCAAGTCACAATACTTGTATCATCAATAAAATTAACACCATACTTGTGTTTTTCCTTCTCTCTTTTAAGGGCTCTTTTTACACATGCAACAACACCATCATGTTCCCTTTTTCCATGCCCAGCCTAAAAAAGGATCTAAAAATGTTGAATGTCATTCTTCTTATGCTTAACCAATAAAACATTCAAGAATCAGTATACTGCCTTGCATAATTGTCTAACTAAATGTAGTGTGTATCAAATATGATTTCCCTTGAATTCATATTTATATAAAATATCTCAAATAAACCCTAGACAAACTGTCAAGAATGTGATGTATCATCACTCATATAAAAATGGTACTCCCTTTAAATATTTCTATTGTCATATGTGCTAGTAGGTGCATGTATGAATGTAACATGAACAAAAATTCCAACTTGAATTGAATTATAGTATTGGGATTAAACCTTATTCTTCTATAGTTGTAGTGTGTAGTTCTCAAAAAAATCCACAACCAAAATAATAATGCCAATTGGGAAGTTGTCCTTGCATACTTTGAATTGATTATCTAACCATTTTGATTTGTGTATGTGTCTTGAAAATTGGTAGATAATATTCTTCTTGAATTCAAACATGAAATCACATACAAAAATTTTGGTTATAACCAATTCACATCTTGATGACTCTTTTCCATCTTTTAACAATTACATAATAGATTTGTACTTCTTATAATCAACTAGTTATTTTCCAAATTCATTTAAAATATATTTATGTAAATAACTCATAAAATTTGACAAACCACCACAAAATTTACATGTTTCATCTAAATATTATTCTCCAAAAAAAATTTGTCCCTCAGGTCTTTGACATAAAAGACCTTGGATTAATTTTCTTGATGTCTTAGGTGGGGAAGTCACCATACATTCTTTTAAAATCTCGTCAGTATGTAAAGCACAAAATATATGATAAAAAACATCAAAATGGATATTAAATTCAACTTGTACCCTAAAACAACATGTGGTGCATGTCTAGTTGGTTTTAACATAGAAAGGATTGCACATATCAGATGACCTTTAGCTAGTTTTCAATTCGCCATTAAATTTTTCAATAAACTTTTTATAAAATTATGTTTTCATCATGTCTAAAAAATGTTTTGCATGTGGCTCACAATTTTTTGAGTCTTTTCTTATTTTAAAAATATCTTTTACATTAGATGATACCTTTGTGTTTTTATGCTA
The DNA here is from genome assembly GCA_037957365.1 of Torreya grandis. Lineage (NCBI taxonomy): Eukaryota > Viridiplantae > Streptophyta > Pinopsida > Cupressales > Taxaceae > Torreya > Torreya grandis. Next base: position 1,820,822 of record JARHVA010002060.1, read on the forward strand.
AAAAATTTCAATCAATTGTTTTATTCCTTTAACTAATACCTTATCTTTTCGTGAGAGTTTACCACTAAATGCCCAACAATCCTTGAGTGAAAGGTCATCAAGCCTTGTTCTTATTTTTATGGAATTTATTAGAGTTTTTTTATTTAAATTCAATAATTTACTTGTTTCATTAATAATTCAAGCTTTAGATTTTGATTTACTCACTATAGATTACATTATTACTCATCTTGCCAGATTACTATCTTTATTTTAACTTTTATTGCCTATTGCCTTAAATGCATTGAATAGATTTTTTACTATTGTAATATTTCTTACCTCCATGTTTAATGTTATTAACACCAAATTATGTATCACAAGATACATTTTTTGCATCATTATGTATGAATTTTATTCTTAAATGCATAGTTCCATACATGTTGCTCATGACATTGAACTAATCTTTTTGACATTTTACCTTCCATAGGTTCTATTATTTTTTCTATTTCAACCAAATACTTTGGTGTTCATATTATTATTCTTGGAGGTTTGGGTACAGGAGCTATATTTTGTATTAAATTGGGTGGTGTTAACACTTCAACCATAGTAGGGACAATAGAGGGTTGACTATCTACTTTAGATCCTATAGGCGAATTGAAGTTCTCTTCATTATGAGACACATAATTTGGGGTCATTAATTAATGTTGATTATCACCATACTCAAAAATTTCATTATGAATGCATGTTTCATTATAATGTGTTTGTCCATATGTTTCATCATTAATTACAAATTCATTACTTACATGCTCTAAATTTTGAATTTCATCTTACAACAAAGATTGATTCGGTTCGCTTGTCTCTTTTGAAGACATATGTAAACTAGATTATATAGAATAGGGCATGTTATTTTCATTTGAAGTATATCTTGGTGTAGAATAAGAACCTTCACCTTGCCTACAAGCCCTTATGGATGCTCTCCTATCTACTTGTCTTTTTCTTTCTTTTTGTCTTTTCTCTTCAATTTTCTCATTTTTAGCTCCTTGATTGGTATTTTACGATGAATTCCTGACCCCATTATTTATCTTTACTAAATTAAGACAATTTTAGTTTTAAAATAGAAGAATTTTTAGTGATTCAAACAAAATAAATGAACAATTCACCAAATTTACATAGTTACAATAGAAAAACTAGTTTGTAACTTGGAAAGAACAAAACAAATGAGTAATTTTTGTGGGAAAGGGAAGCTAAATTCATGAATTACAAAGGGTGTGCGTGCTTTCAAAATCACACATGCCCTTTGGGATCCATAAAAAAATGGGTAAAAATATTTGTGAGCCCAAAAGTGGGTGTGCAAAGGGCATACACCATTTGAAAAGGGCATATGCCCTTTTCATATTTAAATTTTTTTTCCCATTTTCCCTCCAATTTTGCCTCAATTTTAGGCTTTGGGGGTCCCAAACCTGGCCAAACTCTTTCATGGACTAGCCAATGGGATTTATAAGAAAATTAGGGGTGTTTTTTACCTTTTTATCAACAGGTCTGATCAAGCAACTTTTATTGTTTATATATATATATATATATATATGGGTTTGTAGAGGGAAAAGCATTGTTTTAGAATATATAATTTTTTTAAAGTTAAATATTATTAATTATTAGTTAATTTCTACATAACATATCTTGTTATAATCTATATACATATCATCATAGATTCCCTTATAAATTTTTGAATATTAATCAAATACTTATAAAAATTATATCTCAACAGTCTACACATTGTTAACTTGATTTTAAAAAAAAAAATAAAATAAAAAATCATGAAGTTAAGGTCAAAAAGTTGTGTTTGTACACTTGAAGTTTTGATTTTTTAGTTGTTTTGACTTGTAATATTTGACATTTCACCTATCCATATATGAAGTTTCATACAAAAATTCAATTGCTTACTAAAAAAATGTGTTCGTACACATGCAATATCCTTATATTTTTACAAAAAATGACTAGCCTATTGTCATAAATGCATCTATTTAACACACTTTTATCATTTGTGTATTATAAAAAATTATATATTTAGAAACTACATTCAAAATTACACAATTCATATTTTTATGTCATTGTCTAATTCCTTTTCAAAGTGTCTCTAACATTCTCTCCAAGTTTATTTATTATTATTTTTAGAAAAAAGTATTTATTTATAGCCCCTCATTATCCTGCATCTACCTTTTTGATTTTTAATCTTTACTTTACACTAAGTGGATCTATTAGAGGAAAAAAATCCCTTGGAAGCAAGTATTGGAACACTGATTACACTTTGTAAATTTTCAAAGTTGCAAAGTGTATCAAAAGTTATGATTCCCATGGGTAGTGGTGGATGGCAGAGAGTGGAGTTCATGTTACACTTTGTAACTTTTCAAAGTTTCAAAGTGTAAATGGATTTGTGATTTCAAATAATATCAGGTCACATTAATTTATATTTTTAATTTTTTTAATTGAAAAGTAATTATATTAATTCAATAAAGTATAGTTATTCATAAAAAAAAGTTGGTGGAAAGGTCACATCCCAAGTTCACAGTGTGCCAAATGGCCACGGGAAGAGTACATACAAAGCTAATAAACATTTCCAACTAGAAAGGGGTAAATAAAAAACATAACTAAGTTGATACCATAAACATAGAAGTAGGAGGGGGTGTAGGTGGGGAGCTATCAAGATTTCCTCTCCACCCTGTATTCACAAGAAGCTCCTCAAAATCATAAAAGGGCTCCCAACCAGTAATAGTGTCTTTAGTTTCATTCTTGTCTTCTCCAAAAAATATCCATAAGGAAATGGCTAAAGTTAACCTTAGAAACTTATATGGTAGAGGAAGTATAAAGCATCCCACCCATCAATCTAGTCTCTGGCAAGTGGGGGATCCCCCCATCCACCTATCTATGGCTGAGTATGATCCCCCTAACCATCTTGTTAACCATGAACAATCAAGTTAGCACCACAATTTAATATTTTCCTTGATGGGGACCATCTAAGACCACATAGGGATAAGGAGTGCCCTCTTTGGCCTCTAGAACATCGCATCCTCAAACCTTGACAAGATGTTGAATTCAAACCATAGTGAAAATAGGTGGAGACACTTGACTAATATCACAAGGGGCACCTACCCAATATTCCATCAGTGACTAATGATGGGAGAGGTCCCTCTGAAATTTATCAATCTAGTTAAGGAGTTAGAGAGACAAATTGGAAATAACATTAACTTTATTAACAATAGAGAAAATTTTATCAATAGGATACTTGTTAAAGCTAGTATTATTTATATATTTTCATATAAAAATAATAATATCATCATGAAGAATAAGCCAAAACTTGTTGCATTTTGTAGGCAAAAGGGTCGAGTCCCCTAGGAGAGCAATTTTATAGGTTAAAGGCTCAGGACGAAAGGGTTAAAACAACAAATTAATCCATCTCCAAGTAGATTGGGTATATGGGCAAAACCAAAACACATGCTTAATTGACTCAGGTTGCCCATAGGCTAGACATAAGGGATTGGTAACCCCAAGATGCTTGAGTCATTATCCCAGCGGTAGATCATGGTATAAAAAACACCAAAAAATGAGATTTTTTGGATCAATGGGCATAACCCACAACTTGGCAAACCTTCTAACCCACAAAAAGTGGTAAGACTTGATATTCTTTCTAGACCTTGTTTGTTTTTTCCAAGGGAAGACCCTTAGGAGATAAAATTTGATACCCCAAGCTAGGGGGTAGTTTCTAAAATGGGTGGCCATAGGCCAATTCCAATCCCTCCACCATGTAAATCTAGAGAACATGCTAATTTTGTGAATAAAGGAGTCTAAAATGGCTTCCTTAATTTACTATATGGACTCAACATCACTGATGAACAAATTGAATTTTATTTTTAGCTAGTCTTAAGGATTCCAATCCTTGGTTTGTTGAAAAAATAAGTTCCCAATGGTTTTGATCCCCCATCTAAAGAGCCAAATGTTCTTAATATAAGGAACTTGGGCAAAAAATAAATTATGAAAATTAATCAAAGGAGACCACCAAAGGGATTATGAATTGTTTCAAATCCCAAGCTTGAATTCCTCCCCTTTCCAAACTAGTGAAGGATTGAGCAGCTCCCAACCTTTCCAAATACTTTTGACTACAAAGGTACCTTGGATTTTCACATTAATTGGTGCAAGTAGGATGGTTTGGAAGTTTACCCCTTTTTAGGTTTTTCTCCCAAGAGGGAGCCCCTAAGTAATACAGTGCTTGACAAGGATTTTCTAGGCCTCATTCCCCTCCAAATAATGAATAACCACTTGGAAGTTAGAGAAAACCCTTGAATCCTTACATAAATGAGTCCAAGCCCCCTAGCTTCTTAAGGTCTACAACATAAATCCTAGGCCACTTAGTGAAATCCATTCTTCCCGTCAACATTGGCCCATAAAAAGTCCCAAAGAAGCTTCTCCAATTTGTCACAGGCCGCTTTAGATGAAGCCCAACACATAGAGTAGTAAACATGGGTGGTCATCATGACCTTGGAATATATTTGAAACTTGCCCACCATGGATAATGTTTTAGTAACCCAATAATAAATATTCTTTTCCACCCTTTGAATGACATAATTCCAAAGCTTAGCTAGGGAGGACTAAAAGGCAAATGGAATGCCTAAAAACTTGAATTGATCACCATGGGAAATCCAACTCTACTGATAATCAGCAAGCCAACTAGGTCTAGGGGATATTGATTATTTGTAGTACTTGGTTTTCCTCCATTGAATGGAAGAACTTGAAGCTAGGTAGAAGGTATCCAAGCAAAGCAAAGCATTCTACATTGAGGCCTCTTCCTCAAGAAGTGTCAAAAAAGAATCATCCACAAAATGCCCATTAACCAACTGCTATGAAGTATTAGGCAAGGTGATCCCTTTGATTAAACACCTAGAAGTAAAGTCTACTAGAAGATAATTTAATCCTTCTACTACTATAACATATAGAGATAAAATAAGAGGGCATCCCTGTCTGATAAAGTTTTGAAGCTCAAACCATTGAGAGTGAGTCCCATTAATGGTGAGGCAAGCTCTAGCATCTTTGAATAGCATTCAAATGAACCAAACAAAATGGGGATTAAAGCCAATATCCTATAGCATATAAAGAATGAAATGCCATTCAATTTTGTCATAATATTTCTCAAAATAAATCTTGATGAATGAATCTTTTTGGTTGGAGGCTCGAGCCAACTCCATGCCTTCCAAAATTGCAATAATGTTATCTAGGATGAAGTGGTTCTTGATGAATCTTGTTTTCTCACTTCTAATGATCAAGGGAAGAAGATGTCTTAGCTTGAGAGTTAGTTCCTTAACAATGATCTTATAGGAGACATTCAATAGAGTGATCAGCCTCCAACTAGTGATAAGCTCTAGATCTCCTTCTTTGGGAATAAATTTAATATTTCCTTTATTGATAGTAGGCCCAAGAGACCCCCTCTTCATGGATTCTAGATAAACTTCGTGAATATCTAGGCCAACAATATCCCAAAAGGTCTAATATAACTCACAAGGGAAACCATCTAATCCTGGGGATTTATTAGAAGCCATGGAAAAGGTAGCTTCCCTTAGATCATTTATGTCAAGAAGGTGGTCACAAGCCACCCACTGACCCTTAAAGATTTTGCATGGCATGGCCTACAAACATTTAAGCAAGGAATTTTCCCTAGTAGAATAATTGGGTTGCATTGTAAACACATTCTTATAATGCTTTAAAAAAGCTTATAAGATGTTAGGGAGCTTGGTAAGATTCTATAACCCTAATTTTATGGTTTTGATCTGTTAGGAGACCCCTTATCCAACGGAAGCACAATTGATTACTTGAGCAATTAAACACGGAAATATACCAAAATGATAAAGTAACTAGAAACATGAGACAGCAAAGAATTTGAGAGACAATACACACTCTTGTATTAGATATTACTAGAAGAAAATACAATAAGGAAGATGCCACTTCTTCCTCCACCTCAAAGGCTTGCCACACCTCAAGACCTTCTTCCCTCTCTCTCTTGCTCAACACAAAACCAACTCTACAACCTGAGTTGCTATCCCTCCTTGAATGCTTCAGCTGATCTCCTTGACCTTACACCTGTAGATCTGACCTTGCTTGCTTCAATGCTTTTACTTGCCTTCTTGATTATTACAATACATGCCTCATGGGTTTTTAAATAGAATCCCATGGTTACAAAAATAGAAATCTAACTACAATAATTAGACATGCAGCTCGTGACTATAATTAGCCCCTTAACATGCAAACACTTAGTTCAACTAACTAACTGTTCGTGCAACGAACAGTTCTGGAACGTACAGGCGATCGACGCCAGTCCCTGCTTAATTGGTGCTGCCGACATCGGCCGACTTTTTGTCGTCGCCGGTTTCCTTCTCCACTGTCTGTGACCGACGTCAGTCATGCTGCCGACGCCGGTTCTTTTGGTTCTTCAGCATCCTCTTCTTTGTGTCTGCAAATAGTTGAAGCTTTTAGCTCCACACCCTAACATGATCTTATCAGAGGTTTTTCTAAAGCATAAAAATGTGAAAAAATATTTTGAAACACTATTACAAAATTTTAGCTAATGAAGCCAAGCTATAAGTTGTGCCCCTCTTGCCTGGTAATTCTCTTTTAGCTTGAGCTTGTGTTTCCACATGGTTTTATTAGCCTAAATAGAAACACTAAAAGGGTTATTGGCTAGCTCCTTGGAGGCTAGCACATACTCCTAATATGAAGCTTCTTGCTCTTATTTGCAGAAGATGGTGGCTTATTTCCCAAACAATTTGAGGAAAGTAGTGGTGTGAGTAATAACATCCTCCCACCACTCAATCAATTTTACTTCATCAAGAGGCTAAGAAACCAAATACTAGATTTAAAGAATATACTCTCTGGTTCTTTTGTGAGAGAGATGTGTTGTGTTAAGATAGAATTGATAAGAACGTGTCCTAGCAGGCATAGAATTCCTAACCACCTAGAGAGAAATAGGTTGGTGGTCTGATAAAATCATGGTATTATAAAGTGCCATCACTGAGCCTTTTGTATTAGGAATATGGAAAATATTATTTTCCACTATGAGAACATGATCTAGCCTAATAAGCACTCGATCATCCCCATATTGAAGATTGGACCAAGTGAACTAGGTATGGTTTGCTAACTTCCATCCATGGTTAGGGTCATATAAACCAAGCTTATTCATCATGTAAAACTAGTCTTCTCTCTCACCTACACACTAATATATGGGAGAGTGACTAGTTTTGTCCTCTAAGGATTCCACCATGTTAAAGTCACCATAGAGTATCTAATAAGCATCTGGCAGGGAGTCGACAAGCCACCATCAAAGCCTTGATCTGTCAACAACATCATTAGAGGCATAAATGTTGGCCAATGCCATGATGTGATTATTAAAATGAAAAATAACCTAGAGCACCCTTTGTGAGGGGTCAGATCCCCATAAAATGACATGTGGGCCCAATTTTACAGAGAGAAGGGTGGCTACATTGCCTCTGGCAAACTCATGAGAAGTGATGAAAGGTTGACGTCATTGTAGGCCAAATGGTATAAAGAGTAGAAAATAACAAAAAAGCCAAAAATGTTTACTTCCTACAGACAAATCACATTCATCTTTTCAAAATGTTGATAACTATCCCATACTAGATATCTCTTAGTAGGTTCAGTAAGTCCACTATCATTCCATGATTAAACAAACATTTAACAATCATCAAGGTACATGTCATCACCTCCATTAGCCAAGGGTCCAAAGAGGTTTACATAAGACTATAAAGTGTGAGCTACATCCCCTAAAAAGAAGGTATGATGCCTACCATGAGAAGGTTTCTCTCAGCCAAAAGGTGAGGGACTATAGGATCTCGTAAGGCTTTCCTATCGACTATAATGATACTATTTTCATCAAATGACACAAAATTTGAAGGGTTGATAAAGGAAGCATGAGAATAAAATGAAAATTGGTTGTTTGTGGTGTCCCCCTTATACAAGGGAAGAAGTGAACTTATGTCTTGAGGGGTTTTGATGATAGTTGAAAGTTGGATTTTGGTAGTGGCTGGTGGGGGTTGCTTAAAGGGATAAGGGTCGATAAGCTGTGAGGAAATAATGGTGGTAGATTACATGGTTAAGGGGTTCAAATTACTCACTAGCTTGAAAGTAGTTGTTTGTTCCTTGGCATTATTCTTGTTATTAATCTAATCCTTTTCATTGGTGACCACCATCTAACTCTCAGCCAAATCAATTGAAGACTTAGGTTAAGAGGCTGGCTAGGCTGAAGGTGTTTTCTTAGAGAACTCTAGAGGGGGGACCATAAGAGGACAATCTTAAATAATATGGTTAAAGGACCGACACCAGAAGTAGGTATTGGGAAAGTTAATGTAATGAACATTCTAGGTAAATATATTAAATCCTATTTGAATATCAATGGAGTCCTTGAGGTCCCTTACTAGGTCAACCTCCACACAAAATCTCTTTTATGGCCATGCAAAAAAAAACATGGGATATTCATGATAGATAACCTTACCAAGCATTAGAGATAGTTGGTCAATTAAACCCTAAAAAGGAAGGGGAAGACTAGGAAATTCCACCCACACTAAGACTATGTTCTTAGCTTGCTCAGAAACTTGAAAATTAACTATCCATTGCAAGAAAACAACCAGAGAGTTTCTTATGAACCATGGGCCGTGGCTCAAAATTTTATTACAATGTTTAGTATCACTAAAGAAAAAAAGGAAAAAACCCTAGGTAAGATTTTAAGTACCCTCTAGTTTAACACCAGCCCAGTGGTTGTGAAGCCACTAATTAAGTAGGCTCTCAAGGGGGACTCTACCCATAAAATAAGCAACCAAAAAATGTGAATAAAGAAGGTTACATGCTTTATAAAATTTTGAAGTAAGAGAGGAAATTGGAGGGAGGGATTCATTATCTTGTCATAAACTTTTGGTACAAATTTCCTCGCTCGCTTGGGCAGCATGTCTCAATCCTCCAACTGCTCCTACATCAACAGATGCAGAGGGGGAGTGTGAGGTAATAAATAAAGGCCACCACCCAAAGTGTAGGAAGGTTGGGTCACCTCAAGATTTTAATGCTAACTATCCTACCTGGATCTTTAAGGATTGATAGTATGACACTTGGGCAAGGCAAGATAAGTAGAATAATGATGCCATATTGAAACCCTAGCAGAGCACAACCTATAAACAACATTTTCTATAATTTTGAATTTTAAATAACATAAGACCAAAACTTAAGTGGTTTTTCTTATTTTGAACATGTTTAACATGTAAACATTCAAAATTTGTCTATCTCTTATAATTTTTAATTCTAAATAATGAAAAACCAAAACGTAAGTGGTTTTGTTCATTTCAAACATGTTTAACACGTAAAGATTCAAGCTTTATGCATGTTTCTTATAATTTTGATTTTTGAATAATGAAAGACCAAAACAAAAGTGGTTTTGCTCATTTCAAACATGTTTAATAAGTAAATATTTAAATTTTATTCATGTTTCTTGAAATTTTGAATTTTGAATAACGTAACACCAAAACATAAGCAATTTTAATCATTTTGAACATGTTTAACATTTTAAAGATTCAAAATTTATGTACATTTCTTATAATTTTGAATTTTGAATTATGTAACACTAAAACATAAGCAATTTTGCTCATTTCAAACATGTTTAACATGTAAAGATTCAAAATTTATGCATGTTTCTTGTAATTTTGAATAATGAAACACCAAATTGTAAGCGGTTTTGATCATTTTGAACATGTTTAACATGTAAAGATTTAAACTTTATGTAGGTTTCTTATACTTTTGAATTTTGAATGATGTAACACCAAAACATGAATGGTTTTACTCATTTTGAATGTGTTTAACATGTGAAGATTCAAATTTTATGTGCAATTCTTATAATTTTGAATAACATAACACTAAAACATAAGCGGGTTTGCTTGTTTTGAACATGTTTAACATGTAAAGATTTAAACTTTATGCATGTTTCTTATAATTTTGAATAATGTACCACAAAAATATAAATGGTTTTGATAATTTATGACATGTTTAACATGTAAAGATTTAAACTTTATGCCCGTTTCTTATAATTTTGAAAAATGTAACACAAAAATGTAAGCATTTTTTCTCATTTTGAGTGTATAATATGTAAACATTCAAACTTTAAGTGCATTTCTTTTAATTTTGAATTTTGAATAACATAAAATCACAATGTAAGTGGTTTTTCTTATTTCAAACATGTTTAATATGTAAAGATTTAAACTTTATGCACGTTTCTTATAATTTTAAATAACATAACACCAAAATGTAAGTGGTTTTGCTCCTTTTTAACATGTTTACCATGTAAAGATTCAATATTTATGTGCATTTCTTATCATTTTGAATAATGTAACACCAAAATGTAAGAGATTTTGCTTATTTTGAACAAGTTTAACATGTAAAGATTCTAACTTTATCATGTTTATTATAATTTTGAATTTTGAATGTTGTAAAATAGAAATGTAAGTGGCTTTGTTCATTTTGAAGACATTTAACATGTAAAGATTCAAAATTTCTACGTGTTTATTATAATTTTAAATATTGAATAACGAAACACCAAAATGTAACCAGTTTTGCTCATTTCAAACATGTTTAACATGTAAAGATTTAAACTCTATGCTAGTTTCTTATAATTTTGAATTTTAAATAACGTAACACTGAAATGTAAGTAATTTTGCTCATTTTGAACATGTTTAATAGGTAAAGATTCAAACTTTATCCACATTTCTTATAATTTTGAATAATGAAAAAATAAAATATAAGATATTTTGCTCGTTTTGAACATGTTTAACATGTAAAGACTCAAACTTTATGAGAATTTCTTATAATTTTATATTTTGAATAATGTAAGACCAAAATGTAAGAAGTTTTGCTCATTTTGAACATGTTTAACATGTAAAGATTCAAACTTTATGTGCATTTCTTATAATTTTGAATAATGTAACACCTAAACATAAGTGGTTTTGCTCATTTTGAACATGTTTAACATGTAAATATTTAAAATTTAACACATTTCTTATAATTTGGATTAATGTAACAGTAATACGTAAGCAGTTTTATTCATTTTGAACATTTTAACATGTAAAGATTCATACTTTATGTGCATTTATTATAAGTTTTAATTTTGAATAACGTAACACCAAAACATAAGTGGTTTTTCTCGTTTCAAACATGTTTAACATGTAAAGATTCAAACTTTATGCACATTTATTATAATTTTCAATTTTGAATAATGTAACATCAAAACATAAGCGGTTTTGCTTGTTTCAAACATGTGTAGCATGTAAATATTCAAACTTTATGCACATTTCTTATAATTTTGAATAATGTAACACTAAAATGTAAGCAATTTTTCTCATTTTTATCAAATTTTATGCATATTTCTTATAAATTTGAATAACATAACACTAAAATGTAAGCAATTTTACTTGTTTCGAACATGTTTAACATGTAAAGATTCAAATTTTATGTGTGTTTCTTATAAGTTTAAATTTTGAATAATGTAACACCAAAATATAAGCAATTTTGCTCATTCCAAACATGTTTAACATGTAAATATTCAAACTTTATGTATGTTTCTTATAATTTTGAATAATGGAACACCAAGATGTAAGTAGTTTTGTTCAATTCAAACATGTTAGGCATGTAAAGATTCAAGATTTATGTGCTTTTCTTATAATTTTGAATTTTGAATAAAGTAACATAAAAATGTAAGTGATTTTGCTCATTTTGAACATGTTTAAAATGTAAAGATTCAAAATTTATGCACTTTTCATATAATTTTGAATTTGAATAAAGAAAGACCAAAATATAAGTGGTTTTGCTCATTTAGGACTTGTTCAACATGTAAAAATTCAAACTTTATGCACGTTCTTATAATTTTGAATTTTGAATTTTGAATTTTGAATAAGGTTAATTTAAGTCTTTTTACTCATTTCAAACATGTTTAACATGTAAATATTAAAATATTATGTGCCTTTTTATAGTTTTTAATTTTGAGTAATGAAAGACCAAAACTTAATCAATTTTGATCATTTCAAACATGTTTAACATGTAAAGATTCAAAAATTATGTGTGTTTCTTATATTTTTTAATTTTGAATAATGAAAGACCAAAACATAAGTAGTTTTGCTTGTTTTGAACATGTTTAACATGTAAATATTCTAACTTTATGTGTGTTTCTTATAATTTTGAATAATGTAACACCAAAACATAAGTGGTTTTATTTATTTTGAACATGTTTAACATGAAAAGATTCAAAATTTATGCATGCTTATTATAATTTTGAATATTGAATAACATAACACCAAAACATAAGTGTTTTTGCTCATTTTGAACATGTTTAGCATGTAAAGATTCAAAATTTATGTGTGTTTTAATTTTACATAACATAACACCAAAATGTAAGTAGTTTTGCTCATTTTGAACATGCTTAACATGTAAATATTAAAACTTTATTTTTGTTTCTTATAATTTTGAATAACATTGTATGCAATGGGAAATGCAATAGATCTATAAATCAATTTTAGATTGGAGAAGATAGAACCTACTTACACTTTAGATTATAAATATATTAGATAATCATGATCATAACCAATATGGATCTGATAGACCTAGCCAAGGGATTTCTTACCATAAAAATATCACTAGAGAGGGTTACAAAACCTCTAATTAAACAAAACTTGTAATAACCCTAATTATGTCCTATGCTTTCATATTCACTATACTAATAACAAGTAAAATAAAAGACTAATCTAGTGCTCACCAAATCTTGTGGCACAACATGGGGTTAATAAATAATAAAAGTAAACATGCATACAAGAATAATCTATGTACATGTAAAACCCTAATGCATGGAAAGAGTAATACTATTCAAAATCCATCACTTATGCTACTTCTATCTACTAAAGAAAGGGACAAAGTTATAAATACTTATCTAAAACATGAACCTATCGAGACTTAATCTCTTCCTTAGCCAAAGGGGCTTCATAAAAGGTTATTATGGTTTTCAAATGATCACTAAGAAAGGCCAAAGCCTCCAAGACTTCTACACAAGACTAAATTCTTCTCCAATTATAAACCCTAAACTAAGATTCCTCACGTAGGATGGTGGAAGAGTAGATTGTAAAGAAGAGTAAATGAATAATTAACTCTTGTTGTCTTTCTAAGAATGGCCAAATGGATGTGTTTATATAGATAGATCTAACCCTAAACCCTTCCAAAAGTTTATTCCAACAAGGTCAACTTGATCAAACTAGTATTGTAATTAGTAAAAAACTAACTAGGTTATGAACTATGTTGGTCATGGCTGACCTAGTTCTTAGTAAGCTTTTTAAATAATAATTGCAAGGTAGATGTGGCTAACTTAGTCATGTAAACTGCCAAAAAAGGGTTTAGGTTATTGAAAGGGATAATAAAGATGGTAAATGACTAGAAGAGGGTAATAATTAGGAGACAAAGATTAGGGGAATGGCTTTTAAGAGATGGTTAGACTAGTAACAATTCATAATAATAGACTACAATCCTAGTTAGATTGGTAACCAATGGTCTTCCCACCCCTTTCTCGGTACACCCCTTAGGGTGTGTCTCAAAGAGATTGAGTCTCAATGGGTTATTGCATGATAGAAAGTATCAATAATTGATAAAGTTTTAAAATATTATATGTATACATATGCCCCTCTCAAATCTCATCACATGTCACTCAGGTGTAATAGGGAATGGTGTTATAAGAAAAAAAACATAGCAACACATAATGTTGAGGCTAAAAAATGGTTATAGTATTTTAAAGCATAAAATAACTAAAAGTAAATGAATGAAATAGGAATAACTAAAAAATTAAATGTAATGCATATCTTGAATTACCTTTATCACTAGATGGTTGTCTATTGTGTTGTAGTTCTAATTGTGGAGGGTGTAGAAACTAATTTTGACAAACCCAAGGATACAAAACTAAAGATTAAAAACAAACAAATGTAGGAAAGCCAAGATAACTAGTGTTATGTGGATGGGATGTACATGGAAATTTGGCAAGCTGGGGTGACAAGTGTTATGTTAGACCAAATGACCAAGTCAAATTTTAGATGAAATTAGTAAACCAAAAATCCAGGGATACTAAAAAATAAAAAATCAAATAATTACACCTTAAGTAAGAAAAGAAAACTCACCAAGTCAAACAAATGATTCATGTTAAAAGGATGGTAATAAAACATCAATTTGAAAGAAGTAACAATCCTTACTTAAACAAATATGGACAAGTAAAAATAGTAAAACAACATTGATGAGGGATCAATAACAATCGTTACTCGATCATCCATGAAAAAGGTACATAAAAGGGAAAACAACATTGGTGAGTGAGAAGTAACAAACCAAACTTACTCAATAATGGAAAAAGTACATGAAAGGATAAATAGACTTAGGTGTCAGCAAAAAAGGGTGGTACAACAATGACAAATGGTAAAATAAATCAAAGAACATATAATTTTTTTGAGTCATGATGTAAAGAAAGTAATCCATAGTGGCCCAAGCATGATGTTTTGTTCTAAGGATAGATAAAACTATTACAAAGTAATGCTATCATGTTTTTAAGATGTGAAGAAGAAATAAGTGTATAAGAGGGAATATAGATTTAGAATCACAATTTGCCTATCAAGGGTGGAAATAAAAGGGGTAGAGGGGAGAATGACAAAAAAAACTAAGGTAGAGGAACTCTTTATCGAAATCAAGATACTCGAAGTAAATTTGTCAAAACAAGATGAATTTTGACCTTAAGGATTCTTAAAAACTTCTCTTAGCCACACAAATATTAGGTCAACAAAATGAAGTATGTAGATCATCCCATGAAGGCTATATGTAGGAAAAGTAAAATGGACCTACCTTCCCATAGCATGTTCCCTATTCCTCATGATCCCTTATAAAGCTATCGATATACTATTAATATTGGGTACTTGTATGATAAAGTAGGTATAACCATAGAGTTTTTTGAATTTTTCTATTCTAATTTATTGACCTACCATATCCCAATGGACCTCAACTCTATTGTGAGGCCAACTATGGAGTTTGAGATTCGATTGGAGATAGGAGATGTGCTTGTAATCATATCTTTTATTGTGATTTTGACTTTTGAGATTTATATGTTGCCTTTTATATATTATTTCTTTTTATTAAAAATGATTTGGCTTTTAAATTTCTTGATGGCTTTTCTATTCCTCCTCTATATGGATTCAAAAATCCAAACATGGGTGTTAAAGATGACTTTAATTTGAATACATGGAACTTGGTTGCTAAAAGAGATGATTTAGAGAGCATGGTGTTTAAGATTCTCGTAAAGTCAAGTGAAATAAAAGTTTTATCTTGATTTTGAAAGGAAAGGAAATCAAGAGGAATAAAAGATGAAATAATTTGAAGGACTTGAAATCAAAAAAAATGTAATAAATGGGTGAAAAAGGGATACAATGATAGATAAGTGTGATTCCTATCATAAGAATGAGGGAAATATAAGAAAACATGCTAACACAGGTTGTTTATGAAAATTTTATCTATCAAAAAAAGTAAAAGCTAAAGCTAAGAACAAGGATAAAAAACTCATAACCATTATAGAACACATTTTAGATATGAATACTAAAAAGATGGTGATTTTATGAGGAAGGCCAGGTCCTATCCATGGTCTTAATTTTCAAATCATAAAAAAGAAACCCAAGGGGATGTATAAAGTATGTGAAAAATATAAGAGATAAGAAAAACATGATGGTATTTGTGAGGAATGCCAAGTCATATCCATAGTCTTCCACTGCAACTCACATATAGAAATCCAAGGGTTGCCAAAAAGTGTGTGGAAAGTATGAAAGAAAGAGAAAAGAATCATGAGAAAGACTGGGTCATATCCATAGTTATTCAATGCAACTCATAAGAAAAAAGGAAACCAGAAGACCAGAAGGAAGGACTAAGGTTTGTGAAAAATAAAGAACCACTACAAAGGGTGAGACCTATGTAAGTATCTTTAAAAAAGTGTTACATAGATAGCATATATAAAGCATGAAAAGAAGGGAAGGATTAGGCAAAGTACTTCTTGAGGAATTAGGTGTTGGTGGATTATTTGAAAATATAGCCTTCATTGGTTTGAAGGTGATAGGTGCTTAGACCAAGAATATATTTGACCAAATAGGGGCCCCATATTTTTTGGGTATATTTAATTTATTTATCATAAGTATAGTATAATTTAATTACAAGATCTCCAACATTAAATATGAAAACTTTAACTTGTTTGTTATGTTGTTTGGAAATATGGGCCTTGTATTGGTGATTGTGTTTCAAAGCAAAAAGATGGTGTTTATCAAGGAGATCGAGGGCATGAAGGTGAGCTTCAAATAATTCTTCCTTAGGTATGATACCATGAAGATATATACAGAGAGAGGCAACATCAACTTCTAATGGGAGAACTAATTCAGAACCATAAACTAGAGAGAATAATGTTTCCCTAGTGGTAGTGTGTATGCTAGTGTGATAGGCCCAATGAGTAGGATAGAGATGAAGGTACCAATCCGTGTGGGTTTCATGAATTTTCTTTTGGATAATTTTATTAATAGTTTTATTAGTGGCCTCAGCTTGAGCATTACATTATGTATGATAGAGTGTGAAGAATTTGTGATTAATTTTAAATTTAGCACAAAGCTATTTGATATCTTTATTTTTTAAATTACCACAATTATTTGAAATGATAGTATGAGAGACACAAAAGCAATAAATGGTTTGATTAAGGATGAATTTGGATATGGTGGTACTGATGACATTAACAAGGGGCATAACTTCAACCCATTTGGTGAAATATTTTATCGCTATGATTATAAAGATATGCCAATCTTGATATCAATGTAATTTGCCTATGAGATCTAATCCCCACATAGAGAATGGCCAGGGAGATTCTATGGTTGAATTTCATTTCAAGGTGAATGAATTAAATCATCATGAAGTTAAAATGGATTACACTTTTTAGCAAATTTGATGGCATACTTTTCAAGAGTGGACCAAAAGTATGCCATATGTAAGCATTTGTAGGTTGTAGCATGTCCACTACAGTGGTCATAGTAAATCCCCCCATGTGCTTGTTCAATAATAGGAGGAAATTCATCTTTCATAACATAGTAGAATAAGGTACCTTAAAAATTACAATAATATAGGATGTTATATCAAAATACATACTCTAAAGCTTATTTGAGAATATGAGTCTTTCATAGGATTAAGGTTGGGAGGATAAGTTTGGTGTTCTAGAAATTGAATGATGTCTTTGTACCACAGGCTTTGTTGAATGGTGATGCCTTCAATGTGGAAGATAAATGAATCATGTGGTTGAATAGAAGATGGGGATTTTCTTATTTGGATAATAAAAGTGGGATCAATAAAAACTTGGTGTTGATGAAAAAGAGATGCTGAAGAAGCAAGGGAATTGACAATAAAATTTTGATCTCGAGGGATAGGATCGATGGTGAAAGACATTAAATATTTTTTTAGAGTAGTTACAATTTAGTGATAAGAAAAGAGATTCTCACTTTTGAATTGGTAATCACCATTGACTTGGGAAAAAATGAGCTAGGAATCACCTAAAGCATGCAGGTATTGGATATCTAATCAAGGGAAACTCTCATGCCTAAGATTAAAGATTCGTAATCTACCACATTGTTAGTTACATCAAATGCTAGGAGGAAAGATAATGGGATGATTTTACAAAGAGGGATTGTAAGGATATAATCTACCCTAGCTCCTTGAAGGCATTTAGCACCATCAAAATCAAGGTTCCAAGTATCCCTCTATAAATTGACATTAATTTTAGGAAATTCTTTGATAACATGTTTAACTCTAAAACATAAGCGGTTTTGTTTGTTTCAAACATGTTTAACATGTAAAGATTCAAAATTTATGCATATTTTTTATAATTTTATATAACATAACACCAAAACGTAAGCAATTTTATTCATTTCAAACATGTTTAACATGTAAAGATTTAAAATTTATGCATGTTTCTTATAATTTTGAACATGTTTAACAAGTAAAGATTCAAAATCTATGCACATTTCTTATAATTTTGAATTTTGAATGGTGAAACAAAAAAACATATTTGGTTTTCCTCATTTCGAACATGTTTAATATGTAAAGATTCAAACTTTATGCATGTTTCTTATAATTTTGAATTTTGAATAATGTAACACCACAATGTAAGTAGTTTTGCTTGTTTCCAACATGTTTAACATGTTAAGAGTCATACTTTATATGCATTTCTTATAGTTTTGAATTTTGAATAATGAAAGATAAAATCGTAAGCAATTTTACTCGTTTTGAACATATTTAACATGTAAAGATTCAAACATTATGCACATTTTTTATAATTTTGAATGTTTAATAACATAAAACCAAACGTAAGTGGTTTTTCTCATTTTGAACATGTTTAACATGTAAAGATTCAAATTTTATGTGCATTTCTTATAACTTTGAATTTTAAATAATGTAACCCCAAAACATAAGTGGTTTCACTCATTTTGAACATGTTTGACATGTAGAGATTCAAAATTTATGCACATTTATTATCATTTTGAATTTTGAATAACTTAACCCAAAACATAAGAGATTTTGTTCATTTCAAACATTTTTAACATGTAAAGATTCAAACATTATGCGTGTTTCTTATAATTTTGAATTTTGAATAATTTAAAACCAAAACATAAGCAATTTTACTCATTTCAAACATATTTAACATGCAAAAATTTAAACTTTATGTGCATTTCTTATAATTTTGAATTTTGACTAACATAACACCAAAACATAAGCAATTTTTCTCTTTTCAAACTTGTTTAACATGTAAATATTTAAATTTTATGCACGTTTCTTATAATTTTGAATTTTGAATAACATAACACCAAATCATAAGCAATTTTGTTCATTTCAAACATGTTTAACTTGTAAAGATTCAAACTTTATGCACATTCTTATATTTTTGAATTTTGAATAACATAACACCAAAGTGTAAGTGGTTTTGCATGTTTGAACAGGTTTAACATGTAAGGATTCAAATTTTATGCACATTTTTTATAATTATGAATAACATAACACCAAAACATAAGTAGTTTTGCTCATTTCAAACATGTTTAACATGTAAAGATTCAAACTTTATGCACATTTATTATAATTTTAAATAACGTAACTCCAAAATGTAAGTGATTTTGCTTGTTTTGAACATGTTTAACATGTACAAATTCTAAATTTATGCATGTTTCTTATAATTTTAAATAATGTAACATTAAAATGTAAGCAGTTTTTCTCATTTTGAACATGTTTAACATGTAAAGATTCAAAATTTATTCACGTTTCTTATAATTTTGAATTTTGAATAACGTAACACCAAAATGTAAGTGGTTTTGCTCATTTCAAACATGTTCAACATGTAAAGATTCAAAATTTATGTGTGTTTCTTATCATTTTGAATTTTAAATAATGTAACACCAAAATGTAAATGGTTTTGCTCGTTTCAATCCTTGTTAAGATGTAAAGATTCAAAATTTATGCATATTTCTTATAATTTTGAACTTTGAATAATGTAACACCAAAACATAAGCAATTTTGCTCACTTCAAACATGTTTAACATGTAAAGATTCAAACTTTATGTGTGTTTCTTATAATTTTAAATTTTGAATAACAAAAGACCAAAATGTAAGTGATTTTTCTCATTTCAAACAAATTTAACCTGTAAATAATCAAACTTTATGCACATTTATTATATTTCTAAATTTTGAATAATGGAAGACCGAAAGGTAAGCGTTTTTACCCATTTTAAACATGTTTAACATGTAAAGATTTAAAGTTTATGCGTGTTTCTTATAATTATGAATTTTGCATAACATAACACAAAAATGTATGTAGTTTCTTTCCTTTCAAACACGCTTAATGTGTAAAGATTCAAACTTAATTTTGAATAACATAACACCAAAATATAAGCATTTTTTATTGTTTCCAACATATTTAACATGTAAATATTCAAACTTTATACACATTTCTAATAATTTTGAAATTTGAATAATGTAACACCAAAATGTAAGTGGTTTTGCTCATCTTGAATATTTTTAACATGTAAAGATTTAAACTCTATAGACATTTCTTATAATTTTGAGTTTTAAATAATGTAATACAAAAACATAAGTGGTTTTTCTCATTTTGAACATGTTTAACATGTAAAGATTCAAATTTTATGCATGTTTCGTAGAATTTTGAATTTTGAATAACGTAACACCAAAGTATAAGCAATTTTGCTTGTTTCAAACATGTTTAACATGTAAAGATTCAAATTTTATGCATGTTTCTTAGAAATTTGAATTTTTAATAACGTAACACCAAAATATAAGCAATTCAAATTTTATGCACGTTTATTATCATTTTAAATAACATAACACTACGTAACTTATTCTAAACAATAAAAATTCTATGTCATGGACTATAGAGGCTATGGTGATGGAGATGAAAACTTTAATCAAAAATTTTGAAAAAGTAACTATTACCCACACCTACCATGAAGCTAACGGAGTTGCTGACTGGATAGCAAATTATGCAGTCCGAACAGGACACAAAGTGAGGTGGCATGAAACATTAAATAAGAATGTGGATCTTAGAGCGCTCATTCATCATGATGCAATTCATGAAAAGGAGGGAAAGATCAGCTTGTAATAGAAAACTAATGAGTTGGAGGAGTGGCTTCGCGGAGAAAGGTTTACAATCATTAAAAAGGAATGTCCTCAAGAACGAGAAGCGGATCCTGAATGTGCCTAAAAAATGCAAGCTTTGAACCAAATTGGTAACAGGTGGGATCATTGTATAGCTTATAGTGATTGGGTATCAAAGGAAATCTGCATGGCTCATGTAAGGAAAGGAGAACCAAGGAAGCAGGAACCCAAAAATTGCAAAGAGTGGAAAGCAAAACAAGATGTTTGGAAGATCTTGCAGAGAGGGAAGGTTGTGAACTACATGGAAAGGCTCCATGGTTCAAAACCTCATATTACAACAGTTTTTTTCAAAAATTGGATTGATGATAGGGTCACTCTGCATGGCATCACAGTGAATCTACAGAGGAATTTATAGCAGAGGTTACGGGGCTGCCTACGGAAGGAATAAAATTTTCCAAGCAGACTAGCATTTCAAATGAGGTCTTTTACAAATTCCCTAAGACGGATGTTGAGGAGCAGAAGTTGGAAAAAAAAGGGGATTTCTTTGAACTGGAGCAGATTAAGGGCATTTGGAGGGATGTCTTATGCTGTATTCGGGAGTACTTCATACTCGATGGAAGAAGCAAGAGAGTCCACAAATTCCACTTTGTATTCCTAAATCATTTTAGACACAAAGTAAGAATTTCCTTTCCCTTTTATCTGGGTTTCTCTTTGATCCAAAGTTTATTCACTCATAGGAAGAAGGAAATGCATCCTATTCTACATGAAGGATTAATTCTGATAATTGAAGGCTATTGCAAGAACAAGGCCATGGTTATGAACCCTTATTTGGGGAAAAACAAGGATTCACGGAGTAACAAGAGTGAAATTGTTAAAGGAAAAGATAAAATCAAGCCCCCTAGTGTCAAGAATCAGAATGTTGACGAGGATACAGAGTGGGAGAGAACTGATAAGTCTGGGGAGGAAAGTTTGGAGGAAGAGGGAGGAACAGAAAGCAGGAATTCAAGCTCCAGTGAGGAAGAAGAAGTTCAAGAGAAGAATGAGAAAGAAGGAGTCAACATAAAGGAGAAGTCTGAAAAAAGTGAACATGACTCTGAGGAAAACTAGCAAGTGTTTGAGGATGATAAAGTCCTGGATGACCTTGTTGAGGACCCTGTTTCAATAAATGAGAGGGAAAATACAGTTCAGGCCGACAACCAAGAAATGGACTTGGGAGCTCAAGCTGAAACTAAGGAGCAAAATCAAAGGGGAAGAGAGGACCACATTGAAGAAGGTGGGAATAGTCCTAATAAGAACACAGAAGAGTGGAGTGATAAAAGACAGAACGATGAAAGGCACACACCTACGAGATGGGTTAATTGCAAAGCAGAGGCTATCCTCCAACTGTCGGTGGCTACTGCCATTCAGGACACTACTGTGAAAGGTAAGGAAGCAGTGAAGATGATTTTGGAACTAGAAGAATAGATCCAGGTTCTTTTAGGTGGATGTAATTTCTGGTCTTGTTACCTGGTTTTTTGTATCCTCTTTACTATGGAGTTTCCAGGTCTCTGTAAAACCTGGGGTTTGTCTTTTGATTTTCTTTTTTGATGGTTTTAGGTCCATGTAAAACCTGATTTTGATACTTCTTTGATTTTGATACTGTTTCATCCTTCTCCCTGTGTTTCAGGGTTTCGGGGTCCCTTCAAAACCAGTTTTTACCTTAATCTAAAACACTATAACGTAACTAGTTTTGCTCGTTTCAAACATGTTTAACATGTAAAGATTCAAATTTTATGAGAGTTTCTTATAATTTTAAATAATATAACACACTGACGTAAGTGGTTTTTCTCATTTATAACATGTTTTACATTTAAAGATTCAAAACGTGTAAAGATTCAAACTCTATCCAAATATATTATAATTTTGAATTTTGAATAATGTAACACTAAAACATAAGTGGTTTTGCTCATTTCAAACATTTTTAACATGTAAAGATTCAAAATTTATTCGTGTTTTTTATAATTTTGAATTTTGAATAACACAACACCAAATGTAAGTATTTTTTCTCGTTTTGAACATGTTTAACATGTAAAGATTCAAACTTTATGTTCATCTCTTATAATTTTGAATTTTGAGTAATGTATCACAAAAATGTAAGCGATTTCGCTGGTTTCAAACATGTTTAACTTGTAAAGATTCAAACTTTATGCATGTTTCTTATAATTTTAAATAATGTAACACCAAAACATAAGTGGTTTAAGTTATTTTGAAAATGTTTAACATGTAAAGATTCAAACTTTATACACGTTTCTTATAATTTTAAATTTTGAATAATGTAACACCAAAATGTAAGCAAGTTTGCTCATTTTGAACATGTTTAACATGTAAAAATTCAAATTTTATGCACATTTCATATAATTTTGAATAACGTAACACCAATACGTAAGTGGTTTTTCTCGTTTCAAACATGTCTAACATGTAAAGATTCAAACTCTATGCATGTTTCTTATAATTTTAAATAACATAACAATGTAAGTGGTTTTCCTTGTTTGAAACATGTTTAACATGTAAATTTTCAAGATTTGTGTGCATTTCTTATAGTTTTGAATAATGTAACAGCAAAATGTAAGCGATTTTTCTTGGCTTAAACATGTTTAACATGTAAAGATTCAAACATTCTGCACATTTCTTATTATTTTTGAATTTTAAATAATGTAACACCAAAACATAATCAATGTTGCTCATTTCAAACATGTTTAACATCTAAGTATTAAAACTTTATGCACATTTCTTATAATTTTGAATTTTTCATAGAGTAACACCAAAACATGAACAATTTTGCTCATTTTAAAGATGTTTAACATGTAAAGATTCAAAGTTTATGTATGTTTCTTATAATTATGATTTTTAAATAATGCAACACTAAAATGTAAGTAGTTTTGCTCATTTTGAACATGTTTAATTGATAAAGACTCTTACTTTATGCGCATTTCTTATAATTTTGGATTTTGAATAATGAAAGAACAAAACGTAAGTGTTTTTACTCATTTTGAACATGTTTTACATGTAAAGATTCAAACTTTATACATGTTTCTTATAATTTTTAATTTTGAATAACGTTAGACCAAAATGTAAGTGGTTTTGGTCATTTCAAACATGTTTAACAATGTAAAGATTCAAACTTTACACACATTTCTTATAATTTTGAATAATGTAACACCAAAACCTAAGCAATTTTGCTCATTTCAAACATGTTTAACATGTAAAAATTCCAAATTTATGCACATTTTTTATAATTTTGAATAACACAATACTAAAACGTAAGTGATTTTACTCATTTCAAACATTTTTAACATGTAAAGATTCAAACATTATACATGTTTCTTATAATTTTGAATTTTGAATAATGTGACACCCAAATGTAAGCAGTTTTACTCATTTTGAACATATTTAATATGTAAAGATTCAAACTTTGTGTGTTTATTATAATTTTGAATAATGTAAGACTAAAACGTAAGCAGTTTTGCTCATTTAAAACATGTTTAACATGTAAATATTAAAACTTTATGCATGTTTATTATAATTTTAAATTTTGAATAACATAACACCAAAACATAAGTGATTTTGCCATTTCAAACATGTTTAACATGTAAATATTCAATCTTTATACACATTTTTTATAATTTTGAATTTTGAATAACACAACACTAAAATGTAAGTGGTTTTGCTCAATTCAAACATGTTTAACTTGTAAAGATTCAAAGTTTATGTGCTTTTCTTATAATTTTGAATTTTAAATAATGTGACATCAAAACATAAGTGGTTTTTGGTCATTTCAAACATGTTTAACATGTAAAGATTAAAGATTTATGTACTTTTCTTAAAAATTTGAATATTGAATAATGAAAGTAAAAAACATAAGCATGTTTAACATGTAAAGATTCAAACTTTATGCACGTTTCTTATAATTTTTAATTTTGAATAATGAAAGACCAAAATGTAAGTGTTTTTGCTCATTTGGGACACGTTTAACATGTAAAGATTCAAACTTTATGCATGTTTCTTATAATTGGTAATAATGTAGGACCAAAATGTAAGTGGTTTTTCTCATTTTGGACATGTTTAACATGTAAAGATTCAAACTTTATACACATTTATTATAATTTTGAATAATATAAGATGAAAATGTAAGTGGTTTTGCTCATTTTAAACATGTTTAACATGTAAAGATTCAAAATTTATGTATGTTTCTTATAATTTTGAATTTTAAATAATGTAAGACCAAAACATAATATTTTTTTATCATTTCAAACATGTTTATCATATAAATATTCAAACTTTATGCATGTTTCTTATATTTTTTAATTTTGAAACATGTAAGACCAAAACATAAACAATTTTGATCATTTTGAAATTGTTTTACATGTAAAGATTCAATTTTTTTGCCTGTTTATTGTAATTTTGAAAAGTGTAAGACTGAAACTTAAGTAGTTTTTCTCATTTTGAACATGTTTAACATGTAAAGATTCAAACTTTATGCATGTTTCATATACTTTTGAATATATTAAGACTAAAATTTAAGAGATTTTTCTCATTTCAAACATGGTTAATATGTAAAGATTCAAGAATTTTGTGTATTTCCTATAATTTTGAATTTTGAATCATTCCAAAATGTAAGTTATTTTACTCATTTTGAACATGTTTAACATGTATAAATTCAAAATTTATACAAGTTTATTATAATTTTGAATTTTGAATAATGTAACACCAAAATGTAAGTGGTTTCATTCATTTTGAACATGTTTAACATATAAAGATTCAAACTTTATGCACATTTCTTATAATTTTGCACTTTAAATAATGTAACACCAAAACATAAGTGGTTTTGCTCATTTTGAACATGTTTAACATGTAAAGATTCAAAATTTATGTGTGTTTATTTTAATTTTGAATTTTGAATAATGTAACACCAATACATAAGTGATTTTACTCATTTTGAATACATTTAACATGTAAAGATTCAAAATTTATTCATGTTTCTTAGAATTATTAATTTTGAATAATGTAACACAAAAAAAAACACAAGTAGTTTTGCTTATTTTGGACATGTTTAACATATAAAGATTTAAAATTTATGCACATTTCTTATAATTTTGAGTAACGTAAGTGGTTTTACTCATTTTGGACATGTTTAACATGTAAAGATTCAAATTTTTTACACATTTATTATAATTTTTAATTATAAGTAAAATAAGACCAAAATGTAAATAATTTTACTCATTTTTAACATGTTGAACATATGAAGATTCAAAATTTATGAGCATTGTTATCAATTAGATTTTACACCCATTTATATTTATAGTATTATGAGTAGTGTGATTTAAATGGGAATCTAATGACACAATGAGATCACCTCCAAGCTATGAAACCTTTAAAATTTGAGGTGAACCTCTAGATAAGGTTGGTTTCCTTTCACTAAGCTTAGTGCAACTGGTATATGATGAGTTCACATCAAACTAATACCTCTTAGTGATCTTACTCATAACTAGGGTTTTGATTTATGAGGAAAAGAGTTTTAGAATAATTTTTAAAGCTAAAAAATGGTGATTAAACTAAATAGTATAGTTAAAATTAATGTTTTTTTTAATTTTAACATAGTTGAATATTTAATATACTAATTTCTTTTGAATCACAATCTTATAAAAAAATGAGATCAAAGGTAGTATTGGGTTTTTATTAGATAAGGAACAAAGTTATCTATTTTTCCTCAATAAGTTTTCAAAATGGAAGAATTAATACCATAAATAAATCTATATGATTGAAACAAGACATAGATCGTTCAAAAATTTAGTAGATAGGCATAAATACACAAAGATAACATAATGCAAGGAAGGCAAAAACTTTAGCCTATTAGAATTCTCTAGGTTACAACATGTAGATCAATTCTTCAAAGGCAAAATAATTTCTCTAACAACAAAAAGATAGATGGGTTATGTAGGGGACCCATATTTATAAAAAAATCACTCCTTTGAGAGAGAGGAAGTTAACAAAACTTTAAACTTAGTTCTAAAGAAATAAATCTAGGAAAATTCATGCAAATGTCATCCTTTCTAGCTTTAAATGGTATCCTTAGTGGAGTAGATGGTGGAAAAGAAATCTACAACTGTTGAACATTCACTAGGCATTGAAAGATGAGAGAAATCCATTGGAGTCTTTTAGTTGAACCATTTATCCTTTAGTTCAGTTTGAGAAAGTCTTTCCATAGAAAAAGGGGTGCTATAATGAACCATGACTTAGTCAAAATTGAATGCTTTTTGGATATTTTAAGATATAACTTGTAAAACATAATTTGTAATTCATAGTGAAGACTTTTACAAATTTTAAGTCATTCAACTTTGTAAAAAGGAAAGTGCAAATTACAACATGAGTTTTTACAATTAAAGAAATTCAAACTTGTTAAAAGGAAAAGTGTGAATTACAATTTGCACTATTCAACTAAAGACTAGAAATAAGTTAATTGAATATCACAAGTGGCTCTTTCTCAACTTAAAGATAAGAGATTTCAAAATGATAGTTGTAATTTGTAAATTGAAACTTTAAAATGTATCTCACAACAAATATAGTTTACAAAATGTATTTTATAACTAATTTAAAAATCAATCCACAACCATTACTTCCTAAGGTTCTTGGAACTTTTTTGCTTGTATCTTCTCGATATAAGTGTCAAAGATACTAAATATCTCTTGAAGGTGCTCTTCATCAAGACCATGTGTGTAAAAGTTACTGATATCACATTTTTCTATTACTTTAGATAGGTCTCTAGACACAACTCTATAGTCTTGAGTATCTTTTCTCATTTGATCCATTGTATTATGATACTTGATAAATCAGTGGATGGAATTCAAGTTAAAAGTTATATCCTATGTTGATTTTTTCTTAAGTACCTCTTTGAATTTATCTAAAATCTCTTGAAAAATAAGAGGTTCATCTTGTTGATCTACTACATCACATGATAATTTAATATTTAATATCATAAAGTGTTTTTATGGCCTTATCACATGTACTTTTGGCCTTCTTAATACTCTCAGTGAGTATTATGATTTTGAATTTAGCTTCCATATCTAACTCTTCATGCTCTACAGAATTATTTAATATCTTTTCTAACATGAGGGTGTTAGTCTCAATTAGTTCAATAACTTATAGTTTTATAAAGTATAGGTTCAATCTTTTAATATCTTATTCATATTTTATTATCTCTGCCTTTAGAGATGCATGATCATCCTTCAAAATATTATAATAGTCAATGACCAATTATATCACTTTGTTCCCATTTGTGATTAGTTCCTTAGCCTAGTATTTTTTATCCCTTACCATGGTACCAACATTTTTCATTGCCTCAAATGTTTCTTTGTCAAGGAACTGAGAGAGATTGAGTTGGCTGGGTAGAATGAAGTGGATTAGTTGGATCTATAAACTTTATCAAGGCAAATATCAACTACTCAACTTTATTCTTCAGTTCATCTTTAGTGACCTTGTCACTATCCATTTTCTCAAAAAGAGAGCTTATACTTTACTAAACATCATGCTTCACTCCTTTTTTCGGAATACCTAGGTGCACTTTAGATATCTAATAATCCCCCACCACTAAATCTTTCTTTTAATTGTCCAATGAGGGAACTAATATCTCCACATATTTTTCCCTTATTGAATCATATGATATTCTAGAGATGGTCCTGGGGCATGCCTTTGGTTATTTGGATACCTCTAATAGACAAAAATCTACAGTGATATGATATATCATTTGTTTCCTTTTATTTAACATTGATTATGTCATCCAACTTGGAGTGGATACCTATGAACTTGTGTTATTCCAATGGGTACTATTATCTTTGAGTCTACACATGAAGTTATTATACTTGTGGTTATCATGACAAGTGTCATATTTATCATTTATATTGTCAATAAATTCTTGACTGATGATTTTGCTATCTCTTCCCCATTGGTGGGTTGAGTAGCCATAGTTGTTTCAGTGGGTATCTCTATTTCCTCCTCCTTGGTTGGGGTTTGGGTTAATGTGATAGTTGAATAAGTGGGTACTTGAATGGGTGAAGTGGATGTGGATGTACTTACCAAGGGTGAAGAAGCTAGAAGTGGCATAGGTACGTGTGATTGAAATAAGGTAACCTATGGAAGGGTGGATTCCAAGGTAGAAAATGAATCAGTTAATGTAGTGGGAATAATTAGAGTGGATGAAATGGGTAATGTAATGGAAGATATAAATGGGGGTGTAGTGGCTATGATAGATAGTGGGGCTATAATCAAAATGAATGAGCCAGTGGCCATGTATTTTTGGGTGATGTTGGTGATTAATGTAGTGGTAGTGGATATTGGGGATGAGGTGGAAGTTATTATGGAAGAGGGAGGTGAAAGTGGAGTTGTAAAAACCAACTGTACTGATTGACATGCTACCAAAGGAGTCACTTGCATAGGTGGGTCAGATGAAGTGGCAATTATTTACACTGGTGGGCTGGTGGAAATAGGAAGGGTAATTGCTTGTGTTGATTGAATAGTGGAGATAGGAGGAAGGGTTACTATATTTTTTTGAATAGGAGTTATGTCCTTTGTGAAAAGTGATAGTGGTTGATCCATTGGTTAGGCTACTAGCTCTTAACTACTGAAAGAATCCCTTCTTGCCTTCTACTTTTAATTTTTCTTGTGCAATATAACTATCCCCACTGCCTAATATTTTTGAGTTCTAATACTATAACCTTCCACTATTATTATTTCCATACCATTATCTTTAACTTCTCTCAACTAATATATAATATTTAGGGTTTCTTGGTTATTTTGACCCCCTTACTCCTTAACCAGTTTAGTGTTCTATTTTTAACCTGGGTGGTCTTATCTAACAAGGAAAAATATTTTAGTGTAGATCAATTGACTAGAGTAAGATGTTGGATATATATTTGATTATCATAATATACCCTATCTACTAGATGTTATTCATCTTTAAAATATTCTAGAACTGGTGTCATATTATAAGTCTTGATTTATTCTAGGTTCATTCTAGAATAATCTCTTAATATAACATCTTCTTCATCCTATATATCTTCCTAGTAATCTTCATAAAAATGAATGAAATAATATGTCGCA
Source organism: Torreya grandis (assembly GCA_037957365.1). Classification (NCBI taxonomy): domain Eukaryota; kingdom Viridiplantae; phylum Streptophyta; class Pinopsida; order Cupressales; family Taxaceae; genus Torreya; species Torreya grandis. The sequence goes on from JARHVA010002060.1 coordinate 1,850,702, forward strand.
CCCACTATACTGGTAACATATACAATCACATCATATAAGGGCAAGTGTATCTCCCTATACTGATAGGGAAGTGAATCCTTATCTTATGCCTACTTGATAAGAGCTTATGGGTTTCCACAAGTTACCTCACAAGTTCCTTTAAGGCCCATTTATCACTTTTATATCTAGGTAAGGTGTAAGGAAAACCACTAAAAATACCCACTCTGACATATGAATATGTTGGGAACTAAATGAAATTTGACCCCCATTTTACAATTTCTATTGTTGCAACATTAGAAAATCTTCTCCTTCCTAGTTTTTTTCAAACATTATTATGATGCAGTAGACAAAAACATAATTGACCCTTCTAATTTTTTTTGCTCATCTTGAAGGTGAGATCATGATATTAGTTATTATGTTTTTTTGATTTATTGGGCACTATGTTTAATCTTGGGAATGCCCTCCATTTTCCTAAGATATATACAATGTAGGAAGTCATATAAAACTTGTTTATAGTTTGGACCTCAATCAACTATTTGTGAATGGAGTCACTATTCAACTAGGCTTAGTGAATGTACTATTTTTTATAATGGATTACCAAAATATATTGGTACATATAATCTTTATAATTATTTGCATTTGGGCTCCCTGTAACTCTATGCAAGAGTATAATGTCTCGTACTTCATCCTTAAAGTCTATCCTAGCTAAGGTCTTAGGCATTCTTGTAGCTATAGGCCTAGGGTTTTTTAACCACTATTTATTTAAAACCCATAAACATGATGCATTATTATCTTTATATAATTTTTTTAAGGATTTAGGGGTTATATCTATGTAGCTTTCATATTTTGGGATCATGAACATGGTATCAATGAAATCATGATCAAGATTTAGAATCTTCTCTCCTTTATCATAGTGTTTATCCATGTTGAGCATAAGTTTAAGGATTTTTACTAAGAGTGGGAAGGATATAGCCTATGGAAAACAATTATCATAAATGCTTTGAATCTAATCATTCTTGAATTTTGCATTTACTCTATTCTAGAAGTCTTCTAGGTCTGTGTAACCTAGATTTATGTTAGTGATCTTGTTGGTATTTAAAACTAGGCTAAATGGGACACCAAGTACATTTGAATTAAACTTAATCTCCTTTATATACATGTAAATTAGATAATTATGTGTGTTAAACCAACTATAGAGTTGGCTAATATTTGGACTTGCAATTACAGGTCATTTCTTCATTATGGACTTGGTAGGGTTTCATTATGCTTTTATAGTTAAAAAATCTGGTAGAGGTATAATGTGAAATTGTAGTTATAAATTTTGACCAAAATGTATGATGAGGTTTTGAATTGTAATTACACTTGCAAAGTCTAATAAAATGTCTGACAGGAAAATGGTTTGTAGAAGTATGTTATACTTCTGATGGGAACTTAGAGTTGTTAAAGTAAAGAGAATCTCTGTTGGGGTTTTTTATGTGTTTATACAATTGAAAACTCCTTAGGGATTAATTTTACAATAAAAAGAGGGATTTAAACTATAATATGTGGAAGGTATCTATTAGGAATATTTTAGATTAATAGTGTTGACATAAACCCTATATTTTTTACCAAATCTAATGAAATCAATAACAATATTGATAGATTTTAACATGAAGATTTAAATACATGATTGTGAAACTATAAATTATGAGAAATGATGATGCTTTAAAAATTATTAGAAAAACCCTAAAATCTAGAACAAAAAATATAAGCTTTTCTAGAAAGAATAATGGCAGTGATTAAAGAAAATGCAAGTGATCAAGAAAAATACCATGATTACATTCACAAGGGTTACCAATGGTGGATCTACTATGTGGTGTTGGCATTGTTTGGTGATGGAAGTCTATATTTTAGGTTTTATTTATGATGGAGCTTAAACTTTGGTTTGAAATAGTGATAATGATGGTAAAAACCCTAATTATATACCCAAAACATGCAATTAATGATAAGAATGGTAGCGGATGGTGGGAAAATAGGTCATCAGAGTTTTTTTTTGTAATTTTTTAAGTTGTAAAATTATGTTTTGAGTCAATGCACAAAGATGGGGGAGAAAAAACATGATAGCCCACCAAATTTGAATTTTTTTTACAAAGGGCATACACCGTATTTTTCAAAAAGTTGAGGCTCTAACATTTTCTCAAGCCTTAAGAGAATATACCCTTTTTGGTTTATAAAGGGTGTATACCCTTTACAATAAAAAAGGGTGTATTCCCTTTGTAAAGGGTGTATTCCCTTTGTAAAGGGTGTTTTCCCTTTATAAATGGCATATGTCCTTATGTCATTTTTATTTTTTCCCAACTCAAAGGAAACCCATGAACAAGCTTTCTTGAGGAGATTTTTAGAATTTTTTCACAAGTTTATTATTTTCTAAATTTATAGATTGATGCACATGTTTTGGAGTTTCATCCCACTAATAGGATTTGACATTCATATTACTACAATTCAAGTATGTTATTTTTGAAATTTTATTTTTTCATTTCTATTTTTATTTATTTATTGAAAAAGGATTTGAATTTAAGTTTGCATTGGATTTATTACATTACCTAAAAAACCTATATTTTTATTTGAATTTTTATTTTTTCATTTCTATGGATCCATTTCTTGAAGAAAATGCTAGATAAAACCCTAAAGAGTTTGATTTTGTATAAGAAGAAGTTGAATTATATAAGCAATATAATTCCAAATGTCAAAAATTACAAATAATCATCAATGGTTTGCATTACTCTTCAGCTGGTAGTGGACAAATTTTACTTACCAATACATTAGAGTCTATTTTTAATGAAGTGGTAAATTGGACTTGACAATTGGATGCAATGAAATAATTTTATCCTGACAAATTATCATATGAAAATGTGAATAAGAAATAAAAAAATAAGCTATGTGTGCTTTATTTATTAAGCCTATAACCAACCAACCTCCACCAATGAATTACAAACAAATTAGTATTGATTTGTGTGTTCATTAGGAGATTAAAAATAATGGTAGATGGTGTTTGATGAGCCTCCATGAAACAATAATGAGGTTTTATTATATTTTTTGAAAAAATTATATTGTGAGTTTGTGTTGCAAGAAATTCCAAATTATTTTGACATGAAGGTATCCCAATGTAGGGGAGGTGGGTCTTCATTTGATAGACCTAGTGCTAGGCAAGACCAAAACCATCATAACTGAGCTTAGAGAAATAGAAGAACAATATCACATGCCTCTATTCCTAAAATTTTCCATCATAACATATAGATGAAGTGGTTACGAGTTTGACATAAGTTATGATTGAACATAGTATGCATACTTTGAATACTTCTACTTAGCCTACAGGTGGTGCTAGTGGTAGTGGTGGTGTTGATAGTAGTGGTATTAGTGGTGGCGATCATGTTTTTATTGGTGTTTGTATAGGTGCTAGTGTCCCTCCTCTTATTCATGTTACATTCATGTGCATCGTTACACATCATGTAGGAGAAAGTGTACGGGACCTTTTATTCAGGTGTGACATACATAAAGTACATTTATAAAGACTAGTATTCTAGAGTGTATTCCATCTATATTTGCCACAGTAGTGCATAACACTAACATTCTAGACACTAGCATGTTAGACATTAACATGATAGACATTAGCATACAAGAGAATATACAACATGTAGATGATTCAACATTGCATGACACTAGCATTTCAGACACTATTCAAGATGTAGTAGCTTTAGTAACTCCTATCAAGATACATCAGGCTCCTATTATAGAGGATTTATCAAATTCATCATCTGTATTTGATACATAAGTTTAATTTTAATTATAGTTTGTTTATTTTTGTAAAAGAATATTAAGTTTATTTTCTAGAATGTGTTTACTTAATTGACTAATTTATTTGATTGAACTTGTTATTTGTTGTTTGTATAGATGATTGGTGATATTTTGGGTACCTTAGTAGGCCTTGACTATATTATAGAGGCTAAAATTGACATGGATGTAACTTACACATAGGTTTTTAAATTTTTAAATTACATATTTATTCATGTACATGTTTATTTTCCTTTTAACAAAAAACTATATTTTAATATATATTATAGTCATAGATTTTTATCATGTTCATTGGATTCAAATATGATTCATTTATTAGTTTTATAAATGATGAGGGAGTATATGGGCACCCCTCATGGATGATAAAAAGGTTTAGGTGATGTTGTTGCTACATCAGAGAATCCACTATCTCTATAACAGGTTATGATTCAGTGACAGAGACTGCTGAGAACACATAGTTTAATTGTTTTTATCTTTAAGTAATCATATTTTATGTCATATTTACATAATTATATGTAACTCTAGATATAAAAATATATGTATGCTCCATAATATTCCCCGTCATAGGTGTATATGTGGTTTTTTATCCCTAGAAAACCATTTAGAAAGAATATGGTGAGTGTCGAATCATTTAAAAAAAAATTTACATTATTGAAAAATTTATCAATTTTTTAATATACAATTTTAATGCATTAATTTTTATATTTTATATGTTGTGTAGAGACAAATTTTCATTAGTTCTCAATAAAATAATGTATGACTCACATGCTGAGAGGAGAGTATCTCCTCATATTGAGGCATCCAACACCCTAACTCTACATCTATGGCAATAAAGTACAATTTATTTGGAGGCAGTGAGGAGCAAGAGAGCTAGTTATTGTGTTAGGGGTCTAGTTATAGGAACAATATGTTTTGTATGTCGATATGGCCCACATTATATACCTATATGGTGAATTTTATCTATGTACATAGTTATAGGCACAATCAATTTTGTATGCCAATATGGCCCAAATTGTATGCCTATATGGCACACTTTTTCTTGATATATGTTATATTATTTATGTTAAATTATAACATAAATTTTTTGATGTATCACATATATGTACTATTGGACATTATGATTCTTTTACCTATGCATATTTTCTATTTTGATAATTTAATTTTTACACATATTATTGGTTAATGATTGAATCATTACTTCATATGGAATTGAAAAAATTCATATATTTTCTAAGTTGGGTGTTTTGAGTCATTATGTATATTTTACATTTACATGTGATATTTAATATTTACTTGTTTCATTTACATTTAATTATATATCAATTTTCAATTGTGATGTTTGAGTAGGCTTGGAATCAATTCCATAGACATGTAAATATTATAAATTGTACTTGATCATAAATGTTAGTAGGTCTAGTGATGGACTTATGTATGTATTTAGATCCTAATTGTACATAAAATAAACAAATCCAATTATATGTGTTCATATATTCACTATGGCCTACTTATACATGGGTTAATGTTGACATTGATAGCCCTCTCTAAACTATCAATAAAATTACAATCTTAGCAAGTTAAGAATATAAACACAAATAAAGAGAGTTAAACAACTTCGATATTCCTTAAATAGTATATAAAACTTGAGGTAATATTCTTATGGTCCTCAAATACATATTCAACCTTTATCTCAATATGGAAAACCAATCCATCTATTGGTTTTGTCTATTTGAACTCAAAAGACTCAAAGCTCTCTATAAGCTAATTAAGCCTAAATGCCTCAAAATGATCAAAACAAGAAATATTTTAAAACAAGGGTATAGATAAATATAAAATAATTTATCATAATATTTTATAGGTGGATCAACTTTTTCCACACCTCAGAAGGTTTTCTATAAATAATTTTATCAAAAACCTCCCATAGACTTACTAGTCTTAATGTTGCTCTAACATGCCAAAACCCATTCTATATTTAATAGCACTTAAAAACACCTCAAACATATGTATTTAGGTGTTTTATGAATTATAAATTATTAGATAAAAGGTTTGTCTTTCCAATTTAATGTTTTACCCAAAATCTCATAAAATAATGTTTTATCTATTAGGCCTAATTACCCTCTAGTAGGTCAAAACTCATGATAGAGTTTTATTACAACAAATGATCCTTTTATGAGGTTTTTATAGATGCATTAAAGGTGTTTCAACCTTCATTTAGATTTTATAAACTCAATTTTGAAGTTTCTAAACCAATCTCTCTCCTCAATGTCAGAAAAACATATGAAATGGGATATCTCTTACACATACTTGATTGGTATGATGAATGTATGCATCCAAATTACTTAAACCATTAAATATATTATTAAACCTTATTGGAAAGATTTTCACAAATTTTTTGAATTGTATAGGGGTTTGACTGTTCATGATAAAAATAAGGTTTTTAATGCATTTGATAATCCAATGACAAGAATGAACATCCAAACACATTAAAACAATTAGAATTCAAATAATAAGACCTATAATACATAATAAGACAAAAATACCATCTCAAATAAGTTTATACACATGATCTAACTCATCAGCTCAATTGATAAACCATCTATGTGGACACATCTAAATGGGTATTTTTAGTCTAGAATGACCTTTGTCTTGTCTTGGTCAAGCCCTTGGAATGAAAGTTGTAATTGGTCAGAGGCATCCCTTAAGAGAATTCACTTGTCCCTGAGTGTGCAAAATGAGTAAACTTCAGTCTCGCATTGCATGAGAACCATGAGTGGTAGAGATTAGCCATCAACTCTTACACATGCAAGGATAAGTCCTCTAATAAATACCAAGATGATTTTATATAAATCAAGATGGATGAGTAATGGAAATGAGGTTTATTTCATAGCCAAACATCTCAAAATAGGCCAAAATTTGGTTAGTAAAGGTCATATAATCTGACTCATCAACCCAATTAAAAAACCATCTATGCAAACACTTCTAAATGGGTGTTTTTAAGCTATTAAAATATTAGTTTAATCTCAATTAGGCCCTAGGAGTGAAATTTGTAGTTGGTTAGAAGTATCCCTTAAGAGAAATCACTCATCCCTAAGTCTACAAAATGAGAAAACTTTCATCATGCATTGCATGCAAACCATGAGGGATAGATATGATATATAGGTATAGGGATGAGTCCTCTATGAAATATTGGGAGGATTTTATCTATCTCGAGATAGATGAAATGTAATAATGAGGTTTTTCTCATAGCCAAATCTCTTAGAATGAGCCAAAATTTGGTCAGTGAGGGTTGTATAATTTGACTCGTTAGCCCAATCAATGAACCATCCATGCAAAAACATCTATATGGGTGTTTTTATGTTAGAATGACAATTTTTTGATCTTAGTCGAGCCTCAAGAGTGAAAGTTATAGTTGGTTAGAGGCATCCCTTAAGATAATTCACTTGTCCCTGAGTGTGCAAAATGAGTGAACTTTCATCGTGCATTGCATGAGAACCATGAGGGATAGAGATGAACCATCAAATCCTACACATATAGGGATAAGTCTTATAATAAATCCCAAGATTATTTTATCTAACTTGAGATGGATGAGACATGGCAATGAGGTTTCTCTCATGGACAAATCTCTTAGAATGGGCCAAAAGTTAGTCAACAGGGGATAAATAATTAGAATCATCATCCCAATCGATGAACCACCTACATGGACACATCTGAATGGATGTTTTTAGGCTAGAATAACTATTATCTAGTATTAGTTGGGTCCTAAGAGTGAAAGTTACAGTTGGTTGAAGGCATCCTTTCAAATAATTCACTCATCCTTAAGTGGCCAAAATGAGTAAACTTTCATCACACATTACACAAGAACTATGAGGGATAGATATGAGATGTAAGATTTTACACATGCAAATATGAGTCCTTTAATAAAGTCTAGGAGGATTTTATCTAAAAATAGATGGATGAGATTTAGTAATGAGGTTTCTCTCATATCCAAATCTCTTAAAATGACCCAAAAGTTGATCAGTGAGGGCCATATATTCTAACTATTCAACCCAATCAATAAACCATATATACAAACATCTCAAGATAGGGATTTTTAGGCTATAATGACCATTATCTAGTCTTGGTCTAACCCTAGGAGTGAAAGTTTTAGTTGGTTAGAGGCATCCCTCAAGAGAATTTAGTGTTCCTTGAATGTGCAAAAAGAGCAAACTTCCATCGTGTGTTGGAAGAGAACCATAAGGGATAGAGATGAATCATTAGATTTTAAACATGTAGGGATGAGTCCTCTAATAAATCTTAGGAGAATTTTATCTAACTTGAGATGGATGAGATGTAGCAATGAGGTTTCTCTCACAACCAAATCTCTTATATTTTGACTTATCAACCCAATCAACTAACCATCTATGTGGAAAAATCAAGATAAGCTTTTTTAGGCTAAAATGACCATTTTCTAGTCTTGATCAGGCCTTAGGAATAAGGGTTAAAGTTGATCAGAGGCATCCTTTAAGAGAATCCACTCATCCCAAAATGTGTAAAAAGAGGAAACTTCCATCTCATGTTGCATGAGAACTATTAGGGATAGAGATGAACTGTCAGCTCCTACATGTGTAGAGATAAGTCTTGTAAGAAAGCTTAGGAAGATTTTATCTAACTCAAGATGGATGAGATATAGAAATGATGTTTCTCTCATGGCTAAATCTCTTAGAACATGTCAAAATTTGATCAGTGAGGGTCATATATTTTGACTTGTCAACCCAATCGATAAACCATGTACACAAACACATTGGGATACAATTTTTTAGGCTAAAAACACCATTGTCTTATCTCAATTATCCCTTGATAATGAAGGTTTAAATTGATAAGAGGCATCCATTAAGATAATCCAATCATCCCCAAGTGTGCAAAAAGAGTAAACTTCTATCATGCATTATAGGAGAACTGTTAGGGCTAGAGATGAACCATCAACTCTTACACGTGTAAGTGATAAGTCCTCTAAAACAGCCCAAAAGGATTTTATCTAACTTGAGATGGATGAGAATTAGTAATGAGGTTTCTCTCATGGCCAAATCTCTCAAAACATGCCAAAATTTGGTCAATGAGGGTCATATATTCTGACTCATCAACCCAATCGATGAACTATCTATACAAACACATCAGGATAGGAATTTTTAGGATATAATAACCATTGTCTAGTCTTAGTTTTCCCTTAGAAATGAAGGCTCAAGTTGATCAGAGGCATCCCTTAAAAGAATCCACTTATCCCAGAGTGTGTAAAAAGAGAAAACTTCCATTGTGCATTATAATAGAACTATTATGGATAGAGATGAACCATCATCTCCTATATGTGCATATATGAGTCCTTTAAGAGAACATAAATAAGACTATTTTTGTGTTTTCTTGAAATGATAAATAGAGATATGGTGAAAAATGATTTTCTTAAGATAGATGAAATTAATATAAATTGTTTTGGCTTCTCTTTGTTTTAAGAAGATAATCTTCTCTACTCATGACACCAAACATGTGAAGGTGAAAGTTCATCTAGTGCCACTAACCTACATATAAATTGTTAGTAAAAATTTTAAACAAAAATAAACACATAATGATAAGGTAGTTGAAAATTAAAATACATTAAATCAAATAACCTTACGATATTAATTTGAAATAATAGATAAACTTACTAATTCAATCTAAAGTACCTTCAAGATTAGCTCTATTTGTAATCATTTCAAGAATTGCTTCATGGACAGATTCACACATGTTCTAAAAAGTTCTATTGTAAGGCTTTCCATGATATTTGATCATCTGAATATTTATAGCAATAACTAGGTTTGAATAATGAAGCACCACCTTATGTGTTTCAAAGTTGTCAAATAACAATTTTTTTTTATCATAGTACGTACGAAGCCAGGTTCCAGTAACCATTATGGATCTAGTGGGATAAATTATATCTTCTCCATCCATAACATTTATGGTTAATTATTTTTGCCTCTGGGCATGACATAAGTAGTATTATATTCCCTCATCATTATTCTCAGATGTAATGACTAGAAAAACATGACCTACATTTAAAGTATAATCAAATTGTAATCACATCAAGGAAAAAATAAAATATCACTAATATCTAAAATTGTATATTTAATTATAAAATAAATTATTCTTGGTTGCACAAGATCTAAGATGTGGTCAAAGTCAATTGATGCTACCATTTCATGATCTATCAATAATTGGAGTGAATGAATAATCTCTATAGGTGATATGGGTCTCTAATAACATTTGTCAACCCATTCTTTTGACTCAAATTCATTCTAATTAAAGTACATATATGAGGAACAAAAACATGCCATATCGCTAGTATAAATAGTTCATGAACTTGAATTTGATCTTTGAATGGAGTGGAAAACACTCGATCTAGGTATTGTAATGAAATATTCATACATTAACTTATGTTGTTCCTCTATGAGCCAAATGAATATTTATACTTGAGAATGTTTGTCTGATCCATGACAAATATTTTCATTACACCAAGTCACAATACTTGCAGTATCGATCAAATTAACACCATCCTTGTGCTTTGCCTACTCTCTTTTAAGGGCTCTTTTTACACATGCACCATCACCATCATGTTTCCCTTTTCCATTCCCAACCTCAAAAAAGCTCCAAAAATGTTGAATGTCATTCTTCTTATGTATTCTACTTAACCAGTAAATCATTCGATTATTCTTAAACTACCCTGCATAATTATCTGACCAAATGTAGTGTGTATCAAACATGATTTCCTTTATATTCATATTTATATAAAATATCTCAAAAAACCATGGAGAAACTCTGTAGAATGCAATCTGTCATCGCTCATATAAAAATGTTACTCCCTTAAAATCCTTCTATTAGGTGCATGTATGAATTTAATATGAACAAAAATTTCAACTTGAATTGAATTATAGTACTGGGATTAAACTTTATTTTGTGGTTGTAGTGTGTATTTCTCAACAAAATCCACAACTGAAATAATAATTCCATTTGGGAAGTTGTCCTTGCATACTTTGAATTGATTATCTAACCATTTTGATTTGTGTATCTAACTAGAATAATAAGATGAACGACAAAGTATTTGGTTGAAATAGATGAAAAATTAATAGAACCTATGTAAGGTAAAAATTCAAAAATATCAGTTAAACGTCATGATCAACATGTATGGAACTATGAATTTAAGAATAAAATCCATACAAAATGATGTCAACTATTTTTTTAATTAATGAAAATGCAAAAAATGCATCATGTGATGCATAATTTAGGGTTAAGAACATTAAACATGGAGGGAAGAAATAGTACAATAGTAAAGAATCTATTTAATGCATTTAAGACAATAGGTAGTAAAAGTTAGAATAAAGATAGTAATGTGAAAAGATGAGTAATAATGGAATCTATAGTGAGTAAGTCAACATCTAAATCTTTAATTATTACTAAAACAAGTAATATGAATGTAATATGAACAAAAATTCCAAGTATGCATAATTGTGGATGGACATGATCCAAAGATACAAAATTAAAGAGTAAAAAAAAACAAATGTACTTAGAAATTTGGAAAGTTGGGGTACAAGTGCTATTGTTAGACCAAATGACCAAGTCAAATGTTAGAGTAAATTAGGTAACCAAAACTCCAAGGATACTAAAGACCAAAAACCTCAAACAAGTAAACCTTAAGTAAGAAAGGCAAAGTCACCAAGTCAAACCAATGATACAAGTCAAAATGATGGTAATTAAACATCAATGAGAAAGAAGTAAGAATCTTTACTTAAACAAATATGGGCAAGCAAAAATGGTAAAATAACATTAATGAGGTTTAATAACAATCCTTACTTGATAATCAATGAAAAAAGTGCATAAAAGGTAAAATAAACATTGGTGAGTGAGAAGTAACAAACCAAGCTCACTCAACAATAGAAAATGTACATGAAAGGATAAATAGAATTAGGTGTCTAAAAAAATGGGTGGTACAACAATGACAAATGTTAAAAGAAATCAAGGAACATCTATAAATGTAGAGTCATGGTGTAAAGAAAGTAATCCATAGCGGCTCAAGCATGATGTTTTATTCTGAGGATAGATAAAACTAACATAAATTAGCGCTATCATGTTTTTAAGATGTGAAGATGAAGTATAGAAGAGGGAAAATAGATTTATAATCACAATTTGTATGTCAAGGTGAGAAATAAAATGGGTGGAGGGGATAATGAAGGAAAAACCAAGGTAGAGAAAATCTTTATCAAATTTAAGACACTCAAATTAGGTTTATCAAAACAAGAGGAATTTTGACCTTAAAGAATATAAAGAACTTATCTTAGCCACACAATTATTAGGTCAACAAATTGAAGTATGTAGATCATCCCATGAAAGCTATATGTAGGAAAAGTAAAATGGACCTACCTTCTCACAAAGTGTTCCCTATTCCTTAAGATCCCTTATAGAACTATCAGTCTACTATGAATATTGGGTACTTGCATGAGAAAGTAGGTAGCACCATAGATTTTTCTCAATTCTCCTATTCCAATTTATTGACCTTGGCTCTATTGTGAGCCCAACTGTGGAGTTTGAGCTTCGATTGGAGATAGGAGATGTGATTGTAATCACATGTTTTGGTGTGATTTTTACTTTTGAGATTTATATGTTGCCTTTTTTATATTATTTATTTTCTTACAAATGATTTGAATTTTAAATTTTTTAATGGATATTTTTGTTACTCTTCCAAACACATTAAAAAAACCAAACATGGGTGTTAAATATGACTTTCATTTGAATACTTGGGACTTGGTTGCTAAGAGAGAGAACTCAAAGGCATGGTGTCTAAGAGTCTCATAAAGTTAAGTGAAATAAAAGTGATATCAAGAAGAATAAAACATGAAACAATTTGAAGGACTTGAAATTATAAAAAAAATGTAACAAATGGGTGAAAAATGGATGCAATGATAGAAAAGTGTGATTCATATCATAATAATGAGGTAAATTTAGGAAAACATGATAACACAAGTTGTTTATGCAAATTTCATCTATCAAAAGAAGCAAAAGTTAAATCTAAGAACAAGGAAAAAAACTCATAACCATTATAGAACACATTATAGATAGGAATACTGAAAAGATGGTGATTTTATGAGGAAGACCAAGTCCTATCCATGGTATTAGATTGAAATTCTAAAAATAAACCCAAAGGGATGTATAAAACATGTGAAAAATAAATGAGATAAGAAAAAGTTGGTATTAGTGAGGAAGGCTAGGTTTTATCCATGGTCTTCCACTACAACTCACATAGAGAAACCTAAGGGGTTACAAAAAGTGTGTGGAAAGTATGAAATAAAATATAAGGAAATAATTAGATCAGGTCCTATCCATAGTTTTTCAATGTAACCTATGATAAAAACGAAAACCAAAAGACCAAAAGGAAGGTCTAAGGTTTGTGAAAAATAGAGAACTTCTACAAAGGGTGAGACCTATGCAAGTATCCTAAAAAAATTGTTAGATAGATAGAATATATAAAGCATGAAACTAAGGGAAGTATTAGGCAAATTATTTCTTTAGGAATTACCTATTGGTGGGTTCTTTGAAATTATGGCCTTAATTGGTATGAAGGCTATTATAGGTGCTTGGACTAAGAATATATTTGACTAAATAAGAGCCCACAATTTCTTAGGTGTATTTAATTTATTTGTCATGAGTATAGTATAATTTAAGGATAGGATCACCTATATTAAATATGAAAATTTTAACTCATTTGTTATGTTGTTTGGCAATACGGGCCTTGTATTGGTGATTGTGTTGCAAAACAAAAAGATGGTTCTCATCAAGAAGATCAAGAGAATTATGATGATATTCACATAATTATTCCTTAAGTATGATACCATGAAGATATATATGGAGAGAGAGAGAATCTCAAATTATAATGGGAGAACTGATTCAGAACCATAGACTAGAGAGAATAGTGTTGCCCTAGTGACAGTGTGTATGCTAGTGTGATAGGCTCAAAGAGTAGGATAGAGATGAAGGTGCCAATCCATACAGGTTTCATGAATTTTAGTTTGGATAATTTTATTAATAATTTTATTTGTGGCATTGTCTTGACCATTACATTGTGTATGATAGGGTGTGGAGAATTTGTGATTGATTTTAAATTTAACACAGAGCTGTTTGACATCTTTGTTTTTTAAATTACCATAATTGTTTGAAATAATAGTATGAGAGACACAAAAGAAATAAATGATTTGACTAAGGATGAATTTGGATATGGTGGTATCAGTGACATTAAAAATCCAATCTTGATATCAAGGTAATTTGCATATGAGATACAATCCCCACATATAGAATGGGTAGGGAGATTTTAAAATTTGAATCTTTGTTTGAGGTGAATGAATTAAATTGTCATGAATCTAGAAAGGAGTACACTTTTTAGAAAATTTGATGGCATCCTTTTCAAGATTGGGGCAAAAGTATCACATATGTAAGCATTTGTAGGATGTACCATGTCTGCTACAATGGCCACATTAAATGCCCCCATGTGCTTGTTCAAGAATAGGAGGAACCTCATCTTTCATAACATAGTAGAGAAATGTACCTTTAACATTGTAATAATATAAGATGTTATATAGAAATACATACTACAAAGTTTGTTTGAGAATGTGAGTCTTTTCACAGGAATCAAGGTTGAGAGGATAAGTTTGGCATTCCAAAAATTGAATGATGTATTTGTAAAATATGCTTTATCAAATTGTGATATCCTCAATGTGGAATATAAATGAATCTTGTGGTTGAATAGAAGATGATGATTTTATTATTTGGATAAGAAAAGTGGGATCAATAAGAACTTGATGAAAAGGAGATGATAAAGAAGTAAGGGAATCTGTAATTGAATTTTTATCTCAAGGGATAGGCTTGATGGTGAAAGAAATGAAATATTTAATGAGAGTAGTTGCAATTTTGTGATAATAAATTATATTCTCTCTTTTGTATTGGTAATCACCATTGACTTGGTGGCAAATGAGCTGGGAATCACCTAAATCATAGAGGTATTAGATGTCTAAATCAAGGGAAACTCTCATGCCTAAGATTAAAGCTTCATAATCTACCATATTGTTAATTACATAAAATGTTATGTGGAAAGATAACCTTTCATAGATCCTTGAAGGCATTTAGCACCATCAAAATGAAGGGTCCAAGTATCCCTATGTAAATTGACATTAATTTTAGGAAGTTATTCAATAAGTAATTTTTGCTTAATAATATCAAGGTGGATAGAAAATTTATTGAGATTAATGTCTTCAAGATCAGAAGTGAAGTTATGAAATTAATCTTTAAGGGATATGGCTTGGTTGAAACCTTAATTATAGATAATATTGTCATTGGGGAGACTATCTTGAAGGTGGTTGGTAGTGGGCATAAGAGCTATAATAAGTTGACCAATGATGATTTATCCTTTGACATAATTTTGAGTAATAATTTAGAGATCAAATTCAATGAGGAGGATCATCCACATGCCAATTTTTTCTCTAGAAAGAAAGGCTTTAGAGAATAAGTGATGAAGGGGATCAAAATGGATGATAACATAAGTGGTTTGATAAAGCATATAATTTTGAAGTTTTTCAATGACAAAATATATGGCGAGGCAATTACATTTGAATTTTGTGTAATGTTTCTCATAATTAATTAGGCCTTGATTTATATAGTAGATGGCATATTCTCTTCCAATATCATCTTGTTGGTCAAGCATTACCCATACTGATATGGGTGTGGAAGAGTTATATAGGATCAAAGATCGATCATTTGAAGGGGGACAAAGAGTAGGTGGATGAAGTAATGATTATTTCATATTATCAAATAGTTTTTGATAGGGATTTGTCCACTCTAAAGCATTACCTTTCTTAAGAAGAGAATTGATGGAATGGATATGGTAAGCCATTTTGGGGATAAATCATCTAATTATCCCAAGTTTATTTAGCTAAGTACGAATGTCCAAAATGGATGGAGGGATGGGCATATTCATGATAGCATTAATCTTGGAAGGGTTAACATTGATGTTATGGAGATAAACTAAGAATCATAACTATTTGCCAAATATGACACCAAAAACACATTTGTAAGGATTTAGTCAAACTTTATATTTAAGAAGGTAGGCAAAGATGATGACAAGATCAAAAATATGAGTCTTGTGACATTTAGATTTAGCAATGAGGTCATATATATAGTTTTCTATAATTTTGTGAATAAGATCATGAAAGATATGACTCATTGATAATTGATAGGTAGCTTTGGAATTTTTGAGGCCAAAGGGTATTTTAACATAGCAATAGATGCCCCATTATGTTTTGAAAGTTGTCTTATGTTTGTCTTTAGGGGAAATGTGAATTTGGTTATAGCCTAAAAAACCATCCATAAGAGATAAAATTTCATAACAAGTTATGGAATAAATAATGGCATGTATTAAAGGTAAAAGGAAATTATCCTTGGGAAAAGCAAGATGAAGATTATGGAAATCATTGAAAATGTGAATGACCATGGTGACCTTTTTTTGAACTAGAACTATGTTAAAAACCCATTAGGAGTAGTCCATGGGTTTGATAAAATTAGAATCAATAAGTTTGATAATTTATTTATGGCATGAGGTGGAAACCTTAGGCAAAAAATTTCTTTACTTTTGGTGCATAGGTTTGGCATCAGGTTAAGTGATGATATTTTGAACCATAATGTTAGGGTCAATACCAGGCATGTTCACGTAGGACTAGGAAAATATCTCCTGATATTTATATAAAAATAAGCTAAAGTTAACATTTTCAATAGTTGTGAGTTTTTGAGAAATTGTAATTGGTTGAGGGCATGACGGAGTATCATATTCGATGTGAGTATTTTCTTCAATAAGCATAACATTGCCATATTGGAACTAATATGGTGCATTTGGTAAATAATAAATTAGATTAGCTTTATGGCCAATTCTAGAGATTAAGTTATTGAAATAAGGGGCTTTGTTTTTGAAAATAATGAGTTTGTGATGTTGTTGAGGTTATTGGGCATGAAATAGTTCAAGAATAGATTCATCACCAGGCAGAGTGGGAAGAGGACCATAACGCTCAACATCTACTTTGAGATCAAGAATTTGATTTCCACGGAAATAATATTTAGAATTTATCTAATGGACATCAGTGGCATTGGTATCTAATGTAATCTCAAGAGCAGGAGGAGTATATGGATTAGATAAGATGAGGGAAGAATTAGATGTAATGATGGGATCTATAGGTGGTAGAGAAGATGCAATAATTTTTATAGGTTTGAAAGGTAGCATTTGTTTGACCACCCAAGGAGTATCAAGAAGTAGATAATTAAGGGGAGTTACATGACTATCAGGAGCTAATTCAAAATCCATAGAAATGGTGTGAACATCTCAGTTGAAAGATTGTATTTGAGCTAAAGTTTTTTGATAGTGTTGTACATCCAAGTCTTGATATTGAGCTTGGGCCATGATGTAGTTATCATAATAATTTGGAGAGATGGTATATGCTTGAGATTTAGGGGGGAATTTTAGAAGGAGATTTTTTAGGCCACTAAACTTGTATGGAGACATGATTAGAGGAACTTGGATTAATTTGGCCACTCCATATCAATTACATGTGAAGGCGTCTTCTATGTAAGAAGGTTCTTGGGCATTGAATGGAGGGGAAAATCATTGATCTCATCAATGAGAGGAATGATGCAATCATGAGGTAAAAAATAGGGAGGAATCCACTTCAAGATATAAGGAGGTAGATTAGTAGTGTTACAATTAGTTTAGAAGTCATTAGGTTTATCATCATCTGAATGAGAAAGAGTGACCTATAAGTCTAGATTGATGTTGATGAATTAAAGGGAGAACTATTGATGGTGGGAATGGTAAGAATGCAATATTGAGATTTTGGATTCGAAAGTTGAATACTCCAAGGGTTGGGATTGGCCTCATGCTTATATTGTTTGTTATTAGTTAGTAATTTGATTCATTGGCTACTGAAAGAGGTGATGGCCCTCATCTATGAGTCCAAAGGCAATAAAGGAGTATGTTATAAGATAGGGGAAAATTAAGGAGCATAATTTTAGTTTGAATTGTCTTCAATCTGATTGTTAGGGGAAGCCAAATATAACCAAAAAAATTATGATTAGTTTTATCAAATCCATAATAGGTGAGGTGGCTTTTCTTAAGATTATCCTTATTGTATCTAAGTTGTTAGATAAGCCACAAAGATGTCACATTAATAATGGACCCTTAATCAACTAAAAATTTATGGTAAGGGTAGTATTAATGTCTATTTTAATGAATAGGGTGGGATCATCAATGCAAAAAAGGAATTCATCATTGATCACGTCCTCTTCAATAAATTTAGTGGATAATTTAGAAGAAGTATAAATGGATTCAATGGTATGCACGTCGGTAGGTTGAGGTTCAATAGAGGTTGGTTCTTCATCTATAGAAGGTGGATCTTCAATTTATTTTAATTATTTCATGAGGAACTTGTGATGATAAGAGGAAGTATAAATTAACTCTATAAGTATAATCTTATAAGGCATAGAGTTGAGTTCTTCAAAAAAGTTCCAATGGGATTTAGAAAAAGAACCGATACAAGGTTAGAAGGTAATTTAGATTTTGAAGGAATGAAAGTTATTTGGGGTTCAGAAGAAGGGGGTGGTTCCTCATGGTCTTCCAAAGATAAATGAGTGGTTGTAGTATATTTGAGAAGTTATTCTTCTAAATATGGTTTCTTAGGTTTTGTGATAGGATTTTTGTGAACTAGTTTGCGATGGTAGTTGACCTTAGTTGTGTTAACATATTGAGAATTATTGTAATATTGGTCATAGTCAGCATTAATAACATATCATCCTTGGTATTTTGTTGATGATTAGATGTTGGAAAAGATTTTTGGTTATTAGAAGAAGAAGATTTGAGAGCTTGTCATTTTTAATAAGCAGTGGTGTACTCTTAACGATGGAGTTGGATCATGGCTTCATGATTGAAGGAATCACCAACATGTAGGAAAAAACAAATTTATTAAGCCCTTGACAAGTTTCATGGGAATGACCAATGTCATCATGGAACCAATAAAATTGATTAAGGTCATACCATTTAAGAGGATTATTAAGATAAGTAAAGTGTTTAGAGGGTGATAAGATTTGTTTCATTTATTGCACAATTAGTGGTGTGTGAGAAGATGGGGGATTGTCATCTTTGGTAACTCCTAGTTTGGTTGAGTAGTGATGGCATTGGTATAAGTTTGAAAATATCATTTAAGGAAATTGGTATTAGGTTTGAATTGCTTGATGAGGAAGTATTGACATTTGGCTTGGTCAAGGGCTTCATTAAGTTCTTAAGGAGCAAAATTTTGAACCTTATATTGAAGGAAGGAGTTAAAGTAGTTATAAAGAGTTTCAAAAAATTGTCATCAATCATGTTATGGTCAACTTTAAGGGCTAGATATTTCAATCATTTGATAAAATAATGAGCTCATTTGGTGGGAGTTGCTTAGCATTGATGAAATGGATAAGACAATTTTGAGGAAGGCCATTATGTTAAAACTCTTTAACTAGAGGATTGACTAGATCCCTAAGTTTCCAAATGGAATGTTGGGGAATTTGGTTCTACCATTCTAATACATCACTAGTGAAGGTTTTCACCATAAGTTTAGTTGTGGTGAAATTATTAATTTGGATCCACTCTTTATAAAGATAACCAAATGCTTTGAGAAAGGTGCAAGGTCTTTAGTCTCATCATACTTGATAGTTGGAGATATGCTACCAATATCAATGGATCTGATGAAAGGAGATAAAGGCTCATTTTGGATATTTTGAAGCATTTTTTTATTCATGATAGGTCGAGGAATAACATTTTTTAAGGCATCTATAAGAGGTGGAAGAATAAAATTTGGATTGGCTTGAGGATTGAGAAATAGAGATGTTAATGAGCCATATTGATCAAATGACATTGTGATTGCATCATTTTAGAGGTCTTAAAATTTTTCATTATATTCATTTTTTATATGGATTGTGAAAGAAGTTAAGTCATATAAATTGGTGAGTTGGTGTTTGTAGGATAAATCTCTAAATTGGTAATAGGGGGAGGGTTATTGGAAGGTGTATTAATAGTGGGATTATTGGATAGACTTGTATCAATGGCTCCCACATTATGTTGAAAGTCTTGAAGATGAGAATTATCTTGATAGGTACAAAAAAATCGGATCCACCTACTTCATCTTGAGATGTGATTTGCACCAGTTACAATCCAAAAATGAAGGAGGGGAAGAGGTTCTCCAAGAGTGTGGGTTTTCTTAGGAGGCAAAAAAAGGGAGAAAAGAATACCCCCATATAGTGTCTAAACAGATTTAATTTGTCCAACAAGATTTTAATAGGGGATTTCATGATGTTTTGAGGAAATAAATAGAGTTTTAATCAAGAAGTGAGAGATATCAGGGATAGAAAACTAAGTCATCTAGATAGAAGAACAAGGTTATCAATTAGATACAAGGTTGACTAGGTCATTTGTGTATTGATAAAAAGGGAGTTGAGAAGAGTACAAAGTCAACTAAGTTGACTGAGTGCTACTATATAGAAAGAAAATAAGGATATAGGGTTGACTTGGCTGACTTAGTAGGGATAAACATAGTCTAATAAGGATACAAGGTTGACCAAGTCAACTTAGTATTATAACCTGACTGTTAAAGAGAGTACATGGTCGGCCAGGTTAACTTAATACTGAAAACAAAGGAAAACACAGTCTATAATAGACTGTGTCGAACATAATGATAGTGTGCTAAAAATAGGGAAAAAATTATAATGTAAAGGAAGAAATAAATGGAAGCAAACACACAAACAATTAGATCAATTGAGAATGATCCCATTGAAGCACACAACTTAAAACCTTGCACCAATACTGGTTAATGAAAAATTTTGCAATACAACACATAATGATCAGAGAATAAATAGTCAACTAAAAAGTAAATGCTACGTAAGTGGTGATCCTGAGTGTTGTTAGATTATTATAAAGTGTTTTATGTGTGATAGGGAAGTTAGCTAAAAATAAAGAACTAAAAATAATCTATATATGGTTTTAAGACATTTAAGTTGAAAGGGATTTGTGTTGGTAATGGTATTGGCTTGATATTGGGGTCTACCCCTTCACTTCACAATCTCGTAGTGATAAAGGTGTCAAGTGCTTTTCCAATATATACCATTAACCACGTGTTTATATTTCACCAAAAATCTAAGTTGACTTCCCCTTGGTGATGAAATCTAAGTAGGTAGGCCTTGGGAAGACAAATGTTAAATGCATTTTGAGTATTGTGTGATTTGGTAGTGTGTGTAGAAAGATAAAATAGTGCAACTAAATGGTAATTTAAAAAACCACTTAATTAGACTATGTGAGATACTAAGCATGCAAACGACTAAAAATGGAAGTGTGAATTAATTATTAGTATATAATTGTTAATTCCCAAATTTAAAATGGTATAGAGTCAATTAAAATGACACTATATGAAAATAGTACAAAACAAAGTTGATTAGGTCACTACTATTATATGGAAGTAAGATTATTTAAGAATAGATTCAACTGGGTTGACTTAGTCTTTTAGATAAAAGACAAGATATAGAACTAAGTCAACTAGGTCAACATTGTTATAAGATTGTAATTTTGAAGACTGCAAACTTGAATAAAACAAAATTGTAATGAAGTACTGAATTGGTAGAGAGAGAAAGAGAGGAACCTTTATGGTTGGAAGATGTCAAGGATTCCAAAATTTTTATTGAAGTTAAGAATAGATTCAACTGGGTTGACTTAGTCTTTTAGATAAAGACAAGATATAGAACTAAGTCAACTAGGTCAACTTTGTTATAGGATTGTAATTTTGAAGACTGCAAACTTGAATAAAACAAAATTGTAATGAAGTATTGAATTGGTAGAGAGAGAAAGAGAGGAACCTTTATGGTTGGAAGATGTCAAGGATTCAAATTTTTTTATTGAAGTGCCTTGAATGCTGATTTCAAGTTATGCAAACTAAGTTTACTAGTTTGACCTAGTTTTGTAAAATCCTATTTGTTGAATCAAGATAAGATGACTAAGTTGACCTACATGACTTAGTTTGTTGTTTTGGATGCTGACTGGAAGACTAAGTCAACCTGTTTGACTTAGTTTGTTATCCAAATGCTGACTAAAATACTAAGTTGACCTGTTCAACATAGTTTGTTTATTTGGGACTGAATAAGAGCACTATGGAAACTTATCTAATCTAGTGACATGTATCTAATGAAGACTTGCACAAAAAGAACAAAGTTGTTTTGATACAACTATGTGTTAAACCTACACGCAAAATTTAGAACTATAATAGTCTAGTCGAAATAGTATCATAAACATAGAAAAATGATAAAATTATAGAAATGAAAAAAAAAAAGAAGACCTGCAAGGGTTAGATTCATGTTGGGTTCACCAGAATGTATGTAATGAGAAATATAAAAAATATACAAATCAATCTTACCTTAGAAAAGATAGATCCTACTTACACTTCCGATTGGGGATACATTAGATAATTAGGGTCATGACCAATATAGATCTAGTAGACCTAGCTAAGGGATATCTTACCATAATAATATCACTAGGGAGGGTTCCAAAGCCTCCAATCAGGTAAAACTATACAATAAACCTAACTAGGTCGTATGTTTTCATATTCACTATATTAATAACAAGTAAAAGACTAATCTAGTGATCATAAAAGCTTAAGGCACAACATGGGGTTAGTAAACAATAAAAGTAAACATGCATCAGTGAATCCTATTTAATTTATGTATAGGTAAAACTTAAATGCATGAATAGAGAAATATTATTCAAAAGCCATTAATTATGTTACTTTTATTTACTAAAGAGATGATCAAAGTTATAGGTACTTACCTGGAAGATGAACCCATCGAGACTCAATCTTTCCCATGGCCAAAGATGCTTTGCAAGAAGTTGTTGTGATTTATAAGGATCATTAAGAAAGGCCAAAGCATCCAAGACTTCTCCACAAGACTAGATTCTTCTTCAAGTAAAAACCCTATGCTAAGACACCTCAAGTAAAATGGTGGAAGAGTAGATTGCAAAGAAGCACAAATGAATAATTAACTCTTGTTATCTCTCTAAGAATAGTGAAATGGATGTGTTTATATAGGCAGATATAACCCTAAACCCTTGTAAAAGTTTAGGCCAACAAGGTCAACCCAGTAATTGGCAAAAAACTAACTAGGTTATGAACTATGTCAGCCATGGCCGATCTAATTCTTAGTAAGCTTTGTAAATAACAATACAAGGTTAATGTGGTTGACATAGTCATGTAAACTAACAAAAAGGGGTTTATGTTAGGGAAAGGGATAATGAAGATGGTAAATGACTAGAGGAGGGTGTAAAATAGGAGGCAAAGCTTAGGGAAATGGCTTATAATAGCTGGTTGGATTAGTAACAAGTGACAATAAGGGATAACAATCCTGCAAAACACCAATGGTCTGTCCACCCCTTTCTCGCTACACCCCTTAAGATATGTACTTAGAGAAATCGAGACTCGATAGGTTCCTCAAGATAAAAAAACATCAATAATTAATTAAGTTTAAAAATATTATGTGTATAAAAATGTAACACCAAAACATAAGTGGTTCTGCTCATTTCAAACATGTTTAACATGTAAAGAATTAAAATTATATTTGTGTTTCTTATTATTTGAATTCTGAATAACGTAACACCAAAACATAAGTAATTTTACTCATTTCAAACATGTTTAACATGTACATATTTAAACTTTAAGTGTATTACATATAATTTTAAATTTTGAATAACATAACACCAAAACGTAAGCATTTATGCTCATTTTGAAAATGTAAAGATTCAAAATTTACGCATATTTATTATAATTCTGTGTTTTGAATAATGTAACATGAAAATATAAGCAATTTTACTCATTTTTAACACGTTTAACATGTAAAGATTAAAAATTTATGCACATTTTTTTATAATTTTGAATAACCCAGCACCAAAACTTAACCAGTTTTGCTCATTTCGAACATGTAAAGATTCAAACTTTGAGCCCATTTCTTATAATTTTAAATCTTGAATAATGTAACACCAAAACATAAGCAATTTTTCTTGTTTCAAACATATTTAAAATGTAAAGATTCAAACATTATATGTGTTTCTTATAATTTTGAATTTCAAATAGTGTAACACCAAAACATAAGTGGTTTTACTCATTTTGAACATGTTTAACATGTAAAGATTCAAACTTTATGCACGCTTATTATAAATTTGAATCTTGAATAACATAACACCAAAATTTAATTAAGTTTGCTTGTTTTGAATGTTTGACATGTAAAGATTCAAACCTTATGCGTGATTCTTATAATTTTGAATTTTGAATAACATAACACCAAAATGTAAGCAGTTTTGCTCGTTTTGAACATGTTTAACATGTAAAGATTCTAAATTTATGCATGTTTCATATAATTTTGAATTTTGAATAACATAACACCAAAACCTAAGCAATTTCACTCCTTTTGGACATGTTTAACATGTAAAGACTCAAACTTTATGCACATTTCTTATCATTTTGAATTTTGAATAATGTAACAAAAAATAAAAGTTGTTTTTCTCATTTTGAATATGTTTAACATGTAAATATTCAAACTTCATGTGTGTTTCTTATAATTTTGAATTTTGAATTTTGAATAATGTAACACGAAAATGTAAGCAGTTTTACTCATTTCAAATATGTTTTATATGCATTTCTTATAATTTTAAATAACGTAACACCAAAATGTACATCGTTTTACTCATTTTGAACATGTTTAACATGTAAATATTTAAAATTTATGTGCATTTCGTATAATTTTGAATTTTGAATAACATAACACCAAAACATAAGTATTTTTGCTCATTTTGAACATGTTTAACATGTAAATATTTAAAATTTACGTGTGTTTCTTATAATTTTAAATTTTAAATAATAAAAGACCAAAATGTAAACGATTATGCTCGTTTCAAACATGTTTAACATGTAAAGATTCATACTTTATGTACATTTTTTTATAATTTTGAATTTTGAATAACGTAAGACCAATTATAAGTGATTTTGCTCTTTTTAGATATGTTTAACATGTAAAGAATCCAACTTTATGCACATTTCTTATAATTTTGAATTTTGAATAATGTCACACTAAATTGTAAGTGATTTTGCTCATATCAAAAATGTTTAATATGTAAAGATTCAAACTTTATGTGTATTTTTTATAATTTTGAATACCTAAGACCAAAACGTAAGCGATTTTACTCATTTTAAACATGTTTAACATCTAAAGATTAAAAATTTGTGCATGTTTAATATAATTTTGAATAATGGAAGACCCAAATGTAAGTGGTTTTGCTCATTTCAAACATGTTTAACATGTAAATATTCAAACTTTATCCGTGTTTCTTACAATTAGGAATTTTGAATAATATAATACAAAAACATAAGTAGTTTTGTTTGTTTCAAACATATTTAACATGTAAATATTCAAACTTTATACATGTTTCTTGTAATTTTGAATTTTGAATAATGTAAGACCAAAATTTAAGCACTTTTACTCATTTCAAACATGTTTAACATCTAAAGATTGAAACTTTATGTTTGTTTCTTATAAATTTTAATTTTGAATAATCAAATACCAAAACATAAGTGGTTCTGCTCATTTCAAACATGTTTAACATGTAAAGAATTAAAATTATATTTGTGTTTCTTATTATTTGAATTCTGAATAACGTAACACCAAAACATAAGTAATTTTACTCATTTCAAACATGTTTAACATGTACATATTTAAAATTTAAGTGTATTTCATATAATTTTAAATTCTGAATAACCTAACACCAAAACGTAAGCAATTATGCTCATTTTGAACATGTAAAGATTCAAAATTTACGCATATTTATTATAATTCTGTGTTTTGAATAATGTAACATGAAAATATAAGCAATTTTACTCATTTTTAACACGTTTAACATGTAAAGATTAAAAATTTATGCACATTTTTTTATAATTTTGAATAACCCAGCACCAAAACTTAACCAGTTTTGCTCATTTCGAACATGTTTAACATGTAAAGATTCAAACTTTGAGCCTATTTCTTATAATTTTAAATCTTGAATAATGTAA
This sequence comes from Torreya grandis, assembly GCA_037957365.1. Classification (NCBI taxonomy): domain Eukaryota; kingdom Viridiplantae; phylum Streptophyta; class Pinopsida; order Cupressales; family Taxaceae; genus Torreya; species Torreya grandis. The sequence continues at coordinate 1,876,705 of JARHVA010002060.1, forward strand.
CACCAAAACATAAGCAATTTTTCTTGTTTCAAACATATTTAAAATGTAAAGATTCAAACATTATATGTGTTTCTTATAATTTTGAATTTCAAATAGTGTAACACCAAAACATAAGTGGTTTTACTCATTTTGAACATGTTTAACATGTAAAGATTCAAACTTTATGCACGCTTATTATAAATTTGAATCTTGAATAACGTAACACCAAAATTTAATTAAGTTTGCTTGTTTTGAATGTTTGACATGTAAAGATTCAAACCTTATGCGTGATTCTTATAATTTTGAATTTTGAATAACATAACACCAAAATGTAAGCAGTTTTGCTCGTTTTGAACATGTTTAACATGTAAAGATTCTAAATTTATGCATGTTTCATATAATTTTGAATTTTGAATAACATAACACCAAAACCTAAGCAATTTCACTCCTTTTGGACATGTTTAACATGTAAAGACTCAAACTTTATGCACATTTCTTATCATTTTGAATTTTGAATAATGTAACAAAAAATAAAAGTTGTTTTTCTCATTTTGAACATGTTTAACATGTAAATATTCAAACTTCATGTGTGTTTCTTATAATTTTGAATTTTGAATTTTGAATAATGTAACACGAAAATGTAAGCAGTTTTACTCATTTCAAATATGTTTTATATGCATTTCTTATAATTTTAAATAACGTAACACCAAAATGTACATCGTTTTACTCATTTTGAACATGTTTAACATGTAAATATTTAAAATTTATGTGCATTTCGTATAATTTTGAATTTTGAATAACATAACACCAAAACATAAGTATTTTTGCTCATTTTGAACATGTTTAACATGTAAATATTTAAAATTTACGTGTGTTTCTTATAATTTTAAATTTTAAATAATAAAAGACCAAAATGTAAACGATTATGCTCGTTTCAAACATGTTTAACATGTAAAGATTCATACTTTATGTACATTTTTTTATAATTTTGAATTTTGAATAACGTAAGACCAATTATAAGTGATTTTGCTCTTTTTAGATATGTTTAACATGTAAAGAATCCAACTTTATGCACATTTCTTATAATTTTGAATTTTGAATAATGTCACACTAAATTGTAAGTGATTTTGCTCATATCAAAAATGTTTAATATGTAAAGATTCAAACTTTATGTGTATTTTTTATAATTTTGAATACCTAAGACCAAAACGTAAGCGATTTTACTCATTTTAAACATGTTTAACATCTAAAGATTAAAAATTTGTGCATGTTTAATATAATTTTGAATAATGGAAGACCCAAATGTAAGTGGTTTTGCTCATTTCAAACATATTTAACATGTAAATATTCAAACTTTATCCGTGTTTCTTATAATTAGGAATTTTGAATAATATAATACAAAAACATAAGTAGTTTTGTTTGTTTCAAACATATTTAACATGTAAATATTCAAACTTTATACATGTTTCTTGTAATTTTGAATTTTGAATAATGTAAGACCAAAATTTAAGCACTTTTACTCATTTCAAACATGTTTAACATCTAAAGATTGAAACTTTATGTTTGTTTCTTATAAATTTTAATTTTGAATAATCAAATACCAAAACATAAGTGGTTCTGCTCATTTCAAACATGTTTAACATGTAAAGAATTAAAATTATATTTGTGTTTCTTATTATTTGAATTCTGAATAACGTAACACCAAAACATAAGTAATTTTACTCATTTCAAACATGTTTAACATGTACATATTTAAAATTTAAGTGTATTTCATATAATTTTAAATTTTGAATAACGTAACACCAAAACGTAAGCAATTATGCTCATTTTGAACATGTAAAGATTCAAAATTTACGCATATTTATTATAATTCTGTGTTTTGAATAATGTAACATGAAAATATAAGCAATTTTACTCATTTTTAACACGTTTAACATGTAAAGATTAAAAATTTATGCACATTTTTTTATAATTTTGAATAACCCAGCACCAAAACTTAACCAGTTTTGCTCATTTCGAACATGTTTAACATGTAAAGATTCAAACTTTGAGCCCATTTCTTATAATTTTAAATCTTGAATAATGTAACACCAAAACATAAGCAATTTTTCTTGTTTCAAACATATTTAAAATGTAAAGATTCAAACATTATATGTGTTTCTTATAATTTTGAATTTCAAATAGTGTAACACCAAAACATAAGTGGTTTTACTCATTTTGAACATGTTTAACATGTAAAGATTCAAACTTTATGCACGCTTATTATAAATTTGAATCTTGAATAACGTAACACCAAAATTTAATTAAGTTTGCTTGTTTTGAATGTTTGACATGTAAAGATTCAAACCTTATGCGTGATTCTTATAATTTTGAATTTTGAATAACATAACACCAAAATGTAAGCAGTTTTGCTCGTTTTGAACATGTTTAACATGTAAAGATTCTAAATTTATGCATGTTTCATATAATTTTGAATTTTGAATAACATAACACCAAAACCTAAGCAATTTCACTCCTTTTGGACATGTTTAACATGTAAAGACTCAAACTTTATGCACATTTCTTATCATTTTGAATTTTGAATTTTGAATAATGTAACAAAAAATAAAAGTTGTTTTTCTCATTTTGAACATGTTTAACATGTAAATATTCAAACTTCATGTGTGTTTCTTATAATTTTGAATTTTGAATAATGTAACACGAAAATGTAAGCAGTTTTACTCATTTCAAATATGTTTTATATGCATTTCTTATAATTTTAAATAACGTAACACCAAAATGTACATCGTTTTACTCATTTTGAACATGTTTAACATGTAAATATTTAAAATTTATGTGCATTTCGTATAATTTTGAATTTTGAATAACATAACACGAAAACATAAGTATTTTTCCTCATTTTGAACATGTTTAACATGTAAATATTTAAAATTTACGTGTGTTTCTTATAATTTTAAATTTTAAATAATAAAAGACCAAAATGTAAATGATTATGCTCGTTTCAAACATGTTTAACATGTAAAGATTCATACTTTATGTACATTTTTTTATAATTTTGAATTTTGAATAACGTAAGACCAATTATAAGTGATTTTGCTCTTTTTAGATATGTTTAACATGTAAAGAATCCAACTTTATGCACATTTCTTATAATTTTGAATTTTGAATAATGTCACACTAAATTGTAAGTGATTTTGCTCATATCAAAAATGTTTAATATGTAAAGATTCAAACTTTATGTGTATTTTTTATAATTTTGAATACCTAAGACCAAAACGTAAGCGATTTTACTCATTTTAAACATGTTTAACATCTAAAGATTAAAAATTTGTGATGTTTAATATAATTTTGAATAATGGAAGACCCAAATGTAAGTGGTTTTGCTTATTTCAAACATGTTTAACATGTAAATATTCAAACTTTATCCGTGTTTCTCATAATTAGGAATTTTGAATAATATAATACAAAAACATAAGTAGTTTTGTTTGTTTCAAACATATTTAACATGTAAATATTCAAACTTTATACATGTTTCTTGTAATTTTGAATAATGTAAGACCAAAATTTAAGCACTTTTACTCATTTCAAACATGTTTAACATCTAAAGATTGAAACTTTATGTTTGTTTCTTATAAATTTTAATTTTGAATAATCAAATACCAAAACATAAGTGGTTCTGCTCATTTCAAACATGTTTAACATGTAAAGAATTAAAATTATAAGAAATGGGCTCAAAGTTTGAATCTTTACATGTTAAACATGTTCGAAATGAGCAAAACTGGTTAAGTTTTGGTGCTGGGTTATTCAAAATTATAAAAAAATGTGCATAAAGTTTTAATCTTTACATGTTAAACGTGTTAAAAATGAGTAAAATTGCTTATATTTTCATGTTACATTATTCAAAACATAAGCAATTTTTCTTGTTTCAAACATATTTAAAATGTAAAGATTCAAACATTATATGTGTTTCTTATAATTTTGAATTTCAAATAGTGTAACACCAAAACATAAGTGGTTTTACTCATTTTGAACATGTTTAACATGTAAAGATTCAAACTTTATGCACGCTTATTATAAATTTGAATCTTGAATAACGTAACACCAAAATTTAATTAAGTTTGCTTGTTTTGAATGTTTGACATGTAAAGATTCAAACCTTATGCGTGATTCTTATAATTTTGAATTTTGAATAACATAACACCAAAATGTAAGCAGTTTTGCTCGTTTTGAACATGTTTAACATGTAAAGATTCTAAATTTATGCATGTTTCATATAATTTTGAATTTTGAATAACATAACACCAAAACCTAAGCAATTTCACTCCTTTTGGACATGTTTAACATGTAAAGACTCAAACTTTATGCACATTTCTTATCATTTTGAATTTTGAATAATGTAACAAAAAATAAAAGTTGTTTTTCTCATTTTGAACATGTTTAACATGTAAATATTCAAACTTCATGTGTGTTTCTTATAATTTTGAATTTTGAATAATGTAACACGAAAATGTAAGCAGTTTTACTCATTTCAAATATGTTTTATATGCATTTCTTATAATTTTAAATAACGTAACACCAAAATGTACATCGTTTTACTCATTTTGAACATGTTTAACATGTAAATATTTAAAATTTATGTGCATTTCGTATAATTTTGAATTTTGAATAACATAACACCAAAACATAAGTATTTTTGCTCATTTTGAACATGTTTAACATGTAAATATTTAAAATTTACGTGTGTTTCTTATAATTTTAAATTTTAAATAATAAAAGACCAAAATGTAAACGATTATGCTCGTTTCAAACATGTTTAACATGTAAAGATTCATACTTTATGTACATTTTTTTATAATTTTGAATTTTGAATAACGTAAGACCAATTATAAGTGATTTTGCTCTTTTTAGATATGTTTAACATGTAAAGAATCCAACTTTATGCACATTTCTTATAATTTTGAATTTTGAATAATGTCACACTAAATTGTAAGTGATTTTGCTCATATCAAAAATGTTTAATATGTAAAGATTCAAACTTTATGTGTATTTTTTATAATTTTGAATACCTAAGACCAAAACGTAAGCGATTTTACTCATTTTAAACATGTTTAACATCTAAAGATTAAAAATTTGTGCATGTTTAATATAATTTTGAATAATGGAAGACCCAAATGTAAGTGGTTTTGCTCATTTCAAACATATTTAACATGTAAATATTCAAACTTTATCCGTGTTTCTTATAATTAGGAATTTTGAATAATATAATACAAAAACATAAGTAGTTTTGTTTGTTTCAAACATATTTAACATGTAAATATTCAAACTTTATACATGTTTCTTGTAATTTTGAATTTTGAATAATGTAAGACCAAAATTTAAGCACTTTTACTCATTTCAAACATGTTTAACATCTAAAGATTGAAACTTTATGTTTGTTTCTTATAAATTTTAATTTTGAATAATCAAATACCAAAACATAAGTGGTTCTGCTCATTTCAAACATGTTTAACATGTAAAGAATTAAAATTATATTTGTGTTTCTTATTATTTGAATTCTGAATAACGTAACACCAAAACATAAGTAATTTTACTCATTTCAAACATGTTTAACATGTACATATTTAAAATTTAAGTGTATTTCATATAATTTTAAATTTTGAATAACGTAACACCAAAACGTAAGCAATTATGCTCATTTTGAACATGTAAAGATTCAAAATTTACGCATATTTATTATAATTCTGTGTTTTGAATAATGTAACATGAAAATATAAGCAATTTTACTCATTTTTAACACGTTTAACATGTAAAGATTAAAAATTTATGCACATTTTTTTATAATTTTGAATAACCCAGCACCAAAACTTAACCAGTTTTGCTCATTTCGAACATGTTTAACATGTAAAGATTCAAACTTTGAGCCCATTTCTTATAATTTTAAATCTTGAATAATGTAACACCAAAACATAAGCAATTTTTCTTGTTTCAAACATATTTAAAATGTAAAGATTCAAACATTATATGTGTTTCTTATAATTTTGAATTTCAAATAGTGTAACACCAAAACATAAGTGGTTTTACTCATTTTGAACATGTTTAACATGTAAAGATTCAAACTTTATGCACGCTTATTATAAATTTGAATCTTGAATAACGTAACACCAAAATTTAATTAAGTTTGCTTGTTTTGAATGTTTGACATGTAAAGATTCAAACCTTATGCGTGATTCTTATAATTTTGAATTTTGAATAACATAACACCAAAATGTAAGCAGTTTTGCTCGTTTTGAACATGTTTAACATGTAAAGATTCTAAATTTATGCATGTTTCATATAATTTTGAATTTTGAATAACATAACACCAAAACCTAAGCAATTTCACTCCTTTTGGACATGTTTAACATGTAAAGACTCAAACTTTATGCACATTTCTTATCATTTTGAATTTTGAATTTTGAATAATGTAACAAAAAATAAAAGTTGTTTTTCTCATTTTGAACATGTTTAACATGTAAATATTCAAACTTCATGTGTGTTTCTTATAATTTTGAATTTTGAATAATGTAACACGAAAATGTAAGCAGTTTTACTCATTTCAAATATGTTTTATATGCATTTCTTATAATTTTAAATAACGTAACACCAAAATGTACATCGTTTTACTCATTTTGAACATGTTTAACATGTAAATATTTAAAATTTATGTGCATTTCGTATAATTTTGAATTTTGAATAACATAACACGAAAACATAAGTATTTTTCCTCATTTTGAACATGTTTAACATGTAAATATTTAAAATTTACGTGTGTTTCTTATAATTTTAAATTTTAAATAATAAAAGACCAAAATGTAAATGATTATGCTCGTTTCAAACATGTTTAACATGTAAAGATTCATACTTTATGTACATTTTTTTATAATTTTGAATTTTGAATAACGTAAGACCAATTATAAGTGATTTTGCTCTTTTTAGATATGTTTAACATGTAAAGAATCCAACTTTATGCACATTTCTTATAATTTTGAATTTTGAATAATGTCACACTAAATTGTAAGTGATTTTGCTCATATCAAAAATGTTTAATATGTAAAGATTCAAACTTTATGTGTATTTTTTATAATTTTGAATACCTAAGACCAAAACGTAAGCGATTTTACTCATTTTAAACATGTTTAACATCTAAAGATTAAAAATTTGTGATGTTTAATATAATTTTGAATAATGGAAGACCCAAATGTAAGTGGTTTTGCTTATTTCAAACATGTTTAACATGTAAATATTCAAACTTTATCCGTGTTTCTCATAATTAGGAATTTTGAATAATATAATACAAAAACATAAGTAGTTTTGTTTGTTTCAAACATATTTAACATGTAAATATTCAAACTTTATACATGTTTCTTGTAATTTTGAATAATGTAAGACCAAAATTTAAGCACTTTTACTCATTTCAAACATGTTTAACATCTAAAGATTGAAACTTTATGTTTGTTTCTTATAAATTTTAATTTTGAATAATCAAATACCAAAACATAAGTGGTTCTGCTCATTTCAAACATGTTTAACATGTAAAGAATTAAAATTATAAGAAATGGGCTCAAAGTTTGAATCTTTACATGTTAAACATGTTCGAAATGAGCAAAACTGGTTAAGTTTTGGTGCTGGGTTATTCAAAATTATAAAAAAATGTGCATAAAGTTTTAATCTTTACATGTTAAACGTGTTAAAAATGAGTAAAATTGCTTATATTTTCATGTTACATTATTCAAAACATAAGCAATTTTTCTTGTTTCAAACATATTTAAAATGTAAAGATTCAAACATTATATGTGTTTCTTATAATTTTGAATTTCAAATAGTGTAACACCAAAACATAAGTGGTTTTACTCATTTTGAACATGTTTAACATGTAAAGATTCAAACTTTATGCACGCTTATTATAAATTTGAATCTTGAATAACGTAACACCAAAATTTAATTAAGTTTTCTTGTTTTGAATGTTTGACATGTAAAGATTCAAACCTTATGCGTGATTCTTATAATTTTGAATTTTGAATAACATAACACCAAAATGTAAGCAGTTTTGCTCGTTTTGAACATGTTTAACATGTAAAGATTCTAAATTTATGCATGTTTCATATAATTTTGAATTTTGAATAACATAACACCAAAACCTAAGCAATTTCACTCCTTTTGGACATGTTTAACATGTAAAGACTCAAACTTTATGCACATTTCTTATCATTTTGAATTTTGAATAATGTAACAAAAAATAAAAGTTGTTTTTCTCATTTTGAACATGTTTAACATGTAAATATTCAAACTTCATGTGTGTTTCTTATAATTTTGAATTTTGAATTTTGAATAATGTAACACGAAAATGTAAGCAGTTTTACTCATTTCAAATATGTTTTATATGCATTTCTTATAATTTTAAATAACGTAACACCAAAATGTACATCGTTTTACTCATTTTGAACATGTTTAACATGTAAATATTTAAAATTTATGTGCATTTCATATAATTTTGAATTTTGAATAACATAACACCAAAACATAAGTATTTTTGCTCATTTTGAACATGTTTAACATGTAAATATTTAAAATTTACGTGTGTTTCTTATAATTTTAAATTTTAAATAATAAAAGACCAAAATGTAAACGATTATGCTCGTTTCAAACATGTTTAACATGTAAAGATTCATACTTTATGTACATTTTTTTATAATTTTGAATTTTGAATAACGTAAGACCAATTATAAGTGATTTTTCTCTTTTTAGATATGTTTAACATGTAAAGAATCCAACTTTATGCACATTTCTTATAATTTTGAATTTTGAATAATGTCACACTAAATTGTAAGTGATTTTGCTCATATCAAAAATGTTTAATATGTAAAGATTCAAACTTTATGTGTATTTTTTATAATTTTGAATACCTAAGACCAAAACGTAAGCGATTTTATTCATTTTAAACATGTTTAACATCTAAAGATTAAAAATTTGTGCATGTTTAATATAATTTTGAATAATGGAAGACCCAAATGTAAGTGGTTTTGCTCATTTCAAACATGTTTAACATGTAAATATTCAAACTTTATCCGTGTTTCTTACAATTAGGAATTTTGAATAATATAATACAAAAACATAAGTAGTTTTGTTTGTTTCAAACATATTTAACATGTAAATATTCAAACTTTATACATGTTTCTTGTAATTTTGAATTTTGAATAATGTAAGACCAAAATTTAAGCACTTTTACTCATTTCAAACATGTTTAACATCTAAAGATTGAAACTTTATGTTTGTTTCTTATAAATTTTAATTTTGAATAATCAAATACCAAAACATAAGTGGTTCTGCTCATTTCAAACATGTTTAACATGTAAAGAATTAAAATTATATTTGTGTTTCTTATTATTTGAATTCTGAATAACGTAACACCAAAACATAAGTAATTTTACTCATTTCAAACATGTTTAACATGTACATATTTAAACTTTAAGTGTATTTCATATATTTTTAAATTTTGAATAACGTAACACCAAAACGTAAGCAATTATGCTCATTTTGAACATGTAAAGATTCAAAATTTACGCATATTTATTATAATTCTGTGTTTTGAAAAATGTAACATGAAAATATAAGCAATTTTACTCATTTTTAACACGTTTAACATGTAAAGATTAAAACTTTATGCACATTTTTTTATAATTTTGAATAACCCAGCACCAAAACTTAACCAATTTTGCTCATTTCGAACATGTTTAACATGTAAAGATTCAAACTTTGAGCCCATTTCTTATAATTTTAAATCTTGAATAATGTAACACCAAAACATAAGCAATTTTTCTTGTTTCAAACATATTTAAAATGTAAAGATTCAAACATTATATGTGTTTCTTATAATTTTGAATTTCAAATAGTGTAACACCAAAACATAAGTGGTTTTACTCATTTTGAACATGTTTAACATGTAAAGATTCAAACTTTATGCACGCTTATTATAAATTTGAATCTTGAATAACGTAACACCAAAATTTAATTAAGTTTGCTTGTTTTGAATGTTTGACATGTAAAGATTCAAACCTTATGCGTGATTCTTATAATTTTGAATTTTGAATAACATAACACCAAAATGTAAGCAGTTTTGCTCGTTTTGAACATGTTTAACATGTAAAGATTCTAAATTTATGCATGTTTCATATAATTTTGAATTTTGAATAACATAACACCAAAACCTAAGCAATTTCACTCCTTTTGGACATGTTTAACATGTAAAGACTCAAACTTTATGCACATTTCTTATCATTTTGAATTTTGAATAATGTAACAAAAAATAAAAGTTGTTTTTCTCGTTTTGAATATGTTTAACATGTAAATATTCAAACTTCATGTGTGTTTCTTATAATATTGAATTTTGAATAATGTAACACGAAAATGTAAGCAGTTTTACTCATTTCAAATATGTTTTATATGCATTTCTTATAATTTTAAATAACGTAACACCAAAATGTACATCGTTTTACTCATTTTGAATAGCTTAATATGAAAATGTAAGTGGTTTTTATCATTTTAAACATGTTTAACCTATAAACATTCAAACTTTATATGGGTTTCTTATAATTTTGAATAATACAACACCAAAACATAAATAGTTTTACTTGTTTTAAACATGTTTAACATGTAAAGATTCAAATTTTATGTATATATCTTATAATTTTGAATAATGTAACACTAAAATGTAAGCAATTTTGCTTGTGTTGAACATGTTTAACAATAATGTAACACGAAAATGTAAGTCATTTTGCTTATCTTGAACATATTTACCATGTAAATATTCAAGCTTTATGTGTTTTTTATAATTTTGAATAACATAACACCAAAACGTAAGTGATTTTGCTTGTTTCAAACATGTTTAACATGTACAGATTCAAGCTTCATGTTTTTGAATTTTAAATAACGTAATACTAAAAGGTAAGTGGTTTTGCTCATTTTGAAAATGTTTAACATGTAAAGATTCAAACTTGATGCGTATTTCTTATAATTTTCCATGTTAAAAAATGTAACATCAAAATTTAAGTGGTTTTACTCATTTTTAAAATGTTTAACATGTAAATATTTAAACTTTATGTGTGTTTATTATAATTTTGACTTTTGAATAATGTAACACAAAAATGTAAGTGGTTTACCTCATTTTGAATATGTTTAACGTGTAAAGATTCAAACTCTATGCACATTTCTTATAATTTAAAATTTTGAATAATGTAACACCAAAATATAAGCAATTTTTTCTCTTTTCAAACATGTTTAACATGTAAAGATTCAAATTTTATGTGTGTTTCTTATAATTTTTAATTTTAAATAATGTAACACTAAAACTTAAGTGGTTTTCCATATTTTGAACATGTTTAACATTTAAAGATTCAAACATTATGCGTGTCTCTTATAATTTTCTATTTTGAATAACATAACACCAAAACATTAGCGATTTTGCTCTTTTTAAACATTTTTAACATGTAAAGATTCAAATTTTATGTGTGTTTCTTATAATTTTAAATTATGAAGAATGCAACCCCAAAACATAAATGATTTTGATCATTTTGAACATATTTATGATGTAAAGATTCAAATTTTATGCATGTTTCTTATAATTTTAAATTTTGAAATAACACCAAAACATAAGCAGTTTTGTTCATTCTAAACGTGTCTAACATGTAAAGATTCAAACATTATGCACGATACTTATAATTTTGAATAAAGTAACACCAAAATGAGAATGGTTTTATTTGTTTTAAACATGTTTAACATGTAAATATTCAAAATTTATGCATGTTTCTTTTAATTTTAAATAATGTAACACCAAAATGTAAGCAGTTTTGCTCATTTCAAACATGTTTTACAGGTAAAGATTTAAACTTTAGGCATGTTTCTTTTAATTTTTTATAATGTAACATGAAAATCTAAGTGGTTTTTCTCATTTTGAAGATGTTAAACATTAAAAATTTATGCATGTTTCTTTTAATTTTGAATTTTGAATAACATAAGATCAAAACATAAATTGTTTTGCTTGTTTTGAACATGTAAAGATTCAAACTTTATGTGCATTTCTTATCATTTCAAAATTTGAATAACACAACACCAAAACATAAGTGGTTTTTCTCATTTCAAATATGTTTGACATGTAAAGATTCAAAATTTATGAGTGTTTCATATAATTTTGAATTTTTAATAAGGTAACACCAAAATTTTAGTGGGTTTGTTCATTTCAAACATGTTTAACATGTAAAGATTAAAACTTTATGCATGTTTCTTATAATTTTGAATTTATAATAATGTAGTACAAAATGTAAGCATTTTTGCTCATTTTGAACATGGTTAAGATGTAAAGATTCAAACTTTATATGTGTTTCTTATAATTTTGAATTTTAAATAATATAAAACCAAAATGTAAGTAGTTTTACTTGTTTTAAACATGTAAATATTCAAACATCATGTGTGTTTCTTATAATTTTAAAAACATTTTAAAAAATGTAACACCAAAATGTAAGTGGTTTTGCTGAGTTTGAAAATGTTTAACATGTAAAGATTCAAACTCGATATGCATTTTTTATAAATTTGAATTTTTAATAATATAACACCAAAATGTATGTGTTTTTTCTCCTTTTGAACATGTTTAACATGTAAAGATTCAAACTCTATGTGCATTTCTTATAATTTCAATTTTTGAATAATCTAACACCAAAATGTAAATGGTTTTGCTCATTTTGATCATGTTTGACATGTAAAGATTCAAACTTTAATCACGTTTCTTATCATTTTTAATTTTAAATAACATAACACCAAAATGTAAGCTAGTTTCCTTGTTTTGAACATGTTTAACATTTAAAGATTCAAAATTTATGTGCATTTCTTATAATTTTTAATTTTGAATAACATAACACCAAAATATATGTGATTTTGCTCATTTTAAACATGTTTAACATGTAAAGATTCAAATTTTATGTACATTTTTTTTTATCATTTTGAAAAATGCAACCAAAACGTAAATTTTTTCACTCATTTCAAACATGTTTAACATGTAAGATTCAAAATTTATGCATGTTTTTTATAATTTTGAATTTTGAAATAACACCAAAACATAAGTAGTTTTTCTCATTTCAAACATGTTTAACATGTAATGATTCAAACATTATGCATGTTTCTTATAATTTTGAATAAAGTAACACCAAAATAAGATTGGTTTGGGTCATATCTATTAGGATTTAATAACATTATTATATTTTTTATATAGGTTTAAGTATTTTAAACCTATTATAGAATGTTAGTAGGTTTCTTATGGTAAATATATTCTCATAATATTTATTGTTACCCATAATTATTCTAGGTTATTTGATCCTAGTTTCTAGGAGGTTGTTGTGCTACCTCCTTCACTATATAATAGCCAAAAGTTTTGTATTAAATATATGAAAATAATATAATCTATTTTTTTGTGTGAAATTTGTATTAGTATCTCCAATTTTCCAACAGTGTGGTATCAAATAAGGTTATATTTATGAGAATGATTTTTTTAAAGTCATGTATGGGGAAGCTTGCTATAATGTTTTGGCTTGACCCTTCCATGTGTGGTGTTTATTTTGTATGAAATGATTATGGACCTATTGATTCAACAATATCAATTTTATAAACATACCGTAGTTTGAGTGATTAAGCTTTTGTTTAGCCTTTAAGCACTTTAACAGATCTAGATTGATGCTTGCATAATTCAAAGAATAACTGTAAGGAAGATAATAGATCCATGTGCATCATGAGATAAGAAACCTAAATGATCTAAAATTTCCATCATCCAAATAAAAGTGTGAAGCATGTAGTGGATGAGAAAGTGACTCCAAGTCTTAGTATGCAACCCAAATAAAAAGATATAACTATTTTTTTTGCATTACAATCTAAATATATCTCATACATTTTATTATCTAAGACCTGTGCACAGAATATTCAATGTACTATATAGATTCAATCTAGCATATGTGTGCATAGTTGAATTAATGATTCACTCGGTGTATATCTCTTCATATATTTCAAGGATTTCATTCACCTATAGGTGGAGACTCAATTCTATTCAAGATCACAAGCCTATAAATTATGAAGCTTCTTGGATAGTCTTTTATACTTGACCAATTTTCCATATTGGAGAATCAATACCTACCCCAAGGCCATAACGTTGTATACTATGTATACTCTTGTTAGCAGATAACACCAACTAGCTCACTCCATGCATTGAATTGATAGCTACATCCTCCAACATGGCAAGGAAAGTGACATGTTTTTCAAGTTATTTTTATTTTATTTAAGTTAGGTTTCTATTTATTAGTGGTATAGTTATAAGCTTTTGTTTGGTTTAGTTGTAAATGCATTCGAGTGAATGCTAAGCTCATAATCTAGTTTAAGTCAAAATAGATTGTGTCCATTAGGTGTATTTGATCCATGTCAATAATAGTTGAGTCAGAAAAAAAATTTACTTAGGATGATAGTAAGTTATCTTACATTTAGGTTTATTATCATGTCAAAAGTTAAATCTAGAGCCTTTATAAGCCATAGTCAACTCTATCTTATAAACAAGATCCCTATCAAAAATAAAAATCATTACAAAATGAGTCAAGGGTTAAAGTTAAAAGTCATTTTTATGTCAATGAAGTATGTTGAAGTTATCCCATGTAAAAGATGTAATTCTGGGAGAACCCAATGTCCTGAGTCAAATGTTATAAGTGTCAATATTATGGGGGGATCTCTCCTTGAAAACTTAAATCTAAGCTACACTAACATATCAACTAAGTGAAGCAGCTTCATCAACTAGAGGTTGGAGGATACACAGAGGCTGGAGGACAATTGGATTCCTCTCATGAGTCACCTACAATGGGGTCGTATCATTGTTATGGTGACATTTTTTAGTGTGTTTCTTTTATGTTGTGCATGGTGTGATTGTGTAGTATGGTTTTTAATAAAATATTAAGCATTATTTTCTAGTTTGGTACCTCTTGATGAAGAACATTGTGGGAAGAAAAAGCACTAAATTAGTACTTGGTTCTTGGAAAAGGTTTTGTGTAAATCCAAGAAACCATTGAAGTGATCAAGACCTCTTACCACCTCTAGGTTCATGGTTAACATGTAGCAAAAAACCATATGGGTTTGTGGCAATCCAAGAAACCACCAAAGTTGTTTAGAAAAGGGATGCACTCCTATCACTTTCAAGTTTGTGGTAATATTGCAAGGAAAACCCAAGGTACCACCAAGACCATGAAGCCATAAAGATGGAATCCACCTCAAAAAGTGAGCAGGCTACATAGAGAGTGTAAAACTTTTTACCATTTTAAGGGGGTGGTAGGAATTAATAATGTTAAGGGGGTGAATGTTAGGATTTAATAGCATTATTAATTGTTTTTTATATAGGTTTAAGTATTTTAAACCTATAATAGCATGTTAGTAGTTTTGTTATGGGAAATAGACTCCCATAAGATTTGTTATTATCCATAACTATTCTGGTTTATTTGATCATAGTTTTTAGGAGGCATTGTGCTACCTCCTTGGCTATATAATAGCCAAATGTTTTGTATCAATATATGAAAATAATATAATCTATTTTTCTATGTGCAATTTGTATTTGGTTCTCTAATTTGCCAGTAGTTTTGAACATGTTTAACATATAAAGATTCAAACTTTATACACATTTCTTATAATTTTAAATAATGTAACACCAAAATGAAAGTGATTTTACTTATTTCAAACATATTTTACATGTAAAATTTAAGCTTTATGCACATTTATTTTAATTTTGACTAACATAACATGAAAAGATAAGTGATTTTTTCTCATTTTAAACATGTAAACATTTTTTTATTTGATAAGTTAAACCCAAGTTTTATAAGGACCTAGAATCATGAGAGTGAGATACAAAAATTCAAACAGGCCCTTCATAGCTAAATGAGCAAAAAGAAAAATTGTAGACTAGAGCAAAACAAAACAAAAAACAAAAAAACTAAATTATATAAAGGGACCCTCCTGGGTGTCTTCAACAATAGAACTATCTTTTACCAAAATGTTGGGTTTGAATTTTGAAACCTTGGTGCAAGTGTGATACCTAGGGCCTTCAATAGGTTCTTTAGGAAAAAATCATCTTGGGACACTTCCTACCTTTCACTTGTAAGGGGATTTGCTTAGGGAAACCCCCCTAGAGGAACCCAAGGGGGAATTTTAGGACCTTGGGGGATTTGAATGTAAGGGATTGGGGAGGGGGCTGGGTAGAATGTATAAAATATTAAACAGTGGCCTCCACTACTTGGTGAAGCTCATTCTAGTCTTGTATTAACTTCACCAGGCCAAATCTTGCCTATTGAACCTTAGCATTGAAATTTTCTAGCATTTACTTATTTTTCTCAAATTCCTCTATTATAATGGCCTTACCCTTCTAGTTTGAGGTGGTGGGAGACCCAATTTTGATGAGTTTGGGCTTGGGAATGAACAACATCTTAAGTGGTAGGTAATGATTAAGTGGGGATTTGGATAAACTATTTTGGGGAGAGTGTTCAGGAGGAGGGTGGGATTTGAATGTTAAAGATGTAAATATTCAAACTTCATGCATGTTTCTTTTAATTTTGAGTAACATAAGACAAAAGCATAAATGATTTTACTCATTTCAAACATGTTTAACATGTAAAGATTTAAACTTTATGTGCATTTCTTATCATTTTGAAATTTGAATAATGCAATACCAAAACATAAGTGGTTTTACTCATTTCAAACATGTTTGACATGTAAATATTCAATCTTTATGCGTGTTTCTTATAATTTTTAATTTTGAATAAGGTAACACCAAAATTTAAGTGGGTTTGCTCATTTCAAACATGTTTAACATGTAAAGATTAAAACTTTATACGTGTTTCTTATAATTTTGAATTTAAAACAATGTAATATGAAATGTAAGTAGTTTTGCTCATTTCAAACATGTTTAACATGTAAAGATTCAAACTTTATGTACATTTATTATAATTTTGAATTTTGAATAATGTAACACCAAAATGTAAGTGGTTTTGCTTGTTTTGAACATATTTAACATGTAAATATTCAAAATTTATGCATGTTTCTTATAATTTTGAATAACGTAACACCAAAATGTAAGTAGTTTTACATGTTTAACATGTAAAGATTCAAAATTCATGTGTGTTTCTTATAATTTTGCATTCTAAAAAATGTATGACCAAAACGTAAGTGGTTTTGCTCATTTTGAAAATGTTTAATATGTAAAGATTCAAATTGTATGTGTGTTTCCTATAATTTTTACTTTTGAAAAACATAACACCAAAACGTAAGTGGTTTTGCTTGTTTTATACATGTTTAACATGTAAAGATTCAAACTTTATGCACATTTCTTATAATTTCAAAACTTGAATAACATAAAAATAAAATGTAGTTGGTTTTTCTCATTTGAAACATGTTTAACATGTAAAGATTCAAACTTTATGCATGTTTCTTATCATTTTTAATTTTGAATAACATAACACCAAAATGTAAGTGGTTTTCCTTGTTTTAAACATGTTTAACATTTAAAGATTCAAACTTTATGTGTGTTTCTTATAATTTTCAATTTTGAATAGCATAACACCAAATCATAAGTTATTTTGCTCATTTCGAACATGTTTAACATGTAAAGATTAAAATTTTATTTGTGTTTCTTATAATTTTGAATTTTGAAGAATACAACCCCAAAATGTAAATGGTTTTGCTCGCTTTGAACATGTTTAGCATGTAAAGATTCAAATTTTATGAATGTTTATTATAATTTTTAATTTTTAAATAACACCAAAACACAATTGGTTTCACTCATTTTGAGCACGTTTAAAATGTAAAGATTCAAACTTTATGCATGTTTATTATAATTTTGAATAAAGTAACACTAAAATGAGAGCGGTTTTGATCATTTCAAACATGTTTAACATGTAAAGATTAAAAATTTAAATGCATTTATTATAATTTCAAATAATGTAACACCAAAATATAAGCGGGTTTGCTCATTTCAAACATGTTTTACATGTAAAGATTTAAAATTTATGCAGTTTTCTTTTAATTTTAAATAATGTAACATGAAAACATAAGTGGTTTTTCTCATTTTGAACATGTTAAAACATGTAAACATTCAAATTTTATGCATGTTTAATTTTGAATAACATAAGAACAAAACATAAACATTTTTTCTCATTTCGAACATGTTTAACTTGTAAAGATTCAAACTTTATGCACATTTATTATAATTTTGAATAATATAACACCATAATGTAAGCAATTTTGCTCATTTTGAACATGTTTAACATGTAAATATTCAAATTTTATACACTTTTATTATAATTTTGAATTTTAAATAACATAACACCAAAGCTTAATTAGTTTTTCTTGTTTCGAACATGTTTAACATGTAAAGATTCATACTTTATGTGTATTTCTTAAAATTTTAAGTTTTGAATAATGTAACACTAAAACATAAGTAGTTTGGTTTGTTTTGAACATGTTTAACATGCAAAAATTCAAAATTTATGTGCATTTCTTATAATTTTGAATTTTGAATAACGTAAAACAAAAAAATAAGTGGTCTTTCTCATTTCAAACATGTTTAACATGTAAATATTCAAACTTTATATGTGTTTTTTATAATTTTGAATTGTGAATAACATAAGACCAAAATGTAAGTTGTTTTTCTCATTTTGAACATATTTAACATGTAAATATTCAAACTTTATATGTGTTTATTATAATTTTCAATTTTAAATAACATGACACTAAAACATAAGTGGTTTTTGTCATTTCAAATATGTTTAACATGTAAATATTCTAACTTGATGTTTCTTATAATTTTGAATTTTGAATAGTGTAACACCATAACATAAGTAGTTTTACTCATTTTGAAAATGTTTAACATGTACAGATTCAAAATTTATGCACATTTCTCATAATTTTAAACTTTTAATAATGTAACACCAAAATGTAAGTGGTTTTCCTTGTTTTGAACATGTTTAACATGTAAAGATTCAAACTTTATGTGTGTTTCTTATAATTTTGAATTTTGAATATTGTAACACCAAAAGGGAAGTAGTTTTACTTGTTTCAAACATGTTTAACATGTAAAGATTCAAACTTTATGCATGTGTATTATAATTTTGATTTTTTAATATTGTAATAGCAAAACATAGGTTGTTTTGTGAAATAATGCTAAAAAAATTCAAGAATTAAGAGCATAGTACACAGCTAAACTGTGTGAAGATCCCACTACATCATCACACCATGCATGATGCATCAACATGATCCCACACCATATGAGTAGAAAATCCATAAATGGATTGGGTTAATGAGATACTTATGCTATAATGACCATTGCTAGAGGATTCCATAGGGAAAGGGGTTGCCTAAAGGGTGAAACACCATTTGAGGGGTATTAGTGTGATGTCCCACACTAATAACCTTTAGACCTTTAAAAGGCACTCAGTTTTCCCATCAAACCATCTAGGGATCATCAACCCAATATAAAATTTGATAACCCTATATGGTTATGACTGGTATCCCATACAATAAGAAGGTTCACTCATCTCATGGATATCCTTAAACAAGGTTAATGACCCAAGGTAAATATTTTTCATAACTATGAGTCATCCTACTAGCCATTATTAAATCTATACTTTTGATTAAAGGAGGGACCATAACAGGTATAATAGGTCTAGGCTAAGGTACCATCAATCCATCTTTAGCTTATGCCAACCTTATAATGTTTACCAAGGCATTAGATAACCACAACCTCTAACCAACATGATCAATTAATGTTCACCAAGAAAAAGTGCATGTGATGAAAAGGACATAACATCCTTAACCATAAATTATACAAATAAGGACTCGTACCTATGGGATTTATACATAGTATAAAATGAACACTAGTTGTTATAATGGACCAATATTGACAGTGCTACCCAGTTATAGTTATATTTATAAATTCCTTGACCATAAGGTCCTTACACAAAAAGTTCATTATAAATATTTACATTAAAAATAATGAATGATTTATCCAAAAGGTTAATGACTTATTTAAGTGACAATTCAACCATTAGGCTAATTAAAATATCATAATTTAGGCCAACTATGGGTTATATTAATGAATAGCTAGTTGCCACATAATACATTGCTTGTACATGGCCAACCATGAAATCTAAGGAGTAATGTATCAAAATTAGAATCATGTTGAGTATTGGGGCATCAATCTTCAATTCCAGTTAACAACCATTCGCTATGATTGATCACATATAATCACTAGTTAAGAATAACCCATTTAATTAACTTACCAGTTAACTATGGCTTCATGTTTTACACTACCAAAATGGAATACATTTATATTATCATTCAATATTAGAAAAGGTAGTATCATGAGACAAGGACATCCATTAAGTTGGATTCAAAAGTTAATGTGGAAACAGAAACTGCTGAAAATAACATCATAAAACAAGTTTCCACAAGGCCATAACATAGTGCATTTGTAATATAAATTTATAGTACTTAATGGCATGATGTGCCCTTATATATATATATATATATATATATATGAAATAAATCTATAAAATTAATTGCTTAATCAAAATAAGTGTTAAAAATATTATGGATTCCAAAAATATATATCAAGGAATGCCACATACAACTCATAGCTAACCTACTAGAATGTGAATAATATGATCATCTCACATAACATAAATTAATAGCTGAGGTAAGTTGAATAACATTAACACATGTATAAATATTTTATCCATGGCTATTATATCCTTTATTTTCCAAACCACATGGTTAACCATCCTCAAATGAGTGAATTCCACTAATTTAAACTTAACCATACTCAAGGTTGAATCACTCAAATATGAATATAATAAAATATAATCAATCCTTAGTATAAGGATTCCATTTATAAGTAAAATTAAATATTTCTAAATACAAGAGTTTTTGCATACAAAATACTAACTCATTGAGTCTTAATGTCAAAAGCACAATATGTATACAATAGCTCAAACAACCCTCATATGTTGACAATTTTAACATATAACTATGTATACAATCCTGAAGACATATGCACAATGAATCATTGTGCTATCAAATAAATTTAAATATTTGAATTAGTAAATTAATATAATTTATGTCAACTATAATAATTATTACATTACAATAACTCAAATAACAACTTATCATCCTGAAACCCATCATGGATTATCAATGGCAAACACAATGTCCAACAGGTGACAAGTAAATCCAAAAACCAAATGAATAAGGGAAAGAGTTGATTGAATATAACCTTACACTAAAAGGGTGCAATAATGTGTCATTGTAAAGCTAAAATGTAATTTTACTCCCTAGTGAACATTATGTAAATCAACTTTTTTTTTAACTAATATATGTCCAGTAAGAGGGAAACCATGAAATGAACTTAATTCCATAATAACCAACTTTGGGCAGCCCATAATACCTACTGATGTACTATCTTTTTCAAAATAATAGTCATCAATGCACTATCATATAAAAATTCCAAGAAAGCATAATAATGTAACCCCAAGTAGATTTTGTAAGATAATAACCATGCACATAACAAGCAAATGAATGGCTACAATAGCCAAGAGAGTTCCCAATTCTCATCTCATCATAACTAGTCAGATAATTTCAAACAATTCATTTTTACTCATGTGAGTGCAACCATCCAAGGTAAAATAACATAATGTAAACGATTATGCTCGTTTCAAACATGTTTAACATGTAAAGATTCATACTTTATGTACATTTTTTATAATTTTGAATTTTGAATAACGTAAGACCAATTATAAGTGATTTTGCTCTTTTTAGATATGTTTAACATGTAAAGAATCCAACTTTATGCACATTTCTTATAATTTTGAATTTTGAATAATGTCACACTAAATTGTAAGTGATTTTGCTCATATCAAAAATGTTTAATATGTAAAGATTCAAACTTTATGTGTATTTTTTATAATTTTGAATACCTAAGACCAAAACGTAAGCGATTTTACTCATTTTAAACATGTTTAACATCTAAAGATTAAAAATTTATGCATGTTTAATATAATTTTGAATAATGGAAGACCCAAATGTAAGTGGTTTTGCTCATTTCAAACATGTTTAACATGTAAATATTCAAACTTTATCCGTGTTTCTTATAATTAGGAATTTTGAATAATATAATACAAAAACATAAGTAGTTTTGTTTGTTTCAAACATATTTAACATGTAAATATTCAAACTTTATACATGTTTCTTGTAATTTTGAATTTTGAATAATGTAAGACCAAAATTTAAGCACTTTTACTCATTTCAAACATGTTTAACATCTAAAGATTGAAAATTTATGTTTGTTTCTTATAAATTTTAATTTTGAATAATCAAATACCAAAACATAAGCAGTTTTATTCATTTTGAACATGTTTAACATGTAAAGATTGAAACTCTATGCATGTTTCTTATAATTTTGAATAATGAAATGCCAAAATGTAAGTGGTTTTGCTTGTTTCAAACATGTTTAACGTGTAAATATTCAAAGTTTATGTAAGGTTCTTATAATTTTGAATCTTCAATAATGTAACACCAAAACATAAGCAGTTTTGCTTGTTTTGAACATGTTTAACATGTAAAGATTTAAAATTTATGTGCATCTCTTATAATTTTGAATTTTGAATAATGTAACTTCAAAACATAAGAGGTTTTTCTTCATTTTGAACATGTTTAACATGTAAAAATTCAAAATTTATGTTCATTTTTTATAATTTTGAATAATCTAACACCAAAATGCAAGTAGTTTTGCTTGTTTTGAATATGTTTAACATGTAAAGATTAAAAAATTGATGCATATTTCTTATAATTTTGAATTTTTAATAACATAAAACCAAAACATAAGTGGTTTTGTTTGTTTCAAACATGTTTAACATGTAAAGATTCAAACTTTATGCATGTTTCTTATAATTTACAATAAATTAACACCAAAATGTAAGTGGTTTTGCTCATTTTTAACATTTAAACATTCAAATTTTATGCGTATTTATTATAATTTTAAAATTTGAATAATGTAATACAAAAACATAAGTGGTTTTGTTCATTTTAAACATGTTTAACATGTAAAAATTCAAATTTTATGCACATTTCTTATAATTTTGAATAATGTAACATGAAAATATAAGTGGTTTTTCTCGTTTTAAACATATTTAACACGTAAATATTCAAATTTTATATATGTTTCTTATAATTTTGAATTTTAAATAACATAACACCAAAATGTAAGCAGTTGTGCTTATTTTGAACAAGTTTATCATGTAAAGATTTAATTTTATGTGTGTTTATTAATTTTGAATAATATAACACCAAATTTTAAGGAGTTTTGCTTGTTTTAAACATTTTACCATGTAAATATTCAAACTTTATGCACATTTCCTATAGTTTTGAATTTTGAATAATGTAACACCAAAATGTTAGTAGTTTTACTTGTTTTGAACATGTTTAACTTGTAAAGATTCAATCTTTATGCACATTTCTTATAATTTTGAATTTTGAATAATGTAACACCAAAACGTAAGTGATTTCATTTAATTTGAACATGTTTAACATTTAAAGATTCACTCTTTATGTGGATTTCTTATTATTTTAAATTTTAAATAACATAACACCAAAATGTAAGAGATTTTGTTCATTTCAAACATGTAAAGATTAAAACTTTATACGTGTTTCTTATAATTTTGAATTTTGAATAATGTAACACCAAAATGCAAGTAGTTTTGCTCATTTGGAATGTGTTTAACATGTAAAGATTAAAACTTTATGCACATTTTTAATAATTTTGAATTTTGAATAATGTAACACCAAAATATAAGTGATCTTGCTCATTTTGAACATGTTTAAGATGTAAAAATAAAAACATTATACGTGTTTCTTATAATTTTGAATAATATAATGTCAAAATGTAAGCAATTTTTGCTCATTTAAACATGTTTAACAAGTAAAGATTCAAACTTTATGCACAATTCTTATAATTTTGAATAATGTAACACTAAAACATAAGTGATTTTGCTCATTTTGAACATGTTTAACATGTAAAGATTAAAACTTTATATACAATTCTTATAATTTTAAACAATATAACACCAAAATATAAGCATTTTTTCTCATTTCAAACATGTTTAACATGTAAAAATTCAAACATTATGCATGTTTCTTATAATTTTGAATAATGTAACACTAAAACGTAAGCAATTTTCCTCATTTCAAACATGTTTAAGATGTAAAGATTCAAAATTTATGCATGTTTCTTATAATTTTTAAATTTGAATAATGTAAGACCAAAACACAAGTGGTTTTACCCATTTTGAACATATTTAACATGTTAAGATTCAAACTTTTGCATGTTTCATATAATTTTAAATAATGCAGCACCAAATTGTAAGTAGTTTTACTCATTTTGAACATGTTTAACATCTAAAGATTCAAACTTTATGCATATTTCTTATAATTTTGAATTTTCAATAATGCAACACCAAAATTTAATCGAGTTTTCTCATTTTAAATATGTAAAGATTCAAATTTTATGCGTGTTTTTTATAATTTTGAATTTTAAATAAAGCAACACCAAAACATAAGTCATTTTGCTTGTTTTGAACATGTTTAACATGTAAATATTAAAACATTATGTGTGTTTCTTATAATTCTAAATTTTAAATAACAAAAGACCAAAATGTAAGTGTTTTTTCTCATTTTAAAAATGTTTAACATGTAAAGATTCAAACTTTATGTGCATTTCTTATAATTTTGAATTTTTAGTAGTGTAAGACCAAAATGTAAGGGGTTTTGCTTGTTCAGATCATGTTTAACATGTAAAGATTCAAATTTTATGTGTATTTTTTATAATTTTGAATAACGTAAGACCAAAATGTAAGTGGTTTTGCTCATTTCAAACATGTTTAACATGTAAAGATCTAATATTTATGTGTGTTTCTTAAAATTTTGAATTTTTAATAATGTAAGACCAAAACTTAAGTGGTTTTGCTCATGTTTAACATGTAAAGATCCAAACTCTATGCATGTTTCTTATCATTTTGAATTTTAAATAATGTAAGACCAAAACATAAGTGGGTTTTCTTGTTTCAAACATGTTTAACATGTAAAGATACAGACTTTATACACATTTCTTATTATTTTGAATAACCTAAAACCAAAACATAGGCGAGTTTACTCATTTCAAAAATGTTTAACATGTAAAGATTCAAATTTTATTTGCATTTATTATAATTTTATAATTTTGAATAATGTGACACCAAAATGTAATTGGTTTTGCTTGTTTTGAACATGTTTAACATGTAAAGATTCAAATTTTATGTCTGTTTCTTATAATTTTGAATAACATAACATAAAAATGTAAGTGGTTTTACTCATTTTGAATTTGTTTAACATGTAAAGATTCAAACTTTATGTGCATTTTCTATAATTTTATATAATGTAACACTAAAATGTAAGTAGTTTGATCATTTCAAACATGTTTAACATGTAAAGATTTAAAATTTATGCTCATTTCTTATAATTTAAAATCTTAAATAGTATAGCGCTAAAATGTAAGTGGTTTTGATCATTTCAATTGTGTTTAACATGTAAAGATTCAAAATTTATGCACATTTCTTATAATTTTGAATTACGTAACATGAAAATGTAAGTTGTTTTTCGTGTTTCAAACATGTTTAACATGTAAACATTCAAACAATATGCATGTTTCTTTTAATTTTGAATTTTGAATAACATAAGACCAAAACATAAGAATTTTTTCTCATTTTTAACATGTTTAACATGTAAAGATTCAAACTTTATGCATGTTTCTTAAAATATTGGATAATGTAACATGAAAATGTAAGCAATTTTACTCATTTTAAACATGTTTAACATATAAAGATTCAAAATTTATGTGTGTTTCTAATAATTTTGAGCTTTGAATAATGTAACGCCAAAAGGCTAGCAATTTTGCTCGTTTCAAACATGCTTAACACGTAAAGATTCCAACTTTATGTGCATTTCTTATAATTTTGAATTTTGAATAACGTAACAACAAAATGTTAGTAGTTTCATTCATTTCAAATGTGTTTAACATGTAAATATTTAAAATTTATTCATGTTTCTTATAATTTTGAATTTTGAATAATTGTAACACCAAAATGTAATTGATTTTGCTCATTTCAAACATGTTTAACATGTAAAGATTCAAACTTCAAGCACGTTTCTTATAATTTTAAAGTTTTAATAATGTAACACCAAAATGTAAGTGGTTTTGCTTGCCTTGAACATATTTAACATGTAAATATTTAAACTTGATACGCATTTCTTATAATTTTGAATTTTGAAAAATACAACACCAAAACTTAAGTGGTTTTGCTTGTTTCAAACATGTTTAACATGTAAATATTCAAACTTCATGTTTTGAATTTTGAATAACATAATACCAAAATATAATTGGTATTGCTTGTTTTGAAAATATTTAACTTGTTAAGATTCAACATTTATATATGTTTCTTATAATTTTACATTTTAAATAACGTAACACCAAAATCTAAGTGGTTTTACTCATTTCAAACATATTTAACATTTAAATATTCAAATTTTATGCACACTTCTTATAATTTCAAATTTTAAATAATGTAACACCAAAACATAAGTAATTTTACTCATTTTGAACACATTTAAAATATAAAGATTCAAATTTTATGCGCATTTATTATAATTTTGAATTTTCAAAAAATGTAACACCAAAACATAAATGATTTTGCTCATTTTGAACATGTTTAAAATATAAAGTTCCAAACTTTATCCGCATTTCTTATAATTTTGAATTTCAAATAACGTAAAGCCAAAATGTAAACAGTTTTGCTTGTTTCAAACGTGTTTAATAGGTAAAAATTCAAACTTCATGTTTTGAATTTTGAATAATGGAACACTAAAATGTAAGGGGTTTTGCTCATTTTGAAAATGTTTAATATGTAAAGATTCAAACTTTTTGCACATTTATTATAATTTTGAATAATGTAACACCAAAATGTAAGCAATTTTGATCATTTCAAACATGTTTAATATGTAAATATTCAAACTTTATGCACATCTCTTATAGTTTCAAATTTTGAATAATGTACAACACTAAAATGTAAGTGATTTTGCTCATTTTGAACATGTTTAATATGTAAAGATTCAAACTTTATGTGTGTTTCTTATAATTTTGAAATTTTAATAATGTAATACCAAAACATAAGCAGTTTTGGTCATTTTGAACATGTTTAACATGTAAAGATTCTAATTTAATGTGCATTTCTTTTAATTTTGAACTTTGAATATGTAAAACGAATATATAAGTGGTTTAGCCCATTTTGAACATGTTTAACATGTAAAGATTGAAAATTTATGCATGTTTCTTATAATTTTAAATAACGTAATATCAAAACATAAACAATTTTGCTCCTTTCGAACATGTTTAGCATGTAAAGATTTAAATTTTATTTGTGTTTCTTATAATTTTGAATTTTGAATAATCCAACACTAAAATATAAGTTGATTTGATCATTTCAAACATATTTAACATGTAAATATTCAAACTTTATGTACATTTATTATAATTTTTAATTTTGAATAATGTATGATGAAAATGTAAGTGGTTTTACTTGTTTTGAACATGTTTAACATCACAAGATTCAAACTTTATTTGCATTTCATATAATTTTAAATTTTGAATAATGGAACACCAAAATGTAAGCAATTTTACTTGTTTCAAACATGTTTAACATGTAAAGATTCAAACTTTATTTGTGTTTCTTATAATTTTGAATTTTGAATAATCCAACACTAAAATATAAGTGGATTTGATCATTTTGAATACGTAAAGATTCAAATTTAATGTGTGTTTCTTATAATTGTGAATTTTGAATAACGCAACACTAAAACATGAGTAATTTTGCTCATTTTGAACATGTTTAACATTTTAAGATTCAAACTTTATGTGTGTTTCTTATAATTTTGAATAGTGTAAGACCAAAATGTAAGTAGTTTTGCTCATTTTTAACACTTTTAATATGCAAAGATTCAAATTTTATGTACATTTATTATAATTTTAAATTTTGAATAACATAAGACCAAAATGTAAGTGGTTTTGCTCATTTCAATCATATTTAACATGTAAAAATCCAAAATTTATGTGTGTTTCGTATAATTTTGAATCTTGAATAGCATAAGTCCAAAATATAAGTGGTTTTTCTCATTTCAAACATGTTTAACATGTAAATATCCAAAATTTATGCATGTTTCTTATCATTTTGATTTTTGAATAATGTAAGATCAAAACTTAGGTGGTTTTGCTTGTATTGAACATGTTTAACATGTGAAGATCCAAAATTTATGTGTGTTTATTATAATTTTGAATTTTAAATAATCTAAGACCAAAAAACATAAGTGATTTTGCCCATTTAAAAAATGTGTAGCATGTAAAGATTCAAACTTTATGCGTATTTTTTATAATTTTGAATTTTAAATACCATAACACTAAAACATAAATAGTTTTGCTTGTTTTGAACATGTTTAACATGTAAAGTGTAAGGAAATTACTTAGATGTTCACACATAATAATTATGTATCACACAAAATAATCAAAGATAAGACATCACACAATAATAATTGGCATCAAAGAAAAATAATGAATAATATAGTAGAGTCACTTTGAGGGGGCAACCTCCACAATACTTAATATGATGACTAAAGACTAACCATTACCTCCTATATATAGTCTAACTAGCCATGGTTATTCTATAGGTTGACCTAACAAAGAACATAGAGAAATATAACAAGAATATAAAAGAGGTATGTAAGCTGCAAGTCAACCACACATATCCCTAGACATGACAAAGGTTAAGGGCATAACATAAAGATTCAAATTTTATGCATATTTCTTGTTATTTTGAATAACGTAACATCAAAACATAAGCAATTTTGCTCATTTTAAACTTGTTTAACATGTAAAAATTCAATCTTTATGCATATTTTCTATAATTTTAAATAATGTAACACTAAAAGGTAAGCAATTTTGCTCGTTTCAAACATGTTTAACATGTAAAGATTCAAATTTTATGCAGGTTTCATATATTTAGAATTTTAAATAACATAACACCAAATTGTAAGCAATTTTGCTCGTTTCAATTATGTTTAACATGTAAAGATTAAAACTTTATGTGTGTTTCTTATAATTTTGAATAGCTTAATATGAAAATGTAAGTGGTTTTTATCATTTTAAACATGTTTAACCTATAAACATTCAAACTTTATATGGGTTTCTTATAATTTTGAATAATACAACACCAAAACATAAATAGTTTTACTTGTTTTAAACATGTTTAACATGTAAAGATTCAAATTTTATGTATATATCTTATAATTTTGAATAATGTAACACTAAAATGTAAGTAATTTTGCTTGTGTTGAACATGTTTAACAATAATATAACACGAAAATGTAAGTCATTTTGCTTATCTTGAACATATTTACCATGTAAATATTCAAGCTTTATGTGTTTTTTATAATTTTGAATAACATAACACCAAAACGTAAGTGATTTTGCTTGTTTCAAACATGTTTAACATGTACAGATTCAAGCTTCATGTTTTTGAATTTTAAATAACGTAATACTAAAAGGTAAGTGGTTTTGCTCATTTTGAAAATGTTTAACATGTAAAGATTCAACCATTATGTATGTTTCTTATAATTTTGCATTTTGAATAACGTAACACCAAAACGTAAGTGGTTTTGCTCGTTTTGAGCATGTTTACGTATTTCTTATAATTTTGAATAATGTAACACCAAAATGTAAGCTATTTTTCTCCCTTTGAATATGTTTAATAGGTAAAGATTCAAAATTTATACACATTTCTTATAATTTTTAATTTTGAAAAATGTAACACCAAAACATAAATGATTTTGCTCGTTTTGAACATGCTTAACATGTAAAGATTCAAACTTTATGTGTGTTTCTTATACTTTTGAATTTTGAATAATGTAACACCAAAACATAAGCGGTTTTGCTTGTTTTGAACATCTTTAACATGTAAATATTTAAAATTTATGCATGTTTATTATAATTTTGAATAATGTAACACCAAAATGTAAGCAGTTTTGCTCATTTTAAACATGTCTAACATGTAAAGATCCAAAATTTATTCATATTTCTTATAAATTTGAATAATGTAACACCAAAATGTAAGTGGTTTTGCTTGTTTTAAACATGTTTAACATGTAAAGATTCAAAATTTATGTGCATTTATTATAAGTTTGAATTTTGAATATGATAACACCAAAATGTAAGTGGTTTTGCTCATTTTGAACATGTTTAAGATGTAATGTTTCAAACTTTATGATCATTTCTTATAATTTTGAATTTTTAATAATGTAACACCAAAATGTAAGCAAATTTGCTCATTTTGAACATGTTTAACATGTAAAAATTCAAAATTTATGCAAGTTTCTTATAATTTTAAATAATTCAACACCAAAACATAACTGATTTTGCTAATTTTGAACATATTTAACATGTAAACATTCAAACTTTAAGTGCATTTATTATAATTTTTAATTTTGAATAACGCAACACCAAAATGTAAGTGGTTTTGCTCATTTTGAACATGTTTAACATATAAAGATTTAAACATTATGTGAGTTTATTATAATTTTGAATTTTGAATAATGAAAAATCGAAATAGAAGCAGTTTTGCTCATTTTAAATATGTTTAATATGTAAAGATTTAAACTTTATGTGATTTTCTTATAATTTTGAATAAGCTAAGATCAAAATGTAAGTGATTTTGCTCATTTTAGACATGTTTAACATGTAAAGATTCAAACTTTATGCCTGTTTCTTATAATTATGAATTTTGAATAGAGTAAGACCAAAATGTAAGTAGTTTTGTTCATTTCCAACGTATTTAACATGTAAAGATTCAAAATTTATGTGTTTATTATAATTTAAAATTTTGAATAACGTAAGTGGTTTTGCTCATTTTGGACATGTTTAACATTTAAAAATTCAAACTTTATAAGCGTTTCTTATAATTTTAATTTTGAATAATGTAAGATCAAAACATAAGTAGTTTTGTTCATTTCAAACATGTTTAACATGTAAATATTTAAACTTTATGAGTGTTTCTTATAATTTTGAATAACATAAGACCAAAACATAAACAATTTTGCTCATTTTAAACATGTTTAACATGTAAAGATTCAAACTTTATGCGTGTTTCTTATAATTTTGAATTTTAAATAATGTAAGACCAAATCGTAAGTTGTTTTGCTCCTTTCGAATATGTTTAACAAGTAAAGATTTAAATTTTATGCACATTTCTTATACTTTTAAATTTATTTTTCTTGTTTCAAACATGTTTAACATGTAAGCATTCAAACTTTATGTGTGTTTCTTATAATTTTGAATTTTAAATAATGTAAGACTAAAATTTAAATAGTTTTCCTCATTTTGAACATATTTAACATGCAAAGATTCAAAATTTATGCATGTTTCTTATAATTTTGAA
Organism: Torreya grandis; assembly: GCA_037957365.1. Taxonomy (NCBI): domain Eukaryota; kingdom Viridiplantae; phylum Streptophyta; class Pinopsida; order Cupressales; family Taxaceae; genus Torreya; species Torreya grandis. The sequence continues at coordinate 1,908,342 of JARHVA010002060.1, forward strand.
TAATGTAAGACCAAAATGTAAGTGGTTTTGCTCATTTCAAACATGTTTAACATGTAAAGATTCAAACTTTATGTCTGCTTCTTATAATTTTTAATTTTTAATAATGAAAGACCAAAATGTAAGTGGTGTTGTTCATTTCAAACATGTTTAACACCTAAATATTCAAATTTTGTGTGTTTCTTATAATTTTAAATTTTGATTGATGTAACACCAAAATGTAGGTGATTGTGTTGGTTTAAAAAATGTTTAATATGTACGGATTCAAACTTTCTGTACATTTATTATAATTTTAAATTTTAAATAATGTAACACCAAAATTTAAGAGGGTTTGCTCATTTTGAACATGTTTAACAATTAAGGATTCAATCTTTATGCACATTTCTTATAATTTTGAATTTTGAATAATGTAACATCAAAACACAAGTGGATTTGCACATTTTGAATATGTTGAACATGTAAAGATTCAAACTTTATTCATGTTTTTTTTATAATTTTGATTTTTTAATAACGTAACCCCAAAACATAAGTGGTTTTGCTTGTTTTAAATGTCTTTAACATGTAAAGATTCAAACTTTATGCATGTTTCTTATAATTTTAAATTTTGAATAACATAATATAAAAATGTAAGTGGTTTTGCATGTTTCAAACATGTTGAACATGTAAAGATTCAAGATTTATGTACATTTCCTAAAATTTTGAATAACGTAACACAGAAATATAAGTGGTTTCTCTCACTTTCAACATGTTTAACATGTAAAGATTTAAAATTTATGTTTATTTCTTATAATTTCTAATTTTGAATAGCATAACACCAAAATGTAAGTGGTTTTGCTCGTTTCAAACATGTTTAACATTTAAAGATTCAAACTTTCTGCATGTTTCTTAATTTTGAATATTGTAACACCAATACGTAAGCAATTTTGCTCATTTCAAACATGTTTATCATGTAAAGATTCAAACTTTATGCACATTTCTTTTAATTTCAAATAATTTAACACCAAAATAAAAGCAAATTTTCTCATTTTGAACATGTTTAACATGTAAAGATTTAAACTTTATGTGTGTTTCTTATAATTTTGAATTTTTAATAACGTAATAGCAAAATGTTAGTCATTTCATTTGTTTTGAACATGTTTAACATGTAAAGATTAAATCTTTATGTGCATTTCCTATAATTTTAAATTTTAAATAACGTAACACCAAAACATAAGGGATTTCACTATTTTGTAACTTGTTTAACATGTAAATATTCAAACTTCATGTGCATTTCTTATAATTTTGAATTTTGAATAATGTAACACCAAAACATATGTAGTTTTACTTGTTTTGAACATGTTTAACATGTAAAGATTTAATTTGTATGTGTGTTTCTTATAATTTTGAATTTTCAATAATATAACACTAATACATAAATAGTTTTGCTTGTTTTGAATATTTTTAAGATGTAAAGATTCAAATTTTATCAAAGTTTCTTATGATTTTAAATTTTGAATAATATAACATCAAAACATAAGTGGTTTTGCTCATTTTGAACATATTTAATATGTAAATATTCAAAATTTATTCACATTTTTTATAATTTTTCTTAACACAAAACCAAAATATAAGTGATTTTTTTTGTTTTGAACATGTTTAACATGTAAAGATTCAAACTTTATGCATGTTTCTTATACTTTTGAATAATGTAAGACCAAAATGTAAGCATTTTTTCTCATTTCAAACATGTTTAACATGTAAAGATTCAAAATTTATGTATACTTCTCATAATTTTGAATAACATAACACCAAAACATAAGTGGTTTTGATCATTTTGAACATGTTTGACATGTAAAGATTCAAACTATATGCATGGTCCTTATAATTTTGAATTTTGAATAAGGCAATACCAAAATTTAAGATGGTTTGTAATATTTAAAAATGTTTAACATGTAAATATTAAAATTTTATGCATGTTTCTTATAATTTTGAATTTAAAATAATGTAGTAAGAAAATGTAAGTAGTTTTGCTCATTTCAAACATGTTTAACATGTAAACATTCAAAATTTATGCACGTTTGTTATAATTTTGAATTTTGAATAATATAACACAAAAATGTAAGTGGTTTTGCTCATTTTAAACATATTTAACATGTAAATATTATAATTTTATCTATGTTTATTATAATTTTGAATTTTGAATAATGTAACACCAAAATCTAAGTAGTTTTACATGTTTAACATGTAAAGATTCAAACTTTATGTGCATTTCATATAATTTTGTATTTTTAAAAATGTAACACCAAAACGTAATTAGTTTTTCTCATTTTGAAAATGTTTAACATGTAAAGATTCAAACTTTATGTGCAATTATTATAATTTTAACTTTTGAATAACGTAACACCAAAACATAAGTGGTTTTGCTTATTTTGAACATGTTTAACAAATAAATATTCAAACTCTATATCCACATTTCTTTTAATTTCAAATTTTGAATAATATAACACCAAAACATAAGCAGTTTTACTCCTTTCAGATATGTTTAACATGTAAAGATTCAAATTTTATGTGTGTTTCTTATAATTTTGAATTTGAATAATGTAACACCAAAACCTAAGTGGTTTTCCTTGTTTTGAATATGGTTAACATTTAAAGATTAAAAATTTATGCATGTTTCTTACAATTTTTTATTTTGAATAACATAACACCAAAACATAAGCGATTTTGTTTGTTTCGAATATGTTTAACATGTGTGTTTCTTTATTCAAATTTCATGTGTGTTTCTTATAATTCTGAATTTTGAAGAACCCAACCCCAAAATGTAAATGGTTTTGCTCATTTTGAACGTGTTTAACATGTAAAGATTCAAACTTTATGCACATTTCTTATAATTTTGAAATAACACTAAAACATAAGCAATTTTGCTCATTTTGAACATGTTTAACATGTAAAGATTTAAATATTATGCATATTTCTTATAATTTTTAATAAGGTAAGACCAAAATGAGAGTGGTTTTGCTTGTTTTGAACATATTTAACATGTAAATATTCAAACTTTAAGCATGTTTCTTATAATTTTAAATATTGTAACAGCAAAATGTAAGTGATTTTGCTAATTTCAAACATGTTTTAAATGTAAATATTTTCACTTTATGAACATTTTTTAAAATTTTGATTAATGTAATATGAAAACACAAGTGGTTTTTCTCATTTTGAACATGTTAAACATCTAAACATTCAAAATTTATGTACGTTTCTTTCAATTTTTAATAACATAGGACCAAAATATTAATCATTTTGCTCATTTCAAACATGTTTAACATGTAAAGATTTAAACTTTATGTGCATTTCTTATAATTTTGAAATTTGAATAATGAAACACCAAAACATAAGTGGTTTTGCTCATTTCAAATATGTTTGACATGTAAAGATTTAAACTTTATTCATGTTTCTTATAATTTTGAATTTTGAATAAGGCAACACCAAAATTTAAGTGTGTTTGCTCATCACAAACATTTTTAACATGTAAAGATTAAAATTTTATGTATGTTTCTTATAATTTTGAATTTACCATAATGTAGTACAAAAAAGTAAGTAGTTTTGCTCATTTCAAACATGTTTAACGTGTGAAGATTCAAACTTTATGCACATTTCTTAAATTTTGAATAACATAACACCAAATTATATGTGGTTTAAATCATTTTGAACATATTAAACATGTAAAGATTTAAAAAAATTCTATGTTTCCTATAATTTTGAATTTTGAATAATGTAACAACAAAATATAAGCATTTTCACTTGTTTTGAGCATGTTTAACATGTAAAGATTCAAACTTGATGCGTATTTCTTATAATTTTCCATGTTAAAAAATGTAACATCAAAATTTAAGTGGTTTTACTCATTTTTAAAATGTTTAACATGTAAATATTTAAACTTTATGTGTGTTTATTATAATTTTGACTTTTGAATAATGTAACACCAAAATGTAAGTGGTTTACCTCATTTTGAATATGTTTAACATGTAAAGATTCAAACTCTATGCACATTTCTTATAATTTAAAATTTTGAATAATGTAACACCAAAATATAAGCAATTTTTTTTCTTTTCAAACATGTTTAACATGTAAAGATTCAAATTTTATGTGTGTTTCTTATAATTTTTAATTTTAAATAATGTAACACTAAAACTTAAGTGGTTTTCCATATTTTGAACATGTTTAACATTTAAAGATTTAAACATTATGCGTGTCTCTTATAATTTTCTATTTTGAATAACATAACACCAAAACATTAGCGATTTTGCTCTTTTTAAACATTTTTAACATGTAAAGATTCAAATTTTATGTGTGTTTCTTATAATTTTAAATTATGAAGAATGCAACCCCAAAACATAAATGATTTTGATCATTTTGAACATATTTATGATGTAAAGATTCAAATTTTATGCATGTTTCTTATAATTTTAAATTTTGAAATAACACCAAAACATAAGCAGTTTTGTTCATTCTAAACGTGTCTAACATGTAAAGATTCAAACATTATGCACGATACTTATAATTTTGAATAAAGTAACACCAAAATGAGAATGGTTTTATTTGTTTTAAACATGTTTAACATGTAAATATTCAAAATTTATGCATGTTTCTTTTAATTTTAAATAATGTAACACCAAAATGTAAGCAGTTTTGCTCATTTCAAACATGTTTTACAGGTAAAGATTTAAACTTTAGGCATGTTTCTTTTAATTTTTTATAATGTAACATGAAAATCTAAGTGGTTTTTCTCATTTTGAAGATGTTAAACATTAAAAATTTATGCATGTTTCTTTTAATTTTGAATTTTGAATAACATAAGATCAAAACATAAATTGTTTTGCTTGTTTTGAACATGTAAAGATTCAAACTTTATGTGCATTTCTTATCATTTCAAAATTTGAATAACACAACACCAAAACATAAGTGGTTTTTCTCATTTCAAATATGTTTGACATGTAAAGATTCAAAATTTATGAGTGTTTCATATAATTTTGAATTTTTAATAAGGTAACACCAAAATTTTAGTGGGTTTGTTCATTTCAAACATGTTTAACATGTAAAGATTAAAACTTTATGCATGTTTCTTATAATTTTGAATTTATAATAATGTAGTACAAAATGTAAGCATTTTTGCTCATTTTGAACATGGTTAAGATGTAAAGATTCAAACTTTATATGTGTTTCTTATAATTTTGAATTTTAAATAATATAAAACCAAAATGTAAGTAGTTTTACTTGTTTTAAACATGTAAATATTCAAACATCATGTGTGTTTCTTATAATTTTAAAAACATTTTAAAAAATGTAACACCAAAATGTAAGTGGTTTTGCTGAGTTTGAAAATGTTTAACATGTAAAGATTCAAACTCGATATGCATTTTTTATAAATTTGAATTTTTAATAATATAACACCAAAATGTATGTGTTTTTTCTCCTTTTGAACATGTTTAACATGTAAAGATTCAAACTCTATGTGCATTTCTTATAATTTCAATTTTTGAATAATCTAACACCAAAATGTAAATGGTTTTGCTCATTTTGATCATGTTTGACATGTAAAGATTCAAACTTTAATCACGTTTCTTATCATTTTTAATTTTAAATAACATAACACCAAAATGTAAGCTAGTTTCCTTGTTTTGAACATGTTTAACATTTAAAGATTCAAAATTTATGTGCATTTCTTATAATTTTTAATTTTGAATAACATAACACCAAAATATATGTGATTTTGCTCATTTTAAACATGTTTAACATGTAAAGATTCAAATTTTATGTACATTTTTTTTTATCATTTTGAAGAATGCAACCAAAACGTAAATTTTTTCACTCATTTCAAACATGTTTAACATGTAAGATTCAAAATTTATGCATGTTTTTTATAATTTTGAATTTTGAAATAACACCAAAACATAAGTAGTTTTTCTCATTTCAAACATGTTTAACATGTAATGATTCAAACATTATGCATGTTTCTTATAATTTTGAATAAAGTAACACCAAAATAAGATTGGTTTGGGTCATATCTATTAGGATTTAATAACATTATTATATTTTTTATATAGGTTTAAGTATTTTAAACCTATTATAGAATGTTAGTAGGTTTCTTATGGTAAATATATTCTCATAATATTTATTGTTACCCATAATTATTCTAGGTTATTTGATCCTAGTTTCTAGGAGGTTGTTGTGCTACCTCCTTCACTATATAATAGCCAAAAGTTTTGTATTAAATATATGAAAATAATATAATCTATTTTTTTGTGTGAAATTTGTATTAGTATCTCCAATTTTCCAACAGTGTGGTATCAAATAAGGTTATATTTATGAGAATGATTTTTTTTAAGTCATGTATGGGGAAGCTTGCTATAATGTTTTGGCTTGACCCTTCCATGTGTGGTGTTTATTTTGTATGAAATGATTATGGACCTATTGATTCAACAATATCAATTTTATAAACATACCGTAGTTTGAGTGATTAAGCTTTTGTTTAGCCTTTAAGCACTTTAACAGATCTAGATTGATGCTTGCATAATTCAAAGAATAACTGTAAGGGAGATAATAGATCCATGTGCATCATGAGATAAGAAACCTAAATGATCTAAAATTTCCATCATCCAAATAAAAGTGTGAAGCATGTAGTGGATGAGAAAGTGACTCCAAGTCTTAGTATGCAACCCAAATAAAAAGATATAACTATTTTTTTTGCATTACAATCTAAATATATCTCATACATTTTATTATCTAAGACCTGTGCACAGAATATTCAATGTACTATATAGATTCAATCTAGCATATGTGTGCATAGTTGAATTAATGATTCACTCGGTGTATATCTCTTCATATATTTCAAGGATTTCATTCACCTATAGGTGGAGACTCAATTCTATTCAAGATCACAAGCCTATAAATTATGAAGCTTCTTGGATAGTCTTTTATACTTGACCAATTTTCCATATTGGAGAATCAATACCTACCCCAAGGCCATAACGTTGTATACTATGTATACTCTTGTTAGCAGATAACACCAACTAGCTCACTCCATGCATTGAATTGATAGCTACATCCTCCAACATGGCAAGGAAAGTGACATGTTTTTCAAGTTATTTTTATTTTATTTAAGTTAGGTTTCTATTTATTAGTGGTATAGTTATAAGCTTTTGTTTGGTTTAGTTGTAAATGCATTCGAGTGAATGCTAAGCTCATAATCTAGTTTAAGTCAAAATAGATTGTGTCCATTAGGTGTATTTGATCCATGTCAATAATAGTTGAGTCAGAAAAAAAATTTACTTAGGATGATAGTAAGTTATCTTACATTTAGGTTTATTATCATGTCAAAAGTTAAATCTAGAGCCTTTATAAGCCATAGTCAACTCTATCTTATAAACAAGATCCCTATCAAAAATAAAAATCATTACAAAATGAGTCAAGGGTTAAAGTTAAAAGTCATTTTTATGTCAATGAAGTATGTTGAAGTTATCCCATGTAAAAGATGTAATTCTGGGAGAACCCAATGTCCTGAGTCAAATGTTATAAGTGTCAATATTATGGGGGGATCTCTCCTTGAAAACTTAAATCTAAGCTACACTAACATATCAACTAAGTGAAGCAGCTTCATCAACTAGAAGTTGGAGGATACACAGAGGCTGGAGGACAATTGGATTCCTCTCATGAGTCACCTACAATGGGGTCGTATCATTGTTATGGTGACATTTTTTAGTGTGTTTCTTTTATGTTGTGCATGGTGTGATTGTGTAGTATGGTTTTTAATAAAATATTAAGCATTATTTTCTAGTTTGGTACCTCTTGATGAAGAACATTGTGGGAAGAAAAAGCACTAAATTAGTACTTGGTTCTTGGAAAAGGTTTTGTGTAAATCCAAGAAACCATTGAAGTGATCAAGACCTCTTACCACCTCTAGGTTCATGGTTAACATGTAGCAAAAAACCATATGGGTTTGTGGCAATCCAAGAAACCACCAAAGTTGTTTAGAAAAGGGATGCACTCCTATCACTTTCAAGTTTGTGGTAATATTGCAAGGAAAACCCAAGGTACCACCAAGACCATGAAGCCATAAAGATGGAATCCACCTCAAAAAGTGAGCAGGCTACATAGAGAGTGTAAAACTTTTTACCATTTTAAGGGGGTGGTAGGAATTAATAATGTTAAGGGGGTGAATGTTAGGATTTAATAGCATTATTAATTGTTTTTTATATAGGTTTAAGTATTTTAAACCTATAATAGCATGTTAGTAGTTTTGTTATGGGAAATAGACTCCCATAAGATTTGTTATTATCCATAACTATTCTGGTTTATTTGATCATAGTTTTTAGGAGGCATTGTGCTACCTCCTTGGCTATATAATAGCCAAATGTTTTGTATCAATATATGAAAATAATATAATCTATTTTTCTATGTGCAATTTGTATTTGGTTCTCTAATTTGCCAGTAGTTTTGAACATGTTTAACATATAAAGATTCAAACTTTATACACATTTCTTATAATTTTAAATAATGTAACACCAAAATGAAAGTGATTTTACTTATTTCAAACATATTTTACATGTAAAATTTAAGCTTTATGCACATTTATTTTAATTTTGACTAACATAACATAAAAAGATAAGTGATTTTTTCTCATTTTAAACATGTAAACATTTTTTTATTTGATAAGTTAAACCCAAGTTTTATAAGGACCTAGAATCATGAGAGTGAGATACAAAAATTCAAACAGGCCCTTCATAGCTAAATGAGCAAAAAGAAAAATTGTAGACTAGAGCAAAACAAAACAAAAAACAAAAAAACTAAATTATATAAAGGGACCCTCCTGGGTGTCTTCAACAATAGAACTATCTTTTACCAAAATGTTGGGTTTGAATTTTGAAACCTTGGTGCAAGTGTGATACCTAGGGCCTTCAATAGGTTCTTTAGGAAAAAATCATCTTGGGACACTTCCTACCTTTCACTTGTAAGGGGATTTGCTTAGGGAAACCCCCCTAGAGGAACCCAAGGGGGAATTTTAGGACCTTGGGGGATTTGAATGTAAGGGATTGGGGAGGGGGCTGGGTAGAATGTATAAAATATTAAACAGTGGCCTCCACTACTTGGTGAAGCTCATTCTAGTCTTGTATTAACTTCACCAGGCCAAATCTTGCCTATTGAACCTTAGCATTGAAATTTTCTAGCATTTACTTATTTTTCTCAAATTCCTCTATTATAATGGCCTTACCCTTCTAGTTTGAGGTGGTGGGAGACCCAATTTTGATGAGTTTGGGCTTGGGAATGAACAACATCTTAAGTGGTAGGTAATGATTAAGTGGGGATTTGGATAAACTATTTTGGGGAGAGTGTTCAGGAGGAGGGTGGGATTTGAATGTTAAAGATGTAAATATTCAAACTTCATGCATGTTTCTTTTAATTTTGAGTAACATAAGACAAAAGCATAAATGATTTTACTCATTTCAAACATGTTTAACATGTAAAGATTTAAACTTTATGTGCATTTCTTATCATTTTGAAATTTGAATAATGCAATACCAAAACATAAGTGGTTTTACTCATTTCAAACATGTTTGACATGTAAATATTCAATCTTTATGCGTGTTTCTTATAATTTTTAATTTTGAATAAGGTAACACCAAAATTTAAGTGGGTTTGCTCATTTCAAACATGTTTAACATGTAAAGATTAAAACTTTATACGTGTTTCTTATAATTTTGAATTTAAAACAATGTAATATGAAATGTAAGTAGTTTTGCTCATTTCAAACATGTTTAACATGTAAAGATTCAAACTTTATGTACATTTATTATAATTTTGAATTTTGAATAATGTAACACCAAAATGTAAGTGGTTTTGCTTGTTTTGAACATATTTAACATGTAAATATTCAAAATTTATGCATGTTTCTTATAATTTTGAATAACGTAACACCAAAATGTAAGTAGTTTTACATGTTTAACATGTAAAGATTCAAAATTCATGTGTGTTTCTTATAATTTTGCATTCTAAAAAATGTATGACCAAAACGTAAGTGGTTTTGCTCATTTTGAAAATGTTTAATATGTAAAGATTCAAATTGTATGTGTGTTTCCTATAATTTTTACTTTTGAAAAACATAACACCAAAACGTAAGTGGTTTTGCTTGTTTTATACATGTTTAACATGTAAAGATTCAAACTTTATGCACATTTCTTATAATTTCAAAACTTGAATAACATAAAAATAAAATGTAGTTGGTTTTTCTCATTTGAAACATGTTTAACATGTAAAGATTCAAACTTTATGCATGTTTCTTATCATTTTTAATTTTGAATAACATAACACCAAAATGTAAGTGGTTTTCCTTGTTTTAAACATGTTTAACATTTAAAGATTCAAACTTTATGTGTGTTTCTTATAATTTTCAATTTTGAATAGCATAACACCAAATCATAAGTTATTTTGCTCATTTCGAACATGTTTAACATGTAAAGATTAAAATTTTATTTGTGTTTCTTATAATTTTGAATTTTGAAGAATACAACCCCAAAATGTAAATGGTTTTGCTCGCTTTGAACATGTTTAGCATGTAAAGATTCAAATTTTATGAATGTTTATTATAATTTTTAATTTTTAAATAACACCAAAACACAATTGGTTTCACTCATTTTGAGCACGTTTAAAATGTAAAGATTCAAACTTTATGCATGTTTATTATAATTTTGAATAAAGTAACACTAAAATGAGAGCGGTTTTGATCATTTCAAACATGTTTAACATGTAAAGATTAAAAATTTAAATGCATTTATTATAATTTCAAATAATGTAACACCAAAATATAAGCGGGTTTGCTCATTTCAAACATGTTTTACATGTAAAGATTTAAAATTTATGCAGTTTTCTTTTAATTTTAAATAATGTAACATGAAAACATAACTGGTTTTTCTCATTTTGAACATGTTAAAACATGTAAACATTCAAATTTTATGCATGTTTAATTTTGAATAACATAAGAACAAAACATAAACATTTTTTCTCATTTCGAACATGTTTAACTTGTAAAGATTCAAACTTTATGCACATTTATTATAATTTTGAATAATATAACACCATAATGTAAGCAATTCAAAATTTACATGTTTAACATGTACAGATTCAAAATTTATGCACATTTCTCATAATTTTAAACTTTTAATAATGTAACACCAAAATGTAAGTGGTTTTCCTTGTTTTGAACATGTTTAACATGTAAAGATTCAAACTTTATGTGTGTTTCTTATAATTTTGAATTTTGAATATTGTAACACCAAAAGGGAAGTAGTTTTACTTGTTTCAAACATGTTTAACATGTAAAGATTCAAACTTTATGCATGTGTATTATAATTTTGATTTTTTAATATTGTAATAGCAAAACATAGGTTGTTTTGTGAAATAACGCTAAAAAAATTCAAGAATTAAGAGCATAGTACACAGCTAAACTGTGTGAAGATCCCACTACATCATCACACCATGCATGATGCATCAACATGATCCCACACCATATGAGTAGAAAATCCATAAATGGATTGGGTTAATGAGATACTTATGCTATAATGACCATTGCTAGAGGATTCCATAGGGAAAGGGGTTGCCTAAAGGGTGAAACACCATTTGAGGGGTATTAGTGTGATGTCCCACACTAATAACCTTTAGACCTTTAAAAGGCACTCAGTTTTCCCATCAAACCATCTAGGGATCATCAACCCAATATAAAATTTGATAACCCTATATGGTTATGACTGGTATCCCATACAATAAGAAGGTTCACTCATCTCATGGATATCCTTAAACAAGGTTAATGACCCAAGGTAAATATTTTTCATAACTATGAGTCATCCTACTAGCCATTATTAAATCTATACTTTTGATTAAAGGAGGGACCATAACAGGTATAATAGGTCTAGGCTAAGGTACCATCAATCCATCTTTAGCTTATGCCAACCTTATAATGTTTACCAAGGCATTAGATAACCACAACCTCTAACCAACATGATCAATTAATGTTCACCAAGAAAAAGTGCATGTGATGAAAAGGACATAACATCCTTAACCATAAATTATACAAATAAGGACTCGTACCTATGGTATTTATACCTAGTATAAAATGAACACTAGTTGTTATAATGGACCAATATTGACAGTGCTACCCAGTTATAGTTATATTTATAAATTCCTTGACCATAAGGTCCTTACACAAAAAGTTCATTATAAATATTTACATTAAAAATAATGAATGATTTATCCAAAAGGTTAATGACTTATTTAAGTGACAATTCAACCATTAGGCTAATTAAAATATCATAATTTAGGCCAACTATGGGTTATATTAATGAATAGCTAGTTGCCACATAATACATTGCTTGTACATGGCCAACCATGAAATCTAAGGAGTAATGTATCAAAATTAGAATCATGTTGAGTATTGGGGCATCAATCTTCAATTCCAGTTAACAACCATTAGCTATGATTGATCACATATAATCACTAGTTAAGAATAACCCATTTAATTAACTTACCAGTTAACTATGGCTTCATGTTTACACTACCAAAATGGAATACATTTATATTATCATTCAATATTAGAAAAGGTAGTATCATGAGACAAGGACATCCATTAAGTTGGATTCAAAAGTTAATGTGGAAACAGAAACTGCTGAAAATAACATCATAAAACAAGTTTCCACAAGGCCATAACATAGTGCATTTGTAATATAAATTTATAGTACTTAATGGCATGATGTGCCCTTATATATATATATATATATATGAAATAAATCTATAAAATTAATTGCTTAATCAAAATAAGTGTTAAAAATATTATGGATTCCAAAAATATATATCAAGGAATGCCACATACAACTCATAGCTAACCTACTAGAATGTGAATAATATGATCATCTCACATAACATAAATTAATAGCTGAGGTAAGTTGAATAACATTAACACATGTATAAATATTTTATCCATGGCTATTATATCCTTTATTTTCCAAACCACATGGTTAACCATCCTCAAATGAGTGAATTCCACTAATTTAAACTTAACCATACTCAAGGTTGAATCACTCAAATATGAATATAATAAAATATAATCAATCCTTAGTATAAGGATTCCATTTATAAGTAAAATTAAATATTTCTAAATACAAGAGTTTTTGCATACAAAATACTAACTCATTGAGTCTTAATGTCAAAAGCACAATATTTATACAATAGCTCAAACAACCCTCATATGTTGACAATTTTAACATATAACTATGTATACAATCCTGAAGACATATGCACAATGAATCATTGTGCTATCAAATAAATTTAAATATTTGAATTAGTAAATTAATATAATTTATGTCAACTATAATAATTATTACATTACAATAACTCAAATAACAACTTATCATCCTGAAACCCATCATGGATTATCAATGGCAAACACAATGTCCAACAGGTGACAAGTAAATCCAAAAACCAAATGAATAAGGGAAAGAGTTGATTGAATATAACCTTACACTAAAAGGGTGCAATAATGTGTCATTGTAAAGCTAAAATGTAATTTTACTCCCTAGTGAACATTATGTAAATCAACTTTTTTTTTAACTAATATATGTCCAGTAAGAGGGAAACCATGAAATGAACTTAATTCCATAATAACCAACTTTGGGCAGCCCATAATACCTACTGATGTACTATCTTTTTCAAAATAATAGTCATCAATGCACTATCATATAAAAATTCCAAGAAAGCATAATAATGTAACCCCAAGTAGATTTTGTAAGATAATAACCATGCACATAACAAGCAAATGAATGGCTACAATAGCCAAGAGAGTTCCCAATTCTCATCTCATCATAACTAGTCAGATAATTTCAAACAATTCATTTTTACTCATGTGAGTGCAACCATCCAAGGTAAAATAACATAATGTAAACGATTATGCTCGTTTCAAACATGTTTAACATGTAAAGATTCATACTTTATGTACATTTTTTATAATTTTGAATTTTGAATAACGTAAGACCAATTATAAGTGATTTTGCTCTTTTTAGATATGTTTAACATGTAAAGAATCCAACTTTATGCACATTTCTTATAATTTTGAATTTTGAATAATGTCACACTAAATTGTAAGTGATTTTGCTCATATCAAAAATGTTTAATATGTAAAGATTCAAACTTTATGTGTATTTTTTATAATTTTGAATACCTAAGACCAAAACGTAAGCGATTTTACTCATTTTAAACATGTTTAACATCTAAAGATTAAAAATTTATGCATGTTTAATATAATTTTGAATAATGGAAGACCCAAATGTAAGTGGTTTTGCTCATTTCAAACATGTTTAACATGTAAATATTCAAACTTTATCCGTGTTTCTTATAATTAGGAATTTTGAATAATATAATACAAAAACATAAGTAGTTTTGTTTGTTTCAAACATATTTAACATGTAAATATTCAAACTTTATACATGTTTCTTGTAATTTTGAATTTTGAATAATGTAAGACCAAAATTTAAGCACTTTTACTCATTTCAAACATGTTTAACATCTAAAGATTGAAAATTTATGTTTGTTTCTTATAAATTTTAATTTTGAATAATCAAATACCAAAACATAAGCAGTTTTATTCATTTTGAACATGTTTAACATGTAAAGATTGAAACTTTATGCATGTTTCTTATAATTTTGAATAATGAAATGCCAAAATGTAAGTGGTTTTGCTTGTTTCAAACATGTTTAACGTGTAAATATTCAAAGTTTATGTAAGGTTCTTATAATTTTGAATCTTCAATAATGTAACACCAAAACATAAGCAGTTTTGCTTGTTTTGAACATGTTTAACATGTAAAGATTTAAAATTTATATGCATCTCTTATAATTTTGAATTTTGAATAATGTAACTTCAAAACATAAGAGGTTTTTCTTCATTTTGAACATGTTTAACATGTAAAAATTCAAAATTTATGTTCATTTTTTATAATTTTGAATAATCTAACACCAAAATGCAAGTAGTTTTGCTTGTTTTGAATATGTTTAACATGTAAAGATTAAAAAATTGATGCATATTTCTTATAATTTTGAATTTTTAATAACATAAAACCAAAACATAAGTGGTTTTGTTTGTTTCAAACATGTTTAACATGTAAAGATTCAAACTTTATGCATGTTTCTTATAATTTACAATAAATTAACACCAAAATGTAAGTGGTTTTGCTCATTTTTAACATTTAAACATTCAAATTTTATGCGTATTTATTATAATTTTAAAATTTGAATAATGTAATACAAAAACATAAGTGGTTTTGTTCATTTTAAACATGTTTAACATGTAAAACTTCAAATTTTATGCACATTTCTTATAATTTTGAATAATGTAACATGAAAATATAAGTGGTTTTTCTCGTTTTAAACATATTTAACACGTAAATATTCAAATTTTATATATGTTTCTTATAATTTTGAATTATAAATAACATAACACCAAAATGTAAGCAGTTGTGCTTATTTTGAACAAGTTTATCATGTAAAGATTTAATTTTATGTGTGTTTATTAATTTTGAATAATATAACACTAAATTTTAAGGAGTTTTGCTTGTTTTAAACATTTTACCATGTAAATATTCAAACTTTATGCACATTTCCTATAGTTTTGAATTTTGAATAATGTAACACCAAAATGTTAGTAGTTTTACTTGTTTTGAACATGTTTAACATGTAAAGATTCAATCTTTATGCACATTTCTTATAATTTTGAATTTTGAATAATGTAACACCAAAACGTAAGTGATTTCATTTAATTTGAACATGTTTAACATTTAAAGATTCACTCTTTATGTGGATTTCTTATTATTTTAAATTTTAAATAACGTAACACCAAAATGTAAGAGATTTTGTTCATTTCAAACATGTAAAGATTAAAACTTTATACGTGTTTCTTATAATTTTGAATTTTGAATAATGTAACACCAAAATGCAAGTAGTTTTGCTCATTTGGAATGTGTTTAACATGTAAAGATTAAAACTTTATGCACATTTTTAATAATTTTGAATTTTGAATAATGTAACACCAAAATATAAGTGATCTTGCTCATTTTGAACATGTTTAAGATGTAAAAATAAAAACATTATACGTGTTTCTTATAATTTTGAATAATATAATATCAAAATGTAAGCAATTTTTGCTCATTTGAACATGTTTAACAAGTAAAGATTCAAACTTTATGCACAATTCTTATAATTTTCAATAATGTAACACTAAAACATAAGTGATTTTGCTCATTTTGAACATGTTTAACATGTAAAGATTAAAACTTTATATACAATTCTTATAATTTTAAACAATATAACACCAAAATATAAGCATTTTTTCTCATTTCAAACATGTTTAACATGTAAAAATTCAAACATTATGCATGTTTCTTATAATTTTGAATAATGTAACACTAAAACGTAAGCAATTTTCCTCATTTCAAACATGTTTAAGATGTAAAGATTCAAAATTTATGCATGTTTCTTATAATTTTTAAATTTGAATAATGTAAGACCAAAACACAAGTGGTTTTACCCATTTTGAACATATTTAACATGTTAAGATTCAAACTTTTGCATGTTTCATATAATTTTAAATAATGCAGCACCAAATTGTAAGTAGTTTTACTCATTTTGAACATGTTTAACATCTAAAGATTCAAACTTTATGCATATTTCTTATAATTTTGAATTTTCAATAATGCAACACCAAAATTTAATCGAGTTTTCTCATTTTAAATATGTAAAGATTCAAATTTTATGCGTGTTTTTTATAATTTTGAATTTTAAATAAAGCAACACCAAAACATAAGTCATTTTGCTTGTTTTGAACATGTTTAACATGTAAATATTAAAACATTATGTGTGTTTCTTATAATTCTAAATTTTAAATAACAAAAGACCAAAATGTAAGTGTTTTTTCTCATTTTAAAAATGTTTAACATGTAAAGATTCAAACTTTATGTGCATTTCTTATAATTTTGAATTTTTAGTAGTGTAAGACCAAAATGTAAGGGGTTTTGCTTGTTCAGATCATGTTTAACATGTAAAGATTCAAATTTTATGTGTATTTTTTATAATTTTGAATAACGTAAGACCAAAATGTAAGTGGTTTTGCTCATTTCAAACATGTTTAACATGTAAAGATCTAATATTTATGTGTGTTTCTTAAAATTTTGAATTTTTAATAATGTAAGACCAAAACTTAAGTGGTTTTGCTCATGTTTAACATGTAAAGATCCAAACTCTATGCATGTTTCTTATCATTTTGAATTTTAAATAATGTAAGACCAAAACATAAGTGGGTTTTCTTGTTTCAAACATGTTTAACATGTAAAGATACAGACTTTATACACATTTCTTATTATTTTGAATAACCTAAAACCAAAACATAGGCGAGTTTACTCATTTCAAAAATGTTTAACATGTAAAGATTCAAATTTTATTTGCATTTATTATAATTTTATAATTTTGAATAATGTGACACCAAAATGTAATTGGTTTTGCTTGTTTTGAACATGTTTAACATGTAAAGATTCAAATTTTATGTCTGTTTCTTATAATTTTGAATAACATAACATAAAAATGTAAGTGGTTTTACTCATTTTGAATTTGTTTAACATGTAAAGATTCAAACTTTATGTGCATTTTCTATAATTTTATATAATGTAACACTAAAATGTAAGTAGTTTGATCATTTCAAACATGTTTAACATGTAAAGATTTAAAATTTATGCTCATTTCTTATAATTTAAAATCTTAAATAGTATAGCGCTAAAATGTAAGTGGTTTTGATCATTTCAATTGTGTTTAACATGTAAAGATTCAAAATTTATGCACATTTCTTATAATTTTGAATTACGTAACATGAAAATGTAAGTTGTTTTTCGTGTTTCAAACATGTTTAACATGTAAACATTCAAACAATATGCATGTTTCTTTTAATTTTGAATTTTGAATAACATAAGACCAAAACATAAGAATTTTTTCTCATTTTTAACATGTTTAACATGTAAAGATTCAAACTTTATGCATGTTTCTTAAAATATTGGATAATGTAACATGAAAATGTAAGCAATTTTACTCATTTTAAACATGTTTAACATATAAAGATTCAAAATTTATGTGTGTTTCTAATAATTTTGAGCTTTGAATAATGTAACGCCAAAAGGCTAGCAATTTTGCTCGTTTCAAACATGCTTAACACGTAAAGATTCCAACTTTATGTGCATTTCTTATAATTTTGAATTTTGAATAACGTAACAACAAAATGTTAGTAGTTTCATTCATTTCAAATGTGTTTAACATGTAAATATTTAAAATTTATTCATGTTTCTTATAATTTTGAATTTTGAATAATTGTAACACCAAAATGTAATTGATTTTGCTCATTTCAAACATGTTTAACATGTAAAGATTCAAACTTCAAGCACGTTTCTTATAATTTTAAAGTTTTAATAATGTAACACCAAAATGTAAGTGGTTTTGCTTGCCTTGAACATATTTAACATGTAAATATTTAAACTTGATACGCATTTCTTATAATTTTGAATTTTGAAAAATACAACACCAAAACTTAAGTGGTTTTGCTTGTTTCAAACATGTTTAACATGTAAATATTCAAACTTCATGTTTTGAATTTTGAATAACATAATACCAAAATATAATTGGTATTGCTTGTTTTGAAAATATTTAACTTGTTAAGATTCAACATTTATATATGTTTCTTATAATTTTACATTTTAAATAACGTAACACCAAAATCTAAGTGGGTTTACTCATTTCAAACATATTTGACATTTAAATATTCAAATTTTATGCACACTTCTTATAATTTCAAATTTTAAATAATGTAACACCAAAACATAAGTAATTTTACTCATTTTGAACACATTTAAAATATAAAGATTCAAATTTTATGCGCATTTATTATAATTTTGAATTTTCAAAAAATGTAACACCAAAACATAAATGATTTTGCTCATTTTGAACATGTTTAAAATATAAAGTTTCAAACTTTATCCGCATTTCTTATAATTTTGAATTTCAAATAACGTAAAGCCAAAATGTAAGCAGTTTTGCTTGTTTCAAACGTGTTTAATAGGTAAAAATTCAAACTTCATGTTTTGAATTTTGAATAATGGAACACTAAAATGTAAGGGGTTTTGCTCATTTTGAAAATGTTTAATATGTAAAGATTCAAACTTTTTGCACATTTATTATAATTTTGAATAATGTAACACCAAAATGTAAGCAATTTTGATCATTTCAAACATGTTTAATATGTAAATATTCAAACTTTATGCACATCTCTTATAGTTTCAAATTTTGAATAATGTAACACCAAAATGTAAGTGATTTTGCTCATTTTGAACATGTTTAATATGTAAAGATTCAAACTTTATGTGTGTTTCTTATAATTTTGAAATTTTAATAATGTAATACCAAAACATAAGCAGTTTTGGTCATTTTGAACATGTTTAACATGTAAAGATTCTAATTTAATGTGCATTTCTTTTAATTTTGAACTTTGAATATGTAAAACGAATATATAAGTGGTTTAGCCCATTTTGAACATGTTTAACATGTAAAGATTGAAAATTTATGCATGTTTCTTATAATTTTAAATAACGTAATATCAAAACATAAACAATTTTGCTCCTTTCGAACATGTTTAGCATGTAAAGATTTAAACTTTATTTGTGTTTCTTATAATTTTGAATTTTGAATAATCCAACACTAAAATATAAGTGGATTTGATCATTTCAAACATATTTAACATGTAAATATTCAAACTTTATGCACATTTATTATAATTTTTAATTTTGAATAATGTATGATGAAAATGTAAGTGGTTTTACTTGTTTTGAACATGTTTAACATCACAAGATTCAAACTTTATTTGCATTTCATATAATTTTAAATTTTGAATAATGGAACACCAAAATGTAAGCAATTTTACTTGTTTCAAACATGTTTAACATGTAAAGATTCAAACTTTATTTGTGTTTCTTATAATTTTGAATTTTGAATAATCCAACACTAAAATATAAGTGGATTTGATCATTTTGAATACGTAAAGATTCAAATTTAATGTGTGTTTCTTATAATTGTGAATTTTGAATAACGCAACACTAAAACATGAGTAATTTTGCTCATTTTGAACATGTTTAACATTTTAAGATTCAAACTTTATGTGTGTTTCTTATAATTTTGAATAGTGTAAGACCAAAATGTAAGTAGTTTTGCTCATTTTTAACACTTTTAATATGCAAAGATTCAAATTTTATGTACATTTATTATAATTTTAAATTTTGAATAACATAAGACCAAAATGTAAGTGGTTTTGCTCATTTCAATCATATTTAACATGTAAAAATCCAAAATTTATGTGTGTTTCGTATAATTTTGAATCTTGAATAGCATAAGTCCAAAATATAAGTGGTTTTTCTCATTTCAAACATGTTTAACATGTAAATATCCAAAATTTATGCATGTTTCTTATCATTTTGATTTTTGAATAATGTAAGATCAAAACTTAGGTGGTTTTGCTTGTATTGAACATGTTTAACATGTGAAGATCCAAAATTTATGTGTGTTTATTATAATTTTGAATTTTAAATAATCTAAGACCAAAAAACATAAGTGATTTTGCTCATTTAAAAAATGTGTAGCATGTAAAGATTCAAACTTTATGCGTATTTTTTATAATTTTGAATTTTAAATACCATAACACTAAAACATAAATAGTTTTGCTTGTTTTGAACATGTTTAACATGTAAAGTGTAAGGAAATTACTTAGATGTTCACACATAATAATTATGTATCACACAAAATAATCAAAGATAAGACATCACACAATAATAATTGGCATCAAAGAAAAATAATGAATAATATAGTAGAGTCACTTTGAGGGGGCAACCTCCACAATACTTAATATGATGACTAAAGACTAACCATTACCTCCTATATATAGTCTAACTAGCCATGGTTATTCTATAGGTTGACCTAACAAAGAACATAGAGAAATATAACAAGAATATAAAAGAGGTATGTAAGCTGCAAGTCAACCACACATATCCCTAGACATGACAAAGGTTAAGGGCATAACATAAAGATTCAAATTTTATGCATATTTCTTGTTATTTTGAATAACGTAACGTCAAAACATAAGCAATTTTGCTCATTTTAAACTTGTTTAACATGTAAAAATTCAATCTTTATGCATATTTTCTATAATTTTAAATAATGTAACACTAAAAGGTAAGCAATTTTGCTCGTTTCAAACATGTTTAACATGTAAAGATTCAAATTTTATGCAGGTTTCATATATTTAGAATTTTAAATAACATAACACCAAATTGTAAGCAATTTTGCTCGTTTCAATTATGTTTAACATGTAAAGATTAAAACTTTATGTGTGTTTCTTATAATTTTGAATAACTTAATATGAAAATGTAAGTGGTTTTTATCATTTTAAACATGTTTAACCTATAAACATTCAAACTTTATATGGGTTTCTTATAATTTTGAATAATACAACACCAAAACATAAATAGTTTTACTTGTTTTAAACATGTTTAACATGTAAAGATTCAAATTTTATGTATATATCTTATAATTTTGAATAATGTAACACTAAAATGTAAGCAATTTTGCTTGTGTTGAACATGTTTAACAATAATGTAACACGAAAATGTAAGTCATTTTGCTTATCTTGAACATATTTACCATGTAAATATTCAAGCTTTATGTGTTTTTTATAATTTTGAATAACATAACACCAAAACGTAAGTGATTTTGCTTGTTTCAAACATGTTTAACATGTACAGATTCAAGCTTCATGTTTTTGAATTTTAAATAACGTAATACTAAAAGGTAAGTGGTTTTGCTCATTTTGAAAATGTTTAACATGTAAAGATTCAACCATTATGTATGTTTCTTATAATTTTGCATTTTGAATAACGTAACACCAAAACGTAAGTGGTTTTGCTCGTTTTGAGCATGTTTACGTATTTCTTATAATTTTGAATAATGTAACACCAAAATGTAAGCTAATTTTCTCCCTTTGAATATGTTTAATAGGTAAAGATTCAAAATTTATACACATTTCTTATAATTTTTAATTTTGAAAAATGTAACACCAAAACATAAATGATTTTGCTCGTTTTGAACATGCTTAACATGTAAAGATTCAAACTTTATGTGTGTTTCTTATACTTTTGAATTTTGAATAATGTAACACTAAAACATAAGCGGTTTTGCTTGTTTTGAACATCTTTAACATGTAAATATTTAAAATTTATGCATGTTTATTATAATTTTGAATAATGTAACACCAAAATGTAAGCAGTTTTGCTCATTTTAAACATGTCTAACATGTAAAGATCCAAAATTTATTCATATTTCTTATAAATTTGAATAATGTAACACCAAAATGTAAGTGGTTTTGCTTGTTTTAAACATGTTTAACATGTAAAGATTCAAAATTTATGTGCATTTCTTATAAGTTTGAATTTTGAATATGATAACACCAAAATGTAAGTGGTTTTGCTCATTTTGAACATGTTTAAGATGTAATGTTTCAAACTTTATGATCATTTCTTATAATTTTGAATTTTTAATAATGTAACACCAAAATGTAAGCAAATTTGCTCATTTTGAACATGTTTAACATGTAAAAATTCAAAATTTATGCAAGTTTCTTATAATTTTAAATAATTCAACACCAAAACATAACTGATTTTGCTAATTTTGAACATATTTAACATGTAAACATTCAAACTTTAAGTGCATTTATTATAATTTTTAATTTTGAATAACGCAACACCAAAATGTAAGTGGTTTTGCTCATTTTGAACATGTTTAACATATAAAGATTTAAACATTATGTGAGTTTATTATAATTTTGAATTTTGAATAATGAAAAATCGAAATAGAAGCAGTTTTGCTCATTTTAAATATGTTTAATATGTAAAGATTTAAACTTTATGTGATTTTCTTATAATTTTGAATAAGCTAAGATCAAAATGTAAGTGATTTTGCTCATTTTAGACATGTTTAACATGTAAAGATTCAAACTTTATGCCTGTTTCTTATAATTATGAATTTTGAATAGAGTAAGACCAAAATGTAAGTAGTTTTGTTCATTTCCAACGTATTTAACATGTAAAGATTCAAAATTTATGTGTTTATTATAATTTAAAAATTTGAATAACGTAAGTGGTTTTGCTCATTTTGGACATGTTTAACATTTAAAAATTCAAACTTTATAAGCGTTTCTTATAATTTTAATTTTGAATAATGTAAGATCAAAACATAAGTAGTTTTGTTCATTTCAAACATGTTTAACATGTAAATATTTAAACTTTA
The DNA here is from genome assembly GCA_037957365.1 of Torreya grandis. NCBI lineage: Eukaryota > Viridiplantae > Streptophyta > Pinopsida > Cupressales > Taxaceae > Torreya > Torreya grandis. The sequence continues at coordinate 1,931,772 of JARHVA010002060.1, forward strand.
TGAGTGTTTCTTATAATTTTGAATAACATAAGACCAAAACATAAACAATTTTGCTCATTTTAAACATGTTTAACATGTAAAGATTCAAACTTTATGCGTGTTTCTTATAATTTTGAATTTTAAATAATGTAAGACCAAATCGTAAGTTGTTTTGCTCCTTTCGAATATGTTTAACAAGTAAAGATTTAAATTTTATGCGCATTTCTTATACTTTTAAATTTATTTTTCTTGTTTCAAACATGTTTAACATGTAAGCATTCAAACTTTATGTGTGTTTCTTATAATTTTGAATTTTAAATAATGTAAGACTAAAATTTAAATAGTTTTCCTCATTTTGAACATATTTAACATGCAAAGATTCAAAATTTATGCATGTTTCTTATAATTTTGAATAATGTAAGACCAAAATGTAAGTGGTTTTGCTCATTTCAAACATGTTTAACATGTAAAGATTCAAACTTTATGTCTGCTTCTTATAATTTTTAATTTTTAATAATGAAAGACCAAAATGTAAGTGGTGTTGTTCATTTCAAACATGTTTAACACCTAAATATTCAAATTTTGTGTGTTTCTTATAATTTTAAATTTTGATTGATGTAACACCAAAATGTAGGTGATTGTGTTGGTTTAAAAAATGTTTAATATGTACGGATTCAAACTTTCTGTACATTTATTATAATTTTAAATTTTAAATAATGTAACACCAAAATTTAAGAGGGTTTGCTCATTTTGAACATGTTTAACAATTAAGGATTCAATCTTTATGCACATTTCTTATAATTTTGAATTTTGAATAATGTAACATCAAAACACAAGTGGATTTGCACATTTTGAATATGTTGAACATGTAAAGATTCAAACTTTATTCATGTTTTTTTTATAATTTTGATTTTTTAATAACGTAACCCCAAAACATAAGTGGTTTTGCTTGTTTTAAATGTCTTTAACATGTAAAGATTCAAACTTTATGCATGTTTCTTATAATTTTAAATTTTGAATAACATAATACAAAAATGTAAGTGGTTTTGCATGTTTCAAACATGTTGAACATGTAAAGATTCAAGATTTATGTACATTTCCTAAAATTTTGAATAATGTAACACAGAAATATAAGTGGTTTCTCTCACTTTCAACATGTTTAACATGTAAAGATTTAAAATTTATGTTTATTTCTTATAATTTCTAATTTTGAATAGCATAACACCAAAATGTAAGTGGTTTTGCTCGTTTCAAACATGTTTAACATTTAAAGATTCAAACTTTCTGCATGTTTCTTAATTTTGAATATTGTAACACCAATACGTAAGCAATTTTGCTCATTTCAAACATGTTTATCATGTAAAGATTCAAACTTTATGCACATTTCTTTTAATTTCAAATAATTTAACACCAAAATAAAAGCAAATTTTCTCATTTTGAACATGTTTAACATGTAAAGATTTAAACTTTATGTGTGTTTCTTATAATTTTGAATTTTTAATAACGTAATAGCAAAATGTTAGTCATTTCATTTGTTTTGAACATGTTTAACATGTAAAGATTAAATCTTTATGTGCATTTCCTATAATTTTAAATTTTAAATAACGTAACACCAAAACATAAGGGATTTCACTATTTTGTAACTTGTTTAACATGTAAATATTCAAACTTCATGTGCATTTCTTATAATTTTGAATTTTGAATAATGTAACACCAAAACATATGTAGTTTTACTTGTTTTGAACATGTTTAACATGTAAAGATTTAATTTGTATGTGTGTTTCTTATAATTTTGAATTTTCAATAATATAACACTAATACATAAATAGTTTTGCTTGTTTTGAATATTTTTAAGATGTAAAGATTCAAATTTTATCAAAGTTTCTTATGATTTTAAATTTTGAATAATATAACATCAAAACATAAGTGGTTTTGCTCATTTTGAACATATTTAATATGTAAATATTCAAACTTTATTCACATTTTTTATAATTTTTCTTAACACAAAACCAAAATATAAGTGATTTTTTTTGTTTTGAACATGTTTAACATGTAAAGATTCAAACTTTATGCATGTTTCTTATACTTTTGAATAATGTAAGACCAAAATGTAAGCATTTTTTCTCATTTCAAACATGTTTAACATGTAAAGATTCAAAATTTATGTATACTTCTCATAATTTTGAATAACATAACACCAAAACATAAGTGGTTTTGATCATTTTGAACATGTTTGACATGTAAAGATTCAAACTATATGCATGGTCCTTATAATTTTGAATTTTGAATAAGGCAATACCAAAATTTAAGATGGTTTGTAATATTTAAAAATGTTTAACATGTAAATATTAAAATTTTATGCATGTTTCTTATAATTTTGAATTTAAAATAATGTAGTAAGAAAATGTAAGTAGTTTTGCTCATTTCAAACATGTTTAACATGTAAACATTCAAAATTTATGCACGTTTGTTATAATTTTGAATTTTGAATAATATAACACAAAAATGTAAGTGGTTTTGCTCATTTTAAACATATTTAACATGTAAATATTATAATTTTATCTATGTTTATTATAATTTTGAATTTTGAATAATGTAACACCAAAATCTAAGTAGTTTTACATGTTTAACATGTAAAGATTCAAACTTTATGTGCATTTCATATAATTTTGTATTTTTAAAAATGTAACACCAAAACGTAATTAGTTTTTCTCATTTTGAAAATGTTTAACATGTAAAGATTCAAACTTTATGTGCAATTATTATAATTTTAACTTTTGAATAACGTAACACCAAAACATAAGTGGTTTTGCTTATTTTGAACATGTTTAACAAATAAATATTCAAACTCTATATCCACATTTCTTTTAATTTCAAATTTTGAATAATATAACACCAAAACATAAGCAGTTTTACTCCTTTCAGATATGTTTAACATGTAAAGATTCAAATTTTATGTGTGTTTCTTATAATTTTGAATTTGAATAATGTAACACCAAAACCTAAGTGGTTTTCCTTGTTTTGAATATGTTTAACATTTAAAGATTAAAAATTTATGCATGTTTCTTACAATTTTTTATTTTGAATAACATAACACCAAAACATAAGCGATTTTGTTTGTTTCGAATATGTTTAACATGTGTGTTTCTTTATTCAAATTTCATGTGTGTTTCTTATAATTCTGAATTTTGAAGAACCCAACCCCAAAATGTAAATGGTTTTGCTCATTTTGAACGTGTTTAACATGTAAAGATTCAAACTTTATGCACATTTCTTATAATTTTGAAATAACACTAAAACATAAGCAATTTTGCTCATTTTGAACATGTTTAACATGTAAAGATTTAAATATTATGCATATTTCTTATAATTTTTAATAAGGTAAGACCAAAATGAGAGTGGTTTTGCTTGTTTTGAACATATTTAACATGTAAATATTCAAACTTTAAGCATGTTTCTTATAATTTTAAATATTGTAACAGCAAAATGTAAGTGATTTTGCTAATTTCAAACATGTTTTAAATGTAAATATTTTCACTTTATGAACATTTTTTAAAATTTTGATTAATGTAATATGAAAACACAAGTGGTTTTTCTCATTTTGAACATGTTAAACATCTAAACATTCAAAATTTATGTACGTTTCTTTCAATTTTTAATAACATAGGACCAAAATATTAATCATTTTGCTCATTTCAAATATGTTTAACATGTAAAGATTTAAACTTTATGTGCATTTCTTATAATTTTGAAATTTGAATAATGAAACACCAAAACATAAGTGGTTTTGCTCATTTCAAATATGTTTGACATGTAAAGATTTAAACTTTATTCATGTTTCTTATAATTTTGAATTTTGAATAAGGCAACACCAAAATTTAAGTGTGTTTGCTCATCACAAACATTTTTAACATGTAAAGATTAAAATTTTATGTATGTTTCTTATAATTTTGAATTTACCATAATGTAGTACAAAAAAGTAAGTAGTTTTGCTCATTTCAAACATGTTTAACGTGTGAAGATTCAAACTTTATGCACATTTCTTAAATTTTGAATAACATAACACCAAATTATATGTGGTTTAAATCATTTTGAACATATTAAACATGTAAAGATTTAAAAAAATTCTATGTTTCCTATAATTTTGAATTTTGAATAATGTAACAACAAAATATAAGCATTTTCACTTGTTTTGAGCATGTTTAACATGTAAAGATTCAAACTTGATGCGTATTTCTTATAATTTTCCATGTTAAAAAATGTAACATCAAAATTTAAGTGGTTTTACTCATTTTTAAAATGTTTAACATGTAAATATTTAAACTTTGTGTGTTTATTATAATTTTGACTTTTGAATAATGTAACACCAAAATGTAAGTGGTTTACCTCATTTTGAATATGTTTAACATGTAAAGATTCAAACTCTATGCACATTTCTTATAATTTAAAATTTTGAATAATGTAACATCAAAATATAAGCAATTTTTTCTCTTTTCAAACATGTTTAACATGTAAAGATTCAAATTTTATGTGTGTTTCTTATAATTTTTAATTTTAAATAATGTAACACTAAAACTTAAGTGGTTTTCCATATTTTGAACATGTTTAACATTTAAAGATTCAAACATTATGCGTGTCTCTTATAATTTTCTATTTTGAATAACATAACACCAAAACATTAGCGATTTTGCTCTTTTTAAACATTTTTAACATGTAAAGATTCAAATTTTATGTGTGTTTCTTATAATTTTAAATTATGAAGAATGCAACCCCAAAACATAAATGATTTTGATCATTTTGAACATATTTATGATGTAAAGATTCAAATTTTATGCATGTTTCTTATAATTTTAAATTTTGAAATAACACCAAAACATAAGCAGTTTTGTTCATTCTAAACGTGTCTAACATGTAAAGATTCAAACATTATGCACGATACTTATAATTTTGAATAAAGTAACACCAAAATGAGAATGGTTTTATTTGTTTTAAACATGTTTAACATGTAAATATTCAAAATTTATGCATGTTTCTTTTAATTTTAAATAATGTAACACCAAAATGTAAGCAGTTTTGCTCATTTCAAACATGTTTTACAGGTAAAGATTTAAACTTTAGGCATGTTTCTTTTAATTTTTTATAATGTAACATGAAAATCTAAGTGGTTTTTCTCATTTTGAAGATGTTAAACATTAAAAATTTATGCATGTTTATTTTAATTTTGAATTTTGAATAACATAAGATCAAAACATAAATTGTTTTGCTTGTTTTGAACATGTAAAGATTCAAACTTTATGTGCATTTCTTATCATTTCAAAATTTGAATAACACAACACCAAAACATAAGTGGTTTTTCTCATTTCAAATATGTTTGACATGTAAAGATTCAAAATTTATGAGTGTTTCATATAATTTTGAATTTTTAATAAGGTAACACCAAAATTTTAGTGGGTTTGTTCATTTCAAACATGTTTAACATGTAAAGATTAAAACTTTATGCATGTTTCTTATAATTTTGAATTTATAATAATGTAGTACAAAATGTAAGCATTTTTGCTCATTTTGAACATGGTTAAGATGTAAAGATTCAAACTTTATATGTGTTTCTTATAATTTTGAATTTTAAATAATATAAAACCAAAATGTAAGTAGTTTTACTTGTTTTAAACATGTAAATATTCAAACATCATGTGTGTTTCTTATAATTTTAAAAACATTTTAAAAAATGTAACACCAAAATGTAAGTGGTTTTGCTGAGTTTGAAAATGTTTAACATGTAAAGATTCAAACTCGATATGCATTTTTTATAAATTTGAATTTTTAATAATATAACACCAAAATGTATGTGTTTTTTCTCCTTTTGAACATGTTTAACATGTAAAGATTCAAACTCTATGTGCATTTCTTATAATTTCAATTTTTGAATAATCTAACACCAAAATGTAAATGGTTTTGCTCATTTTGATCATGTTTGACATGTAAAGATTCAAACTTTAATCACGTTTCTTATCATTTTTAATTTTAAATAACATAACACCAAAATGTAAGCTAGTTTCCTTGTTTTGAACATGTTTAACATTTAAAGATTCAAAATTTATGTGCATTTCTTATAATTTTTAATTTTGAATAACATAACACCAAAATATATGTGATTTTGCTCATTTTAAACATGTTTAACATGTAAAGATTCAAATTTTATGTACATTTTTTTTATCATTTTGAAGAATGCAACCAAAACGTAAATTTTTTCACTCATTTCAAACATGTTTAACATGTAAGATTCAAAATTTATGCATGTTTTTTATAATTTTGAATTTTGAAATAACACCAAAACATAAGTAGTTTTTCTCATTTCAAACATGTTTAACATGTAATGATTCAAACATTATGCATGTTTCTTATAATTTTGAATAAAGTAACACCAAAATAAGATTGGTTTGGGTCATATCTATTAGGATTTAATAACATTATTATATTTTTTATATAGGTTTAAGTATTTTAAACCTATTATAGAATGTTAGTAGGTTTCTTATGGTAAATATATTCTCATAATATTTATTGTTACCCATAATTATTCTAGGTTATTTGATCCTAGTTTCTAGGAGGTTGTTGTGCTACCTCCTTCACTATATAATAGCCAAAAGTTTTGTATTAAATATATGAAAATAATATAATCTATTTTTTTGTGTGAAATTTGTATTAGTATCTCCAATTTTCCAACAGTGTGGTATCAAATAAGGTTATATTTATGAGAATGATTTTTTTAAAGTCATGTATGGGGAAGCTTGCTATAATGTTTTGGCTTGACCCTTCCATGTGTGGTGTTTATTTTGTATGAAATGATTATGGACCTATTGATTCAACAATATCAATTTTATAAACATACCGTAGTTTGAGTGATTAAGCTTTTGTTTAGCCTTTAAGCACTTTAACAGATCTAGATTGATGCTTGCATAATTCAAAGAATAACTGTAAGGGAGATAATAGATCCATGTGCATCATGAGATAAGAAACCTAAATGATCTAAAATTTCCATCATCCAAATAAAAGTGTGAAGCATGTAGTGGATGAGAAAGTGACTCCAAGTCTTAGTATGCAACCCAAATAAAAAGATATAACTATTTTTTTTGCATTACAATCTAAATATATCTCATACATTTTATTATCTAAGACCTGTGCACAGAATATTCAATGTACTATATAGATTCAATCTAGCATATGTGTGCATAGTTGAATTAATGATTCACTCGGTGTATATCTCTTCATATATTTCAAGGATTTCATTCACCTATAGGTGGAGACTCAATTCTATTCAAGATCACAAGCCTATAAATTATGAAGCTTCTTGGATAGTCTTTTATACTTGACCAATTTTCCATATTGGAGAATCAATACCTACCCCAAGGCCATAACGTTGTATACTATGTATACTCTTGTTAGCAGATAACACCAACTAGCTCACTCCATGCATTGAATTGATAGCTACATCCTCCAACATGGCAAGGAAAGTGACATGTTTTTCAAGTTATTTTTATTTTATTTAAGTTAGGTTTCTATTTATTAGTGGTATAGTTATAAGCTTTTGTTTGGTTTAGTTGTAAATGCATTCGAGTGAATGCTAAGCTCATAATCTAGTTTAAGTCAAAATAGATTGTGTCCATTAGGTGTATTTGATCCATGTCAATAATAGTTGAGTCAGAAAAAAAATTTACTTAGGATGATAGTAAGTTATCTTACATTTAGGTTTATTATCATGTCAAAAGTTAAATCTAGAGCCTTTATAAGCCATAGTCAACTCTATCTTATAAACAAGATCCCTATCAAAAATAAAAATCATTACAAAATGAGTCAAGGGTTAAAGTTAAAAGTCATTTTTATGTCAATGAAGTATGTTGAAGTTATCCCATGTAAAAGATGTAATTCTGGGAGAACCCAATGTCCTGAGTCAAATGTTATAAGTGTCAATATTATGGGGGGATCTCTCCTTGAAAACTTAAATCTAAGCTACACTAACATATCAACTAAGTGAAGCAGCTTCATCAACTAGAGGTTGGAGGATACACAGAGGCTGGAGGACAATTGGATTCCTCTCATGAGTCACCTACAATGGGGTCGTATCATTGTTATGGTGACATTTTTTAGTGTGTTTCTTTTATGTTGTGCATGGTGTGATTGTGTAGTATGGTTTTTAATAAAATATTAAGCATTATTTTCTAGTTTGGTACCTCTTGATGAAGAACATTGTGGGAAGAAAAAGCACTAAATTAGTACTTGGTTCTTGGAAAAGGTTTTGTGTAAATCCAAGAAACCATTGAAGTGATCAAGACCTCTTACCACCTCTAGGTTCATGGTTAACATGTAGCAAAAAACCATATGGGTTTGTGGCAATCCAAGAAACCACCAAAGTTGTTTAGAAAAGGGATGCACTCCTATCACTTTCAAGTTTGTGGTAATATTGCAAGGAAAACCCAAGGTACCACCAAGACCATGAAGCCATAAAGATGGAATCCACCTCAAAAAGTGAGCAGGCTACATAGAGAGTGTAAAACTTTTTACCATTTTAAGGGGGTGGTAGGAATTAATAATGTTAAGGGGGTGAATGTTAGGATTTAATAGCATTATTAATTGTTTTTTATATAGGTTTAAGTATTTTAAACCTATAATAGCATGTTAGTAGTTTTGTTATGGGAAATAGACTCCCATAAGATTTGTTATTATCCATAACTATTCTGGTTTATTTGATCATAGTTTTTAGGAGGCATTGTGCTACCTCCTTGGCTATATAATAGCCAAATGTTTTGTATCAATATATGAAAATAATATAATCTATTTTTCTATGTGCAATTTGTATTTGGTTCTCTAATTTGCCAGTAGTTTTGAACATGTTTAACATATAAAGATTCAAACTTTATACACATTTCTTATAATTTTAAATAATGTAACACCAAAATGAAAGTGATTTTACTTATTTCAAACATATTTTACATGTAAAATTTAAGCTTTATGCACATTTATTTTAATTTTGACTAACATAACATGAAAAGATAAGTGATTTTTTCTCATTTTAAACATGTAAACATTTTTTTATTTGATAAGTTAAACCCAAGTTTTATAAGGACCTAGAATCATGAGAGTGAGATACAAAAATTCAAACAGGCCCTTCATAGCTAAATGAGCAAAAAGAAAAATTGTAGACTAGAGCAAAACAAAACAAAAAACAAAAAAACTAAATTATATAAAGGGACCCTCCTGGGTGTCTTCAACAATAGAACTATCTTTTACCAAAATGTTGGGTTTGAATTTTGAAACCTTGGTGCAAGTGTGATACCTAGGGCCTTCAATAGGTTCTTTAGGAAAAAATCATCTTGGGACACTTCCTACCTTTCACTTGTAAGGGGATTTGCTTAGGGAAACCCCCCTAGAGGAACCCAAGGGGGAATTTTAGGACCTTGGGGGATTTGAATGTAAGGGATTGGGGAGGGGGCTGGGTAGAATGTATAAAATATTAAACAGTGGCCTCCACTACTTGGTGAAGCTCATTCTAGTCTTGTATTAACTTCACCAGGCCAAATCTTGCCTATTGAACCTTAGCATTGAAATTTTCTAGCATTTACTTATTTTTCTCAAATTCCTCTATTATAATGGCCTTACCCTTCTAGTTTGAGGTGGTGGGAGACCCAATTTTGATGAGTTTGGGCTTGGGAATGAACAACATCTTAAGTGGTAGGTAATGATTAAGTGGGGATTTGGATAAACTATTTTGGGGAGAGTGTTCAGGAGGAGGGTGGGATTTGAATGTTAAAGATGTAAATATTCAAACTTCATGCATGTTTCTTTTAATTTTTGAGTAACATAAGACAAAAGCATAAATGATTTTACTCATTTCAAACATGTTTAACATGTAAAGATTTAAACTTTATGTGCATTTCTTATCATTTTGAAATTTGAAAAATGCAATACCAAAACATAAGTGGTTTTACTCATTTCAAACATGTTTGACATGTAAATATTCAATCTTTATGCGTGTTTCTTATAATTTTTAATTTTGAATAAGGTAACACCAAAATTTAAGTGGGTTTGCTCATTTCAAACATGTTTAACATGTAAAGATTAAAACTTTATACGTGTTTCTTATAATTTTGAATTTAAAACAATGTAATATGAAATGTAAGTAGTTTTGCTCATTTCAAACATGTTTAACATGTAAAGATTCAAACTTTATGTACATTTATTATAATTTTGAATTTTGAATAATGTAACACCAAAATGTAAGTGGTTTTGCTTGTTTTGAACATATTTAACATGTAAATATTCAAAATTTATGCATGTTTCTTATAATTTTGAATAACGTAACACCAAAATGTAAGTAGTTTTACATGTTTAACATGTAAAGATTCAAAATTCATGTGTGTTTCTTATAATTTTGCATTCTAAAAAATGTATGACCAAAACGTAAGTGGTTTTGCTCATTTTGAAAATGTTTAATATGTAAAGATTCAAATTGTATGTGTGTTTCCTATAATTTTTACTTTTGAAAAACATAACACCAAAACGTAAGTGGTTTTGCTTGTTTTATACATGTTTAACATGTAAAGATTCAAACTTTATGCACATTTCTTATAATTTCAAAACTTGAATAACATAAAAATAAAATGTAGTTGGTTTTTCTCATTTGAAACATGTTTAACATGTAAAGATTCAAACTTTATGCATGTTTCTTATCATTTTTAATTTTGAATAACATAACACCAAAATGTAAGTGGTTTTCCTTGTTTTAAACATGTTTAACATTTAAAGATTCAAACTTTATGTGTGTTTCTTATAATTTTCAATTTTGAATAGCATAACACCAAATCATAAGTTATTTTGCTCATTTCGAACATGTTTAACATGTAAAGATTAAAATTTTATTTGTGTTTCTTATAATTTTGAATTTTGAAGAATACAACCCCAAAATGTAAGGGGACACTTCCTACCTTTCACTTGTAAGGGGATTTGCTTAGGGAAACCCCCCTAGAGGAACCCAAGGGGGAATTTTAGGACCTTGGGGGATTTGAATGTAAGGGATTGGGGAGGGGGCTGGGTAGAATGTATAAAATATTAAACAGTGGCCTCCACTACTTGGTGAAGCTCATTCTAGTCTTGTATTAACTTCACCAGGCCAAATCTTGCCTATTGAACCTTAGCATTGAAATTTTCTAGCATTTACTTATTTTTCTCAAATTCCTCTATTATAATGGCCTTACCCTTCTAGTTTGAGGTGGTGGGAGACCCAATTTTGATGAGTTTGGGCTTGGGAATGAACAACATCTTAAGTGGTAGGTCATTAAGTGGGGATTTGGATAAACTATTTTGGGGAGAGTGTTCAGGAGGAGGGTGGGATTTGAATGTTAAAGATGTAAATATTCAAACTTCATGCATGTTTCTTTTAATTTTGAGTAACATAAGCCAAAAGCATAAATGATTTTACTCATTTCAAACATGTTTAACATGTAAAGATTTAAACTTTATGTGCATTTCTTATCATTTTGAAATTTGAATAATGCAATACCAAAACATAAGTGGTTTTACTCATTTCAAACATGTTTGACATGTAAATATTCAATCTTTATGCGTGTTTCTTATAATTTTTAATTTTGAATAAGGTAACACCAAAATTTAAGTGGGCTTGCTCATTTCAAACATGTTTAACATGTAAAGATTAAAACTTTATACGTGTTTCTTATAATTTTGAATTTAAAACAATGTAATATGAAATGTAAGTAGTTTTGCTCATTTCAAACATGTTTAACATGTAAAGATTCAAACTTTATGTACATTTATTATAATTTTGAATTTTGAATAATGTAACACCAAAATGTAAGTGGTTTTGCTTGTTTTGAACATATTTAACATGTAAATATTCAAAATTTATGCATGTTTCTTATAATTTTGAATAACGTAACACCAAAATGTAAGTAGTTTTACATGTTTAACATGTAAAAATTCAAAATTCATGTGTGTTTCTTATAATTTTGCATTCTAAAAAATGTATGACCAAAACGTAAGTGGTTTTGCTCATTTTGAAAATGTTTAATATGTAAAGATTCAAATTGTACGTGTGTTTCCTATAATTTTTACTTTTGAAAAACATAACACCAAAACGTAAGTGGTTTTGCTTGTTTTATACATGTTTAACATGTAAAGATTCAAACTTTATGCACATTTCTTATAATTTCAAAACTTGAATAACATAAAAATAAAATGTAGTTGGTTTTTCTCATTTGAAACATGTTTAACATGTAAAGATTCAAACTTTATGCATGTTTCTTATCATTTTTAATTTTGAATAACATAACACCAAAATGTAAGTGGTTTTCCTTGTTTTAAACATGTTTAACATTCAAAGATTCAAACTTTATGTGTGTTTCTTATAATTTTCAATTTTGAATAGCATAACACCAAATCATAAGTTATTTTGCTCATTTCGAACATGTTTAACATGTAAAGATTAAAATTTTATTTGTGTTTCTTATAATTTTGAATTTTGAAGAATACAACCCCAAAATGTAAATGGTTTTGCTCGCTTTGAACATGTTTAGCATGTAAAGATTCAAATTTTATGAATGTTTATTATAATTTTTAATTTTTAAATAACACCAAAACACAATTGGTTTCACTCATTTTGAGCACGTTTAAAATGTAAAGATTCAAACTTTATGCATGTTTATTATAATTTTGAATAAAGTAACACTAAAATGAGAGCGGTTTTGATCATTTCAAACATGTTTAACATGTAAAGATTAAAAATTTAAATGCATTTATTATAATTTCAAATAATGTAACACCAAAATATAAGCGGGTTTGCTCATTTCAAACATGTTTTACATGTAAAGATTTAAAATTTATGCAGTTTTCTTTTAATTTTAAATAATGTAACATGAAAACATAAGTGGTTTTTCTCATTTTGAACATGTTAAAACATGTAAACATTCAAATTTTATGCATGTTTAATTTTGAATAACATAAGAACAAAACATAAACATTTTTTCTCATTTCGAACATGTTTAACTTGTAAAGATTCAAACTTTATGCACATTTATTATAATTTTGAATAATATAACACCATAATGTAAGCAATTTTGCTCATTTTGAACATGTTTAACATGTAAATATTCAAATTTTATACACTTTTATTATAATTTTGAATTTTAAATAACATAACACCAAAGCTTAATTAGTTTTTCTTGTTTCGAACATGTTTAACATGTAAAGATTCATACTTTATGTGTATTTCTTAAAATTTTAAGTTTTGAATAATGTAACACTAAAACATAAGTAGTTTGGTTTGTTTTGAACATGTTTAACATGCAAAGATTCAAAATTTATGTGCATTTCTTATAATTTTGAATTTTGAATAACGTAAAACAAAAAAATAAGTGGTCTTTCTCATTTCAAACATGTTTAACATGTAAATATTCAAACTTTATATGTGTTTTTTATAATTTTGAATTGTGAATAACATAAGACCAAAATGTAAGTTGTTTTTCTTATTTTGAACATATTTAACATGTAAATATTCAAACTTTATATGTGTTTATTATAATTTTCAATTTTAAATAACATGACACTAAAACATAAGTGGTTTTTGTCATTTCAAATATGTTTAACATGTAAATATTCTAACTTGATGTTTCTTATAATTTTGAATTTTGAATAGTGTAACACCATAACATAAGTAGTTTTACTCATTTTGAAAATGTTTAACATGTACAGATTCAAAATTTATGCACATTTCTCATAATTTTAAACTTTTAATAATGTAACACCAAAATGTAAGTGGTTTTCCTTGTTTTGAACATGTTTAACATGTAAAGATTCAAACTTTATGTGTGTTTCTTATAATTTTGAATTTTGAATATTGTAACACCAAAAGGGAAGTAGTTTTACTTGTTTCAAACATGTTTAACATGTAAAGATTCAAACTTTATGCATGTGTATTATAATTTTGATTTTTTAATATTGTAATAGCAAAACATAGGTTGTTTTGTGAAATAACGCTAAAAAAATTCAAGAATTAAGAGCATAGTACACAGCTAAACTGTGTGAAGATCCCACTACATCATCACACCATGCATGATGCATCAACATGATCCCACACCATATGAGTAGAAAATCCATAAATGGATTGGGTTAATGAGATACTTATGCTATAATGACCATTGCTAGAGGATTCCATAGGGAAAGGGGTTGCCTAAAGGGTGAAACACCATTTGAGGGGTATTAGTGTGATGTCCCACACTAATAACCTTTAGACCTTTAAAAGGCACTCAGTTTTCCCATCAAACCATCTAGGGATCATCAACCCAATATAAAATTTGATAACCCTATATGGTTATGACTGGTATCCCATACAATAAGAAGGTTCACTCATCTCATGGATATCCTTAAACAAGGTTAATGACCCAAGGTAAATATTTTTCATAACTATGAGTCATCCTACTAGCCATTATTAAATCTATACTTTTGATTAAAGGAGGGACCATAACAGGTATAATAGGTCTAGGCTAAGGTACCATCAATCCATCTTTAGCTTATGCCAACCTTATAATGTTTACCAAGGCATTAGATAACCACAACCTCTAACCAACATGATCAATTAATGTTCACCAAGAAAAAGTGCATGTGATGAAAAGGACATAACATCCTTAACCATAAATTATACAAATAAGGACTCGTACCTATGGGATTTATACCTAGTATAAAATGAACACTAGTTGTTATAATGGACCAATATTGACAGTGCTACCCAGTTATAGTTATATTTATAAATTCCTTGACCATAAGGTCCTTACACAAAAAGTTCATTATAAATATTTACATTAAAAATAATGAATGATTTATCCAAAAGGTTAATGACTTATTTAAGTGACAATTCAACCATTAGGCTAATTAAAATATCATAATTTAGGCCAACTATGGGTTATATTAATGAATAGCTAGTTGCCACATAATACATTGCTTGTACATGGCCAACCATGAAATCTAAGGAGTAATGTATCAAAATTAGAATCATGTTGAGTATTGGGGCATCAATCTTCAATTCCAGTTAACAACCATTAGCTATGATTGATCACATATAATCACTAGTTAAGAATAACCCATTTAATTAACTTACCAGTTAACTATGGCTTCATGTTTACACTACCAAAATGGAATACATTTATATTATCATTCAATATTAGAAAAGGTAGTATCATGAGACAAGGACATCCATTAAGTTGGATTCAAAAGTTAATGTGGAAACAGAAACTGCTGAAAATAACATCATAAAACAAGTTTCCACAAGGCCATAACATAGTGCATTTGTAATATAAATTTATAGTACTTAATGGCATGATGTGCCCTTATATATATATATATATATATATATAAATCTATAAAATTAATTGCTTAATCAAAATAAGTGTTAAAAATATTATGGATTCCAAAAATATATATCAAGGAATGCCACATACAACTCATAGCTAACCTACTAGAATGTGAATAATATGATCATCTCACATAACATAAATTAATAGCTGAGGTAAGTTGAATAACATTAACACATGTATAAATATTTTATCCATGGCTATTATATCCTTTATTTTCCAAACCACATGGTTAACCATCCTCAAATGAGTGAATTCCACTAATTTAAACTTAACCATACTCAAGGTTGAATCACTCAAATATGAATATAATAAAATATAATCAATCCTTAGTATAAGGATTCCATTTATAAGTAAAATTAAATATTTCTAAATACAAGAGTTTTTGCATACAAAATACTAACTCATTGAGTCTTAATGTCAAAAGCACAATATTTATACAATAGCTCAAACAACCCTCATATGTTGACAATTTTAACATATAACTATGTATACAATCCTGAAGACATATGCACAATGAATCATTGTGCTATCAAATAAATTTAAATATTTGAATTAGTAAATTAATATAATTTATGTCAACTATAATAATTATTACATTACAATAACTCAAATAACAACTTATCATCCTGAAACCCATCATGGATTATCAATGGCAAACACAATGTCCAACAGGTGACAAGTAAATCCAAAAACCAAATGAATAAGGGAAAGAGTTGATTGAATATAACCTTACACTAAAAGGGTGCAATAATGTGTCATTGTAAAGCTAAAATGTAATTTTACTCCCTAGTGAACATTATGTAAATCAACTTTTTTTTTAACTAATATATGTCCAGTAAGAGGGAAACCATGAAATGAACTTAATTCCATAATAACCAACTTTGGGCAGCCCATAATACCTACTGATGTACTATCTTTTTCAAAATAATAGTCATCAATGCACTATCATATAAAAATTCCAAGAAAGCATAATAATGTAACCCCAAGTAGATTTTGTAAGATAATAACCATGCACATAACAAGCAAATGAATGGCTACAATAGCCAAGAGATTTCCCAATTCTCATCTCATCATAACTAGTCAGATAATTTCAAACAATTCATTTTTACTCATGTGAGTGCAACCATCCAAGGTAAAATAACATAATGTAAACGATTATGCTCGTTTCAAACATGTTTAACATGTAAAGATTCATACTTTATGTACATTTTTTATAATTTTGAATTTTGAATAACGTAAGACCAATTATAAGTGATTTTGCTCTTTTTAGATATGTTTAACATGTAAAGAATCCAACTTTATGCACATTTCTTATAATTTTGAATTTTGAATAATGTCACACTAAATTGTAAGTGATTTTGCTCATATCAAAAATGTTTAATATGTAAAGATTCAAACTTTATGTGTATTTTTTATAATTTTGAATACCTAAGACCAAAACGTAAGCGATTTTACTCATTTTAAACATGTTTAACATCTAAAGATTAAAAATTTATGCATGTTTAATATAATTTTGAATAATGGAAGACCCAAATGTAAGTGGTTTTGCTCATTTCAAACATGTTTAACATGTAAATATTCAAACTTTATCCGTGTTTCTTATAATTAGGAATTTTGAATAATATAATACAAAAACATAAGTAGTTTTGTTTGTTTCAAACATATTTAACATGTAAATATTCAAACTTTATACATGTTTCTTGTAATTTTGAATTTTGAATAATGTAAGACCAAAATTTAAGCACTTTTACTCATTTCAAACATGTTTAACATCTAAAGATTGAAAATTTATGTTTGTTTCTTATAAATTTTAATTTTGAATAATCAAATACCAAAACATAAGCAGTTTTATTCATTTTGAACATGTTTAACATGTAAAGATTGAAACTTTATGCATGTTTCTTATAATTTTGAATAATGAAATGCCAAAATGTAAGTGGTTTTGCTTGTTTCAAACATGTTTAACGTGTAAATATTCAAAGTTTATGTAAGGTTCTTATAATTTTGAATCTTCAATAATGTAACACCAAAACATAAGCAGTTTTGCTTGTTTTGAACATGTTTAACATGTAAAGATTTAAAATTTATGTGCATCTCTTATAATTTTGAATTTTGAATAATGTAACTTCAAAACATAAGAGGTTTTTCTTCATTTTGAACATGTTTAACATGTAAAAATTCAAAATTTATGTTCATTTTTTATAATTTTGAATAATCTAACACCAAAATGCAAGTAGTTTTGCTTGTTTTGAATATGTTTAACATGTAAAGATTAAAAAATTGATGCATATTTCTTATAATTTTGAATTTTTAATAACATAAAACCAAAACATAAGTGGTTTTGTTTGTTTCAAACATGTTTAACATGTAAAGATTCAAACTTTATGCATGTTTCTTATAATTTACAATAAATTAACACCAAAATGTAAGTGGTTTTGCTCATTTTTAACATTTAAACATTCAAATTTTATGCGTATTTATTATAATTTTAAAATTTGAATAACGTAATACAAAAACATAAGTGGTTTTGTTCATTTTAAACATGTTTAACATGTAAAACTTCAAATTTTATGCACATTTCTTATAATTTTGAATAATGTAACATGAAAATATAAGTGGTTTTTCTCGTTTTAAACATATTTAACACGTAAATATTCAAATTTTATATATGTTTCTTATAATTTTGAATTTTAAATAACATAACACCAAAATGTAAGCAGTTGTGCTTATTTTGAACAAGTTTATCATGTAAAGATTTAATTTTATGTGTGTTTATTAATTTTGAATAATATAACACCAAATTTTAAGGAGTTTTGCTTGTTTTAAACATTTTACCATGTAAATATTCAAACTTTATGCACATTTCCTATAGTTTTGAATTTTGAATAATGTAACACCAAAATGTTAGTAGTTTTACTTGTTTTGAACATGTTTAACATGTAAAGATTCAATCTTTATGCACATTTCTTATAATTTTGAATTTTGAATAATGTAACACCAAAACGTAAGTGATTTCATTTAATTTGAACATGTTTAACATTTAAAGATTCACTCTTTATGTGGATTTCTTATTATTTTAAATTTTAAATAACGTAACACCAAAATGTAAGAGATTTTGTTCATTTAAAACATGTAAAGATTAAAACTTTATACGTGTTTCTTATAATTTTGAATTTTGAATAATGTAACACCAAAATGCAAGTAGTTTTGCTCATTTGGAATGTGTTTAACATGTAAAGATTAAAACTTTATGCACATTTTTAATAATTTTGAATTTTGAATAATGTAACACCAAAATATAAGTGATCTTGCTCATTTTGAACATGTTTAAGATGTAAAAATAAAAACATTATACGTGTTTCTTATAATTTTGAATAATATAATATCAAAATGTAAGCAATTTTTGCTCATTTGAACATGTTTAACAAGTAAAGATTCAAACTTTATGCACAATTCTTATAATTTTGAATAATGTAACACTAAAACATAAGTGATTTTGCTCATTTTGAACATGTTTAACATGTAAAGATTAAAACTTTATATACAATTCTTATAATTTTAAACAATATAACACCAAAATATAAGCATTTTTTCTCATTTCAAACATGTTTAACATGTAAAAATTCAAACATTATGCATGTTTCTTATAATTTTGAATAATGTAACACTAAAACGTAAGCAATTTTCCTCATTTCAAACATGTTTAAGATGTAAAGATTCAAAATTTATGCATGTTTCTTATAATTTTTAAATTTGAATAATGTAAGACCAAAACACAAGTGGTTTTACCCATTTTGAACATATTTAACATGTTAAGATTCAAACTTTTGCATGTTTCATATAATTTTAAATAATGCAGCACCAAATTGTAAGTAGTTTTACTCATTTTGAACATGTTTAACATCTAAAGATTCAAACTTTATGCATATTTCTTATAATTTTGAATTTTCAATAATGCAACACCAAAATTTAATCGAGTTTTCTCATTTTAAATATGTAAAGATTCAAATTTTATGCGTGTTTTTTATAATTTTGAATTTTAAATAAAGCAACACCAAAACATAAGTCATTTTGCTTGTTTTGAACATGTTTAACGTGTAAATATTAAAACATTATGTGTGTTTCTTATAATTCTAAATTTTAAATAACAAAAGACCAAAATGTAAGTGTTTTTTCTCATTTTAAAAATGTTTAACATGTAAAGATTCAAACTTTATGTGCATTTCTTATAATTTTGAATTTTTAGTAGTGTAAGACCAAAATGTAAGGGGTTTTGCTTGTTCAGATCATGTTTAACATGTAAAGATTCAAATTTTATGTGTATTTTTTATAATTTTGAATAACGTAAGACCAAAATGTAAGTGGTTTTGCTCATTTCAAACATGTTTAACATGTAAAGATCTAATATTTATGTGTGTTTCTTAAAATTTTGAATTTTTAATAATGTAAGACCAAAACTTAAGTGGTTTTGCTCATGTTTAACATGTAAAGATCCAAACTCTATGCATGTTTCTTATCATTTTGAATTTTAAATAATGTAAGACCAAAACATAAGTGGGTTTTCTTGTTTCAAACATGTTTAACATGTAAAGATACAGACTTTATACACATTTCTTATTATTTTGAATAACCTAAAACCAAAACATAGGCGAGTTTACTCATTTCAAAAATGTTTAACATGTAAAGATTCAAATTTTATTTGCATTTATTATAATTTTATAATTTTGAATAATGTGACACCAAAATGTAATTGGTTTTGCTTGTTTTGAACATGTTTAACATGTAAAGATTCAAATTTTATGTCTGTTTCTTATAATTTTGAATAACATAACATAAAAATGTAAGTGGTTTTACTCATTTTGAATTTGTTTAACATGTAAAGATTCAAACTTTATGTGCATTTTCTATAATTTTATATAATGTAACACTAAAATGTAAGTAGTTTGATCATTTCAAACATGTTTAACATGTAAAGATTTAAAATTTATGCTCATTTCTTATAATTTAAAATCTTAAATAGTATAGCACTAAAATGTAAGTGGTTTTGATCATTTCAATTGTGTTTAACATGTAAAGATTCAAAATTTATGCACATTTCTTATAATTTTGAATTACGTAACATGAAAATGTAAGTTGTTTTTCGTGTTTCAAACATGTTTAACATGTAAACATTCAAACAATATGCATGTTTCTTTTAATTTTGAATTTTGAATAACATAAGACCAAAACATAAGAATTTTTTCTCATTTTTAACATGTTTAACATGTAAAGATTCAAACTTTATGCATGTTTCTTAAAATATTGGATAATTTAACATGAAAATGTAAGCAATTTTACTCATTTTAAACATGTTTAACATATAAAGATTCAAAATTTATGTGTGTTTCTAATAATTTTGAGCTTTGAATAATGTAACGCCAAAAGGCTAGCAATTTTGCTCGTTTCAAACATGCTTAACACGTAAAGATTCCAACTTTATGTGCATTTCTTATAATTTTGAATTTTGAATAACGTAACAACAAAATGTTAGTAGTTTCATTCATTTCAAATGTGTTTAACATGTAAATATTTAAAATTTATTCATGTTTCTTATAATTTTGAATTTTGAATAATTGTAACACCAAAATGTAATTGATTTTGCTCATTTCAAACATGTTTAACATGTAAAGATTCAAACTTCAAGCACGTTTCTTATAATTTTAAAGTTTTAATAATGTAACACCAAAATGTAAGTGGTTTTGCTTGCCTTGAACATATTTAACATGTAAATATTTAAACTTGATACGCATTTCTTATAATTTTGAATTTTGAAAAATACAACACCAAAACTTAAGTGGTTTTGCTTGTTTCAAACATGTTTAACATGTAAATATTCAAACTTCATGTTTTGAATTTTGAATAACATAATACCAAAATATAATTGGTATTGCTTGTTTTGAAAATATTTAACTTGTTAAGATTCAACATTTATATATGTTTCTTATAATTTTACATTTTAAATAACGTAACACCAAAATCTAAGTGGTTTTACTCATTTCAAACATATTTAACATTTAAATATTCAAATTTTATGCACACTTCTTATAATTTCAAATTTTAAATAATGTAACACTAAAACATAAGTAATTTTACTCATTTTGAACACATTTAAAATATAAAGATTCAAATTTTATGCGCATTTATTATAATTTTGAATTTTCAAAAAATGTAACACCAAAACATAAATGATTTTGCTCATTTTGAACATGTTTAAAATATAAAGTTTCAAACTTTATCCGCATTTCTTATAATTTTGAATTTCAAATAACGTAAAGCCAAAATGTAAGCAGTTTTGCTTGTTTCAAACGTGTTTAATAGGTAAAAATTCAAACTTCATGTTTTGAATTTTGAATAATGGAACACTAAAATGTAAGGGGTTTTGCTCATTTTGAAAATGTTTAATATGTAAAGATTCAAACTTTTTGCACATTTATTATAATTTTGAATAATGTAACACCAAAATGTAAGCAATTTTGATCATTTCAAACATGTTTAATATGTAAATATTCAAACTTTATGCACATCTCTTATAGTTTCAAATTTTGAATAATGTACAACACCAAAATGTAAGTGATTTTGCTCATTTTGAACATGTTTAATATGTAAAGATTCAAACTTTATGTGTGTTTCTTATAATTTTGAAATTTTAATAATGTAATACCAAAACATAAGCAGTTTTGGTCATTTTGAACATGTTTAACATGTAAAGATTCTAATTTAATGTGCATTTCTTTTAATTTTGAACTTTGAATATGTAAAACGAATATATAAGTGGTTTAGCCCATTTTGAACATGTTTAACATGTAAAGATTGAAAATTTATGCATGTTTCTTATAATTTTAAATAACGTAATATCAAAACATAAACAATTTTGCTCCTTTCGAACATGTTTAGCATGTAAAGATTTAAACTTTATTTGTGTTTCTTATAATTTTGAATTTTGAATAATCCAACACTAAAATATAAGTGGATTTGATCATTTCAAACATATTTAACATGTAAATATTCAAACTTTATGCACATTTATTATAATTTTTAATTTTGAATAATGTATGATGAAAATGTAAGTGGTTTTACTTGTTTTGAACATGTTTAACATCACAAGATTCAAACTTTATTTGCATTTCATATAATTTTAAATTTTGAATAATGGAACACCAAAATGTAAGCAATTTTACTTGTTTCAAACATGTTTAACATGTAAAGATTCAAACTTTATTTGTGTTTCTTATAATTTTGAATTTTGAATAATCCAACACTAAAATATAAGTGGATTTGATCATTTTGAATACGTAAAGATTCAAATTTAATGTGTGTTTCTTATAATTGTGAATTTTGAATAACGCAACACTAAAACATGAGTAATTTTGCTCATTTTGAACATGTTTAACATTTTAAGATTCAAACTTTATGTGTGTTTCTTATAATTTTGAATAGTGTAAGACCAAAATGTAAGTAGTTTTGCTCATTTTTAACACTTTTAATATGCAAAGATTCAAATTTTATGTACATTTATTATAATTTTAAATTTTGAATAACATAAGACCAAAATGTAAGTGGTTTTGCTCATTTCAATCATATTTAACATGTAAAAATCCAAAATTTATGTGTGTTTCGTATAATTTTGAATCTTGAATAGCATAAGTCCAAAATATAAGTGGTTTTTCTCATTTCAAACATGTTTAACATGTAAATATCCAAAATTTATGCATGTTTCTTATCATTTTGATTTTTGAATAATGTAAGATCAAAACTTAGGTGGTTTTGCTTGTATTGAACATGTTTAACATGTGAATATCCAAAATTTATGTGTGTTTATTATAATTTTGAATTTTAAATAATCTAAGACCAAAAAACATAAGTGATTTTGCGCATTTAAAAAATGTGTAGCATGTAAAGATTCAAACTTTATGCGTATTTTTTATAATTTTGAATTTTAAATACCATAACACTAAAACATAAATAGTTTTGCTTGTTTTGAACATGTTTAACATGTAAAGTGTAAGGAAATTACTTAGATGTTCACACATAATAATTATGTATCACACAAAATAATCAAAGATAAGACATCACACAATAATAATTGGCATCAAAGAAAAATAATGAATAATATAGTAGAGTCACTTTGAGGGGGCAACCTCCACAATACTTAATATGATGACTAAAGACTAACCATTACCTCCTATATATAGTCTAACTAGCCATGGTTATTCTATAGGTTGACCTAACAAAGAACATAGAGAAATATAACAAGAATATAAAAGAGGTATGTAAGCTGCAAGTCAACCACACATATCCCTAGACATGACAAAGGTTAAGGGCATAACATAAAGATTCAAATTTTATGCATATTTCTTGTTATTTTGAATAACGTAACATCAAAACATAAGCAATTTTGCTCATTTTAAACTTGTTTAACATGTAAAAATTCAATCTTTATGCATATTTTCTATAATTTTAAATAATGTAACACTAAAAGGTAAGCAATTTTGCTCGTTTCAAACATGTTTAACATGTAAAGATTCAAATTTTATGCAGGTTTCATATATTTAGAATTTTAAATAACATAACACCAAATTGTAAGCAATTTTGCTCGTTTCAATTATGTTTAACATGTAAAGATTAAAACTTTATGTGTGTTTCTTATAATTTTGAATAGCTTAATATGAAAATGTAAGTGGTTTTTATCATTTTAAACATGTTTAACCTATAAACATTCAAACTTTATATGGGTTTCTTATAATTTTGAATAATACAACACCAAAACATAAATAGTTTTACTTGTTTTAAACATGTTTAACATGTAAAGATTCAAATTTTATGTATATATCTTATAATTTTGAATAATGTAACACTAAAATGTAAGCAATTTTGCTTGTGTTGAACATGTTTAACAATAATGTAACACGAAAATGTAAGTCATTTTGCTTATCTTGAACATATTTACCATGTAAATATTCAAGCTTTATGTGTTTTTTATAATTTTGAATAACATAACACCAAAACGTAAGTGATTTTGCTTGTTTCAAACATGTTTAACATGTACAGATTCAAGCTTCATGTTTTTGAATTTTAAATAACGTAATACTAAAAGGTAAGTGGTTTTGCTCATTTTGAAAATGTTTAACATGTAAAGATTCAACCATTATGTATGTTTCTTATAATTTTGCATTTTGAATAACGTAACACCAAAACGTAAGTGGTTTTGCTCGTTTTGAGCATGTTTACGTATTTCTTATAATTTTGAATAATGTAACACCAAAATGTAAGCTATTTTTCTCCCTTTGAATATGTTTAATAGGTAAAGATTCAAAATTTATACACATTTCTTATAATTTTTAATTTTGAAAAATGTAACACCAAAACATAAATGATTTTGCTCGTTTTGAACATGCTTAACATGTAAAGATTCAAACTTTATGTGTGTTTCTTATACTTTTGAATTTTGAATAATGTAACACCAAAACATAAGCGGTTTTGCTTGTTTTGAACATCTTTAACATGTAAATATTTAAAATTTATGCATGTTTATTATAATTTTGAATAATGTAACACCAAAATGTAAGCAGTTTTGCTCATTTTAAACATGTCTAACATGTAAAGATCCAAAATTTATTCATATTTCTTATAAATTTGAATAATGTAACACCAAAATGTAAGTGGTTTTGCTTGTTTTAAACATGTTTAACATGTAAAGATTCAAAATTTATGTGCATTTCTTATAAGTTTGAATTTTGAATATGATAACACCAAAATGTAAGTGGTTTTGCTCATTTTGAACATGTTTAAGATGTAATGTTTCAAACTTTATGATCATTTCTTATAATTTTGAATTTTTAATAATGTAACACCAAAATGTAAGCAAATTTGCTCATTTTGAACATGTTTAACATGTAAAAATTCAAAATTTATGCAAGTTTCTTATAATTTTAAATAATTCAACACCAAAACATAACTGATTTTGCTAATTTTGAACATATTTAACATGTAAACATTCAAACTTTAAGTGCATTTATTATAATTTTTAATTTTGAATAACGCAACACCAAAATGTAAGTGGTTTTGCTCATTTTGAACATGTTTAACATATAAAGATTTAAACATTATGTGAGTTTATTATAATTTTGAATTTTGAATAATGAAAAATCGAAATAGAAGCAGTTTTGCTCATTTTAAATATGTTTAATATGTAAAGATTTAAACTTTATGTGATTTTCTTATAATTTTGAATAAGCTAAGATCAAAATGTAAGTGATTTTGCTCATTTTAGACATGTTTAACATGTAAAGATTCAAACTTTATGCCTGTTTCTTATAATTATGAATTTTGAATAGAGTAAGACCAAAATGTAAGTAGTTTTGTTCATTTCCAACGTATTTAACATGTAAAGATTCAAAATTTATGTGTTTATTATAATTTAAAAATTTGAATAACGTAAGTGGTTTTGCTCATTTTGGACATGTTTAACATTTAAAAATTCAAACTTTATAAGCGTTTCTTATAATTTTAATTTTGAATAATGTAAGATCAAAACATAAGTAGTTTTGTTCATTTCAAACATGTTTAACATGTAAATATTTAAACTTTATGAGTGTTTCTTATAATTTTGAATAACATAAGACCAAAACATAAACAATTTTGCTCATTTTAAACATGTTTAACATGTAAAGATTCAAACTTTATGCGTGTTTCTTATAATTTTGAATTTTAAATAATGTAAGACCAAATCGTAAGTTGTTTTGCTCCTTTCGAATATGTTTAACAAGTAAAGATTTAAATTTTATGCGCATTTCTTATACTTTTAAATTTATTTTTCTTGTTTCAAACATGTTTAACATGTAAGCATTCAAACTTTATGTGTGTTTCTTATAATTTTGAATTTTAAATAATGTAAGACTAAAATTTAAATAGTTTTCCTCATTTTGAACATATTTAACATGCAAAGATTCAAAATTTATGCATGTTTCTTATAATTTTGAATAATGTAAGACCAAAATGTAAGTGGTTTTGCTCATTTCAAACATGTTTAACATGTAAAGATTCAAACTTTATGTCTGCTTCTTATAATTTTTAATTTTTAATAATGAAAGACCAAAATGTAAGTGGTGTTGTTCATTTCAAACATGTTTAACACCTAAATATTCAAATTTTGTGTGTTTCTTATAATTTTAAATTTTGATTGATGTAACACCAAAATGTAGGTGATTGTGTTGGTTTAAAAAATGTTTAATATGTACGGATTCAAACTTTCTGTACATTTATTATAATTTTAAATTTTAAATAATGTAACACCAAAATTTAAGAGGGTTTGCTCATTTTGAACATGTTTAACAATTAAGGATTCAATCTTTATGCACATTTCTTATAATTTTGAATTTTGAATAATGTAACATCAAAACACAAGTGGATTTGCACATTTTGAATATGTTGAACATGTAAAGATTCAAACTTTATTCATGTTTTTTTTATAATTTTGATTTTTTAATAACGTAACCCCAAAACATAAGTGGTTTTGCTTGTTTTAAATGTCTTTAACATGTAAAGATTCAAACTTTATGCATGTTTCTTATAATTTAAATTTTGAATAACATAATACAAAAATGTAAGTGGTTTTGCATGTTTCAAACATGTTGAACATGTAAAGATTCAAGATTTATGTACATTTCCTAAAATTTTGAATAATGTAACACAGAAATATAAGTGGTTTCTCTCACTTTCAACATGTTTAACATGTAAAGATTTAAAATTTATGTTTATTTCTTATAATTTCTAATTTTGAATAGCATAACACCAAAATGTAAGTGGTTTTGCTCGTTTCAAACATGTTTAACATTTAAAGATTCAAACTTTCTGCATGTTTCTTAATTTTGAATATTGTAACACCAATACGTAAGCAATTTTGCTCATTTCAAACATGTTTATCATGTAAAGATTCAAACTTTATGCACATTTCTTTTAATTTCAAATAATTTAACACCAAAATAAAAGCAAATTTTCTCATTTTGAACATGTTTAACATGTAAAGATTTAAACTTTATGTGTGTTTCTTATAATTTTGAATTTTTAATAACGTAATAGCAAAATGTTAGTCATTTCATTTGTTTTGAACATGTTTAACATGTAAAGATTAAATCTTTATGTGCATTTCCTATAATTTTAAATTTTAAATAACGTAACACCAAAACATAAGGGATTTCACTATTTTGTAACTTGTTTAACATGTAAATATTCAAACTTCATGTGCATTTCTTATAATTTTGAATTTTGAATAATGTAACACCAAAACATATGTAGTTTTACTTGTTTTGAACATGTTTAACATGTAAAGATTTAATTTGTATGTGTGTTTCTTATAATTTTGAATTTTCAATAATATAACACTAATACATAAATAGTTTTGCTTGTTTTGAATATTTTTAAGATGTAAAGATTCAAATTTTATCAAAGTTTCTTATGATTTTAAATTTTGAATAATATAACATCAAAACATAAGTGGTTTTGCTCATTTTGAACATATTTAATATGTAAATATTCAAACTTTATTCACATTTTTTATAATTTTTCTTAACACAAAACCAAAATATAAGTGATTTTTTTTGTTTTGAACATGTTTAACATGTAAAGATTCAAACTTTATGCATGTTTCTTATACTTTTGAATAATGTAAGACCAAAATGTAAGCATTTTTTCTCATTTCAAACATGTTTAACATGTAAAGATTCAAAATTTATGTATACTTCTCATAATTTTGAATAACATAACACCAAAACATAAGTGGTTTTGATCATTTTGAACATGTTTGACATGTAAAGATTCAAACTATATGCATGGTCCTTATAATTTTGAATTTTGAATAAGGCAATACCAAAATTTAAGATGGTTTGTAATATTTAAAAATGTTTAACATGTAAATATTAAAATTTTATGCATGTTTCTTATAATTTTGAATTTAAAATAATGTAGTAAGAAAATGTAAGTAGTTTTGCTCATTTCAAACATGTTTAACATGTAAACATTCAAAATTTATGCACGTTTGTTATAATTTTGAATTTTGAATAATATAACACAAAAATGTAAGTGGTTTTGCTCATTTTAAACATATTTAACATGTAAATATTATAATTTTATCTATGTTTATTATAATTTTGAATTTTGAATAATGTAACACCAAAATCTAAGTAGTTTTACATGTTTAACATGTAAAGATTCAAACTTTATGTGCATTTCATATAATTTTGTATTTTTAAAAATGTAACACCAAAACGTAATTAGTTTTTCTCATTTTGAAAATGTTTAACATGTAAAGATTCAAACTTTATGTGCAATTATTATAATTTTAACTTTTGAATAACGTAACACCAAAACATAAGTGGTTTTGCTTATTTTGAACATGTTTAACAAATAAATATTCAAACTCTATATCCACATTTCTTTTAATTTCAAATTTTGAATAATATAACACCAAAACATAAGCAGTTTTACTCCTTTCAGATATGTTTAACATGTAAAGATTCAAATTTTATGTGTGTTTCTTATAATTTTGAATTTGAATAATGTAACACCAAAACCTAAGTGGTTTTCCTTGTTTTGAATATGTTTAACATTTAAAGATTAAAAATTTATGCATGTTTCTTACAATTTTTTATTTTGAATAACATAACACCAAAACATAAGCGATTTTGTTTGTTTCGAATATGTTTAACATGTGTGTTTCTTTATTCAAATTTCATGTGTGTTTCTTATAATTCTGAATTTTGAAGAACCCAACCCCAAAATGTAAATGGTTTTGCTCATTTTGAACGTGTTTAACATGTAAAGATTCAAACTTTATGCACATTTCTTATAATTTTGAAATAACACTAAAACATAAGCAATTTTGCTCATTTTGAACATGTTTAACATGTAAAGATTTAAATATTATGCATATTTCTTATAATTTTTAATAAGGTAAGACCAAAATGAGAGTGGTTTTGCTTGTTTTGAACATATTTAACATGTAAATATTCAAACTTTAAGCATGTTTCTTATAATTTTAAATATTGTAACAGCAAAATGTAAGTGATTTTGCTAATTTCAAACATGTTTTAAATGTAAATATTTTCACTTTATGAACATTTTTTAAAATTTTGATTAATGTAATATGAAAACACAAGTGGTTTTTCTCATTTTGAACATGTTAAACATCTAAACATTCAAAATTTATGTACGTTTCTTTCAATTTTTAATAACATAGGACCAAAATATTAATCATTTTGCTCATTTCAAACATGTTTAACATGTAAAGATTTAAACTTTATGTGCATTTCTTATAATTTTGAAATTTGAATAATGAAACACCAAAACATAAGTGGTTTTGCTCATTTCAAATATGTTTGACATGTAAAGATTTAAACTTTATTCATGTTTCTTATAATTTTGAATTTTGAATAAGGCAACACCAAAATTTAAGTGTGTTTGCTCATCACAAACATTTTTAACATGTAAAGATTAAAATTTTATGTATGTTTCTTATAATTTTGAATTTACCATAATGTAGTACAAAAAAGTAAGTAGTTTTGCTCATTTCAAACATGTTTAACGTGTGAAGATTCAAACTTTATGCACATTTCTTAAATTTTGAATAACATAACACCAAATTATATGTGGTTTAAATCATTTTGAACATATTAAACATGTAAAGATTTAAAAAAATTCTATGTTTCCTATAATTTTGAATTTTGAATAATGTAACAACAAAATATAAGCATTTTCACTTGTTTTGAGCATGTTTAACATGTAAAGATTCAAACTTGATGCGTATTTCTTATAATTTTCCATGTTAAAAAATGTAACATCAAAATTTAAGTGGTTTTACTCATTTTTAAAATGTTTAACATGTAAATATTTAAACTTTATGTGTGTTTATTATAATTTTGACTTTTGAATAATGTAACACCAAAATGTAAGTGGTTTACCTCATTTTGAATATGTTTAACATGTAAAGATTCAAACTCTATGCACATTTCTTATAATTTAAAATTTTGAATAATGTAACACCAAAATATAAGCAATTTTTTCTCTTTTCAAACATGTTTAACATGTAAAGATTCAAATTTTATGTGTGTTTCTTATAATTTTTAATTTTAAATAATGTAACACTAAAACTTAAGTGGTTTTCCATATTTTGAACATGTTTAACATTTAAAGATTCAAACATTATGCGTGTCTCTTATAATTTTCTATTTTGAATAACATAACACCAAAACATTAGCGATTTTGCTCTTTTTAAACATTTTTAACATGTAAAGATTCAAATTTTATGTGTGTTTCTTATAATTTTAAATTATGAAGAATGCAACCCCAAAACATAAATGATTTTGATCATTTTGAACATATTTATGATGTAAAGATTCAAATTTTATGCATGTTTCTTATAATTTTAAATTTTGAAATAACACCAAAACATAAGCAGTTTTGTTCATTCTAAACGTGTCTAACATGTAAAGATTCAAACATTATGCACGATACTTATAATTTTGAATAAAGTAACACCAAAATGAGAATGGTTTTATTTGTTTTAAACATGTTTAACATGTAAATATTCAAAATTTATGCATGTTTCTTTTAATTTTAAATAATGTAACACCAAAATGTAAGCAGTTTTGCTCATTTCAAACATGTTTTACAGGTAAAGATTTAAACTTTAGGCATGTTTCTTTTAATTTTTTATAATGTAACATGAAAATCTAAGTGGTTTTTCTCATTTTGAAGATGTTAAACATTAAAAATTTATGCATGTTTCTTTTAATTTTGAATTTTGAATAACATAAGATCAAAACATAAATTGTTTTGCTTGTTTTGAACATGTAAAGATTCAAACTTTATGTGCATTTCTTATCATTTCAAAATTTGAATAACACAACACCAAAACATAAGTGGTTTTTCTCATTTCAAATATGTTTGACATGTAAAGATTCAAAATTTATGAGTGTTTCATATAATTTTGAATTTTTAATAAGGTAACACCAAAATTTTAGTGGGTTTGTTCATTTCAAACATGTTTAACATGTAAAGATTAAAACTTTATGCATGTTTCTTATAATTTTGAATTTATAATAATGTAGTACAAAATGTAAGCATTTTTGCTCATTTTGAACATGGTTAAGATGTAAAGATTCAAACTTTATATGTGTTTCTTATAATTTTGAATTTTAAATAATATAAAACCAAAATGTAAGTAGTTTTACTTGTTTTAAACATGTAAATATTCAAACATCATGTGTGTTTCTTATAATTTTAAAAACATTTTAAAAAATGTAACACCAAAATGTAAGTGGTTTTGCTGAGTTTGAAAATGTTTAACATGTAAAGATTCAAACTCGATATGCATTTTTTATAAATTTGAATTTTTAATAATATAACACCAAAATGTATGTGTTTTTTCTCCTTTTGAACATGTTTAACATGTAAAGATTCAAACTCTATGTGCATTTCTTATAATTTCAATTTTTGAATAATCTAACACCAAAATGTAAATGGTTTTGCTCATTTTGATCATGTTTGACATGTAAAGATTCAAACTTTAATCACGTTTCTTATCATTTTTAATTTTAAATAACATAACACCAAAATGTAAGCTAGTTTCCTTGTTTTGAACATGTTTAACATTTAAAGATTCAAAATTTATGTGCATTTCTTATAATTTTTAATTTTGAATAACATAACACCAAAATATATGTGATTTTGCTCATTTTAAACATGTTTAACATGTAAAGATTCAAATTTTATGTACATTTTTTTTATCATTTTGAAGAATGCAACCAAAACGTAAATTTTTTCACTCATTTCAAACATGTTTAACATGTAAGATTCAAAATTTATGCATGTTTTTTATAATTTTGAATTTTGAAATAACACCAAAACATAAGTAGTTTTTCTCATTTCAAACATGTTTAACATGTAATGATTCAAACATTATGCATGTTTCTTATAATTTTGAATAAAGTAACACCAAAATAAGATTGGTTTGGGTCATATCTATTAGGATTTAATAACATTATTATATTTTTTATATAGGTTTAAGTATTTTAAACCTATTATAGAATGTTAGTAGGTTTCTTATGGTAAATATATTCTCATAATATTTATTGTTACCCATAATTATTCTAGGTTATTTGATCCTAGTTTCTAGGAGGTTGTTGTGCTACCTCCTTCACTATATAATAGCCAAAAGTTTTGTATTAAATATATGAAAATAATATAATCTATTTTTTTGTGTGAAATTTGTATTAGTATCTCCAATTTTCCAACAGTGTGGTATCAAATAAGGTTATATTTATGAGAATGATTTTTTTAAAGTCATGTATGGGGAAGCTTGCTATAATGTTTTGGCTTGACCCTTCCATGTGTGGTGTTTATTTTGTATGAAATGATTATGGACCTATTGATTCAACAATATCAATTTTATAAACATACCGTAGTTTGAGTGATTAAGCTTTTGTTTAGCCTTTAAGCACTTTAACAGATCTAGATTGATGCTTGCATAATTCAAAGAATAACTGTAAGGGAGATAATAGATCCATGTGCATCATGAGATAAGAAACCTAAATGATCTAAAATTTCCATCATCCAAATAAAAGTGTGAAGCATGTAGTGGATGAGAAAGTGACTCCAAGTCTTAGTATGCAACCCAAATAAAAAGATATAACTATTTTTTTTGCATTACAATCTAAATATATCTCATACATTTTATTATCTAAGACCTGTGCACAGAATATTCAATGTACTATATAGATTCAATCTAGCATATGTGTGCATAGTTGAATTAATGATTCACTCGGTGTATATCTCTTCATATATTTCAAGGATTTCATTCACCTATAGGTGGAGACTCAATTCTATTCAAGATCACAAGCCTATAAATTATGAAGCTTCTTGGATAGTCTTTTATACTTGACCAATTTTCCATATTGGAGAATCAATACCTACCCCAAGGCCATAACGTTGTATACTATGTATACTCTTGTTAGCAGATAACACCAACTAGCTCACTCCATGCATTGAATTGATAGCTACATCCTCCAACATGGCAAGGAAAGTGACATGTTTTTCAAGTTATTTTTATTTTATTTAAGTTAGGTTTCTATTTATTAGTGGTATAGTTATAAGCTTTTGTTTGGTTTAGTTGTAAATGCATTCGAGTGAATGCTAAGCTCATAATCTAGTTTAAGTCAAAATAGATTGTGTCCATTAGGTGTATTTGATCCATGTCAATAATAGTTGAGTCAGAAAAAAAATTTACTTAGGATGATA
This sequence comes from Torreya grandis, assembly GCA_037957365.1. Taxonomy (NCBI): domain Eukaryota; kingdom Viridiplantae; phylum Streptophyta; class Pinopsida; order Cupressales; family Taxaceae; genus Torreya; species Torreya grandis. Next base: position 1,965,494 of record JARHVA010002060.1, read on the forward strand.
GTAAGTTATCTTACATTTAGGTTTATTATCATGTCAAAAGTTAAATCTAGAGCCTTTATAAGCCATAGTCAACTCTATCTTATAAACAAGATCCCTATCAAAAATAAAAATCATTACAAAATGAGTCAAGGGTTAAAGTTAAAAGTCATTTTTATGTCAATGAAGTATGTTGAAGTTATCCCATGTAAAAGATGTAATTCTGGGAGAACCCAATGTCCTGAGTCAAATGTTATAAGTGTCAATATTATGGGGGGATCTCTCCTTGAAAACTTAAATCTAAGCTACACTAACATATCAACTAAGTGAAGCAGCTTCATCAACTAGAGGTTGGAGGATACACAGAGGCTGGAGGACAATTGGATTCCTCTCATGAGTCACCTACAATGGGGTCGTATCATTGTTATGGTGACATTTTTTAGTGTGTTTCTTTTATGTTGTGCATGGTGTGATTGTGTAGTATGGTTTTTAATAAAATATTAAGCATTATTTTCTAGTTTGGTACCTCTTGATGAAGAACATTGTGGGAAGAAAAAGCACTAAATTAGTACTTGGTTCTTGGAAAAGGTTTTGTGTAAATCCAAGAAACCATTGAAGTGATCAAGACCTCTTACCACCTCTAGGTTCATGGTTAACATGTAGCAAAAAACCATATGGGTTTGTGGCAATCCAAGAAACCACCAAAGTTGTTTAGAAAAGGGATGCACTCCTATCACTTTCAAGTTTGTGGTAATATTGCAAGGAAAACCCAAGGTACCACCAAGACCATGAAGCCATAAAGATGGAATCCACCTCAAAAAGTGAGCAGGCTACATAGAGAGTGTAAAACTTTTTACCATTTTAAGGGGGTGGTAGGAATTAATAATGTTAAGGGGGTGAATGTTAGGATTTAATAGCATTATTAATTGTTTTTTATATAGGTTTAAGTATTTTAAACCTATAATAGCATGTTAGTAGTTTTGTTATGGGAAATAGACTCCCATAAGATTTGTTATTATCCATAACTATTCTGGTTTATTTGATCATAGTTTTTAGGAGGCATTGTGCTACCTCCTTGGCTATATAATAGCCAAATGTTTTGTATCAATATATGAAAATAATATAATCTATTTTTCTATGTGCAATTTGTATTTGGTTCTCTAATTTGCCAGTAGTTTTGAACATGTTTAACATATAAAGATTCAAACTTTATACACATTTCTTATAATTTTAAATAATGTAACACCAAAATGAAAGTGATTTTACTTATTTCAAACATATTTTACATGTAAAATTTAAGCTTTATGCACATTTATTTTAATTTTGACTAACATAACATGAAAAGATAAGTGATTTTTTCTCATTTTAAACATGTAAACATTTTTTTATTTGATAAGTTAAACCCAAGTTTTATAAGGACCTAGAATCATGAGAGTGAGATACAAAAATTCAAACAGGCCCTTCATAGCTAAATGAGCAAAAAGAAAAATTGTAGACTAGAGCAAAACAAAACAAAAAACAAAAAAACTAAATTATATAAAGGGACCCTCCTGGGTGTCTTCAACAATAGAACTATCTTTTACCAAAATGTTGGGTTTGAATTTTGAAACCTTGGTGCAAGTGTGATACCTAGGGCCTTCAATAGGTTCTTTAGGAAAAAATCATCTCGGGACACTTCCTACCTTTCACTTGTAAGGGGATTTGCTTAGGGAAACCCCCCTAGAGGAACCCAAGGGGGAATTTTAGGACCTTGGGGGATTTGAATGTAAGGGATTGGGGAGGGGGCTGGGTAGAATGTATAAAATATTAAACAGTGGCCTCCACTACTTGGTGAAGCTCATTCTAGTCTTGTATTAACTTCACCAGGCCAAATCTTGCCTATTGAACCTTAGCATTGAAATTTTCTAGCATTTACTTATTTTTCTCAAATTCCTCTATTATAATGGCCTTACCCTTCTAGTTTGAGGTGGTGGGAGACCCAATTTTGATGAGTTTGGGCTTGGGAATGAACAACATCTTAAGTGGTAGGTCATTAAGTGGGGATTTGGATAAACTATTTTGGGGAGAGTGTTCAGGAGGAGGGTGGGATTTGAATGTTAAAGATGTAAATATTCAAACTTCATGCATGTTTCTTTTAATTTTGAGTAACATAAGACAAAAGCATAAATGATTTTACTCATTTCAAACATGTTTAACATGTAAAGATTTAAACTTTATGTGCATTTCTTATCATTTTGAAATTTGAATAATGCAATACCAAAACATAAGTGGTTTTACTCATTTCAAACATGTTTGACATGTAAATATTCAATCTTTATGCGTGTTTCTTATAATTTTTAATTTTGAATAAGGTAACACCAAAATTTAAGTGGGCTTGCTCATTTCAAACATGTTTAACATGTAAAGATTAAAACTTTATACGTGTTTCTTATAATTTTGAATTTAAAACAATGTAATATGAAATGTAAGTAGTTTTGCTCATTTCAAACATGTTTAACATGTAAAGATTCAAACTTTATGTACATTTATTATAATTTTGAATTTTGAATAATGTAACACCAAAATGTAAGTGGTTTTGCTTGTTTTGAACATATTTAACATGTAAATATTCAAAATTTATGCATGTTTCTTATAATTTTGAATAACGTAACACCAAAATGTAAGTAGTTTTACATGTTTAACATGTAAAGATTCAAAATTCATGTGTGTTTCTTATAATTTTGCATTCTAAAAAATGTATGACCAAAACGTAAGTGGTTTTGCTCATTTTGAAAATGTTTAATATGTAAAGATTCAAATTGTACGTGTGTTTCCTATAATTTTTACTTTTGAAAAACATAACACCAAAACGTAAGTGGTTTTGCTTGTTTTATACATGTTTAACATGTAAAGATTCAAACTTTATGCACATTTCTTATAATTTCAAAACTTGAATAACATAAAAATAAAATGTAGTTGGTTTTTCTCATTTGAAACATGTTTAACATGTAAAGATTCAAACTTTATGCATGTTTCTTATCATTTTTAATTTTGAATAACATAACACCAAAATGTAAGTGGTTTTCCTTGTTTTAAACATGTTTAACATTTAAAGATTCAAACTTTATGTGTGTTTCTTATAATTTTCAATTTTGAATAGCATAACACCAAATCATAAGTTATTTTGCTCATTTCGAACATGTTTAACATGTAAAGATTAAAATTTTATTTGTGTTTCTTATAATTTTGAATTTTGAAGAATACAACCCCAAAATGTAAATGGTTTTGCTCGCTTTGAACATGTTTAGCATGTAAAGATTCAAATTTTATGAATGTTTATTATAATTTTTAATTTTTAAATAACACCAAAACACAATTGGTTTCACTCATTTTGAGCACGTTTAAAATGTAAAGATTCAAACTTTATGCATGTTTATTATAATTTTGAATAAAGTAACACTAAAATGAGAGCGGTTTTGATCATTTCAAACATGTTTAACATGTAAAGATTAAAAATTTAAATGCATTTATTATAATTTCAAATAATGTAACACCAAAATATAAGCGGGTTTGCTCATTTCAAACATGTTTTACATGTAAAGATTTAAAATTTATGCAGTTTTCTTTTAATTTTAAATAATGTAACATGAAAACATAACTGGTTTTTCTCATTTTGAACATGTTAAAACATGTAAACATTCAAATTTTATGCATGTTTAATTTTGAATAACATAAGAACAAAACATAAACATTTTTTCTCATTTCGAACATGTTTAACTTGTAAAGATTCAAACTTTATGCACATTTATTATAATTTTGAATAATATAACACCATAATGTAAGCAATTTTGCTCATTTTGAACATGTTTAACATGTAAATATTCAAATTTTATACACTTTTATTATAATTTTGAATTTTAAATAACATAACACCAAAGCTTAATTAGTTTTTCTTGTTTCGAACATGTTTAACATGTAAAGATTCATACTTTATGTGTATTTCTTAAAATTTTAAGTTTTGAATAATGTAACACTAAAACATAAGTAGTTTGGTTTGTTTTGAACATGTTTAACATGCAAAGATTCAAAATTTATGTGCATTTCTTATAATTTTGAATTTTGAATAACGTAAAACAAAAAAATAAGTGGTCTTTCTCATTTCAAACATGTTTAACATGTAAATATTCAAACTTTATATGTGTTTTTTATAATTTTGAATTGTGAATAACATAAGACCAAAATGTAAGTTGTTTTTCTTATTTTGAACATATTTAACATGTAAATATTCAAACTTTATATGTGTTTATTATAATTTTCAATTTTAAATAACATGACACTAAAACATAAGTGGTTTTTGTCATTTCAAATATGTTTAACATGTAAATATTCTAACTTGATGTTTCTTATAATTTTGAATTTTGAATAGTGTAACACCATAACATAAGTAGTTTTACTCATTTTGAAAATGTTTAACATGTACAGATTCAAAATTTATGCACATTTCTCATAATTTTAAACTTTTAATAATGTAACACCAAAATGTAAGTGGTTTTCCTTGTTTTGAACATGTTTAACATGTAAAGATTCAAACTTTATGTGTGTTTCTTATAATTTTGAATTTTGAATATTGTAACACCAAAAGGGAAGTAGTTTTACTTGTTTCAAACATGTTTAACATGTAAAGATTCAAACTTTATGCATGTGTATTATAATTTTGATTTTTTAATATTGTAATAGCAAAACATAGGTTGTTTTGTGAAATAACGCTAAAAAAATTCAAGAATTAAGAGCATAGTACACAGCTAAACTGTGTGAAGATCCCACTACATCATCACACCATGCATGATGCATCAACATGATCCCACACCATATGAGTAGAAAATCCATAAATGGATTGGGTTAATGAGATACTTATGCTATAATGACCATTGCTAGAGGATTCCATAGGGAAAGGGGTTGCCTAAAGGGTGAAACACCATTTGAGGGGTATTAGTGTGATGTCCCACACTAATAACCTTTAGACCTTTAAAAGGCACTCAGTTTTCCCATCAAACCATCTAGGGATCATCAACCCAATATAAAATTTGATAACCCTATATGGTTATGACTGGTATCCCATACAATAAGAAGGTTCACTCATCTCATGGATATCCTTAAACAAGGTTAATGACCCAAGGTAAATATTTTTCATAACTATGAGTCATCCTACTAGCCATTATTAAATCTATACTTTTGATTAAAGGAGGGACCATAACAGGTATAATAGGTCTAGGCTAAGGTACCATCAATCCATCTTTAGCTTATGCCAACCTTATAATGTTTACCAAGGCATTAGATAACCACAACCTCTAACCAACATGATCAATTAATGTTCACCAAGAAAAAGTGCATGTGATGAAAAGGACATAACATCCTTAACCATAAATTATACAAATAAGGACTCGTACCTATGGGATTTATACCTAGTATAAAATGAACACTAGTTGTTATAATGGACCAATATTGACAGTGCTACCCAGTTATAGTTATATTTATAAATTCCTTGACCATAAGGTCCTTACACAAAAAGTTCATTATAAATATTTACATTAAAAATAATGAATGATTTATCCAAAAGGTTAATGACTTATTTAAGTGACAATTCAACCATTAGGCTAATTAAAATATCATAATTTAGGCCAACTATGGGTTATATTAATGAATAGCTAGTTGCCACAAAATACATTGCTTGTACATGGCCAACCATGAAATCTAAGGAGTAATGTATCAAAATTAGAATCATGTTGAGTATTGGGGCATCAATCTTCAATTCCAGTTAACAACCATTAGCTATGACTGATCACATATAATCACTAGTTAAGAATAACCCATTTAATTAACTTACCAGTTAACTATGGCTTCATGTTTACACTACCAAAATGGAATACATTTATATTATCATTCAATATTAGAAAAGGTAGTATCATGAGACAAGGACATCCATTAAGTTGGATTCAAAAGTTAATGTGGAAACAGAAACTGCTGAAAATAACATCATAAAACAAGTTTCCACAAGGCCATAACATAGTGCATTTGTAATATAAATTTATAGTACTTAATGGCATGATGTGCCCTTATATATATATATATATATATAAATCTATAAAATTAATTGCTTAATCAAAATAAGTGTTAAAAATATTATGGATTCCAAAAATATATATCAAGGAATGCCACATACAACTCATAGCTAACCTACTAGAATGTGAATAATATGATCATCTCACATAACATAAATTAATAGCTGAGGTAAGTTGAATAACATTAACACATGTATAAATATTTTATCCATGGCTATTATATCCTTTATTTTCCAAACCACATGGTTAACCATCCTCAAATGAGTGAATTCCACTAATTTAAACTTAACCATACTCAAGGTTGAATCACTCAAATATGAATATAATAAAATATAATCAATCCTTAGTATAAGGATTCCATTTATAAGTAAAATTAAATATTTCTAAATACAAGAGTTTTTGCATACAAAATACTAACTCATTGAGTCTTAATGTCAAAAGCACAATATTTATACAATAGCTCAAACAACCCTCATATGTTGACAATTTTAACATATAACTATGTATACAATCCTGAAGACATATGCACAATGAATCATTGTGCTATCAAATAAATTTAAATATTTGAATTAGTAAATTAATATAATTTATGTCAACTATAATAATTATTACATTACAATAACTCAAATAACAACTTATCATCCTGAAACCCATCATGGATTATCAATGGCAAACACAATGTCCAACAGGTGACAAGTAAATCCAAAAACCAAATGAATAAGGGAAAGAGTTGATTGAATATAACCTTACACTAAAAGGGTGCAATAATGTGTCATTGTAAAGCTAAAATGTAATTTTACTCCCTAGTGAACATTATGTAAATCAACTTTTTTTTTAACTAATATATGTCCAGTAAGAGGGAAACCATGAAATGAACTTAATTCCATAATAACCAACTTTGGGCAGCCCATAATACCTACTGATGTACTATCTTTTTCAAAATAATAGTCATCAATGCACTATCATATAAAAATTCCAAGAAAGCATAATAATGTAACCCCAAGTAGATTTTGTAAGATAATAACCATGCACATAACAAGCAAATGAATGGCTACAATAGCCAAGAGAGTTCCCAATTCTCATCTCATCATAACTAGTCAGATAATTTCAAACAATTCATTTTTACTCATGTGAGTGCAACCATCCAAGGTAAAATAACATAATGTAAACGATTATGCTCGTTTCAAACATGTTTAACATGTAAAGATTCATACTTTATGTACATTTTTTATAATTTTGAATTTTGAATAACGTAAGACCAATTATAAGTGATTTTGCTCTTTTTAGATATGTTTAACATGTAAAGAATCCAACTTTATGCACATTTCTTATAATTTTGAATTTTGAATAATGTCACACTAAATTGTAAGTGATTTTGCTCATATCAAAAATGTTTAATATGTAAAGATTCAAACTTTATGTGTATTTTTTATAATTTTGAATACCTAAGACCAAAACGTAAGCGATTTTACTCATTTTAAACATGTTTAACATCTAAAGATTAAAAATTTATGCATGTTTAATATAATTTTGAATAATGGAAGACCCAAATGTAAGTGGTTTTGCTCATTTCAAACATGTTTAACATGTAAATATTCAAACTTTATCCGTGTTTCTTATAATTAGGAATTTTGAATAATATAATACAAAAACATAAGTAGTTTTGTTTGTTTCAAACATATTTAACATGTAAATATTCAAACTTTATACATGTTTCTTGTAATTTTGAATTTTGAATAATGTAAGACCAAAATTTAAGCACTTTTACTCATTTCAAACATGTTTAACATCTAAAGATTGAAAATTTATGTTTGTTTCTTATAAATTTTATTTTTGAATAATCAAATACCAAAACATAAGCAGTTTTATTCATTTTGAACATGTTTAACATGTAAAGATTGAAACTTTATGCATGTTTCTTATAATTTTGAATAATGAAATGCCAAAATGTAAGTGGTTTTGCTTGTTTCAAACATGTTTAACATGTAAATATTCAAAGTTTATGTAAGGTTCTTATAATTTTGAATCTTCAATAATGTAACACCAAAACATAAGCAGTTTTGCTTGTTTTGAACATGTTTAACATGTAAAGATTTAAAATTTATGTGCATCTCTTATAATTTTGAATTTTGAATAATGTAACTTCAAAACATAAGAGGTTTTTCTTCATTTTGAACATGTTTAACATGTAAAAATTCAAAATTTATGTTCATTTTTTATAATTTTGAATAATCTAACACCAAAATGCAAGTAGTTTTGCTTGTTTTGAATATGTTTAACATGTAAAGATTAAAAAATTGATGCATATTTCTTATAATTTTGAATTTTTAATAACATAAAACCAAAACATAAGTGGTTTTGTTTGTTTCAAACATGTTTAACATGTAAAGATTCAAACTTTATGCATGTTTCTTATAATTTACAATAAATTAACACCAAAATGTAAGTGGTTTTGCTCATTTTTAACATTTAAACATTCAAATTTTATGCGTATTTATTATAATTTTAAAATTTGAATAATGTAATACAAAAACATAAGTGGTTTTGTTCATTTTAAACATGTTTAACATGTAAAACTTCAAATTTTATGCACATTTCTTATAATTTTGAATAATGTAACATGAAAATATAAGTGGTTTTTCTCGTTTTAAACATATTTAACACGTAAATATTCAAATTTTATATATGTTTCTTATAATTTTGAATTTTAAATAACATAACACCAAAATGTAAGCAGTTGTGCTTATTTTGAACAAGTTTATCATGTAAAGATTTAATTTTATGTGTGTTTATTAATTTTGAATAATATAACACCAAATTTTAAGGAGTTTTGCTTGTTTTAAACATTTTACCATGTAAATATTCAAACTTTATGCACATTTCCTATAGTTTTGAATTTTGAATAATGTAACACCAAAATGTTAGTAGTTTTACTTGTTTTGAACATGTTTAACATGTAAAGATTCAATCTTTATGCACATTTCTTATAATTTTGAATTTTGAATAATGTAACACCAAAACGTAAGTGATTTCATTTAATTTGAACATGTTTAACATTTAAAGATTCACTCTTTATGTGGATTTCTTATTATTTTAAATTTTAAATAACGTAACACCAAAATGTAAGAGATTTTGTTCATTTCAAACATGTAAAGATTAAAACTTTATACGTGTTTCTTATAATTTTGAATTTTGAATAATGTAACACCAAAATGCAAGTAGTTTTGCTCATTTGGAATGTGTTTAACATGTAAAGATTAAAACTTTATGCACATTTTTAATAATTTTGAATTTTGAATAATGTAACACCAAAATATAAGTGATCTTGCTCATTTTGAACATGTTTAAGATGTAAAAATAAAAACATTATACGTGTTTCTTATAATTTTGAATAATATAATATCAAAATGTAAGCAATTTTTGCTCATTTGAACATGTTTAACAAGTAAAGATTCAAACTTTATGCACAATTCTTATAATTTTCAATAATGTAACACTAAAACATAAGTGATTTTGCTCATTTTGAACATGTTTAACATGTAAAGATTAAAACTTTATATACAATTCTTATAATTTTAAACAATATAACACCAAAATATAAGCATTTTTTCTCATTTCAAACATGTTTAACATGTAAAAATTCAAACATTATGCATGTTTCTTATAATTTTGAATAATGTAACACTAAAACGTAAGCAATTTTCCTCATTTCAAACATGTTTAAGATGTAAAGATTCAAAATTTATGCATGTTTCTTATAATTTTTAAATTTGAATAATGTAAGACCAAAACACAAGTGGTTTTACCCATTTTGAACATATTTAACATGTTAAGATTCAAACTTTTGCATGTTTCATATAATTTTAAATAATGCAGCACCAAATTGTAAGTAGTTTTACTCATTTTGAACATGTTTAACATCTAAAGATTCAAACTTTATGCATATTTCTTATAATTTTGAATTTTCAATAATGCAACACCAAAATTTAATCGAGTTTTCTCATTTTAAATATGTAAAGATTCAAATTTTATGCGTGTTTTTTATAATTTTGAATTTTAAATAAAGCAACACCAAAACATAAGTCATTTTGCTTGTTTTGAACATGTTTAACATGTAAATATTAAAACATTATGTGTGTTTCTTATAATTCTAAATTTTAAATAACAAAAGACCAAAATGTAAGTGTTTTTTCTCATTTTAAAAATGTTTAACATGTAAAGATTCAAACTTTATGTGCATTTCTTATAATTTTGAATTTTTAGTAGTTTAAGACCAAAATGTAAGGGGTTTTGCTTGTTCAGATCATGTTTAACATGTAAAGATTCAAATTTTATGTGTATTTTTTATAATTTTGAATAACGTAAGACCAAAATGTAAGTGGTTTTGCTCATTTCAAACATGTTTAACATGTAAAGATCTAATATTTATGTGTGTTTCTTAAAATTTTGAATTTTTAATAATGTAAGACCAAAACTTAAGTGGTTTTGCTCATGTTTAACATGTAAAGATCCAAAATCTATGCATGTTTCTTATCATTTTGAATTTTAAATAATGTAAGACCAAAACATAAGTGGGTTTTCTTGTTTCAAACATGTTTAACATGTAAAGATACAGACTTTATACACATTTCTTATTATTTTGAATAACCTAAAACCAAAACATAGGCGAGTTTACTCATTTCAAAAATGTTTAACATGTAAAGATTCAAATTTTATTTGCATTTATTATAATTTTATAATTTTGAATAATGTGACACCAAAATGTAATTGGTTTTGCTTGTTTTGAACATGTTTAACATGTAAAGATTCAAATTTTATGTCTGTTTCTTATAATTTTGAATAACATAACATAAAAATGTAAGTGGTTTTACTCATTTTGAATTTGTTTAACATGTAAAGATTCAAACTTTATGTGCATTTTCTATAATTTTATATAATGTAACACTAAAATGTAAGTAGTTTGATCATTTCAAACATGTTTAACATGTAAAGATTTAAAATTTATGCTCATTTCTTATAATTTAAAATCTTAAATAGTATAGCGCTAAAATGTAAGTGGTTTTGATCATTTCAATTGTGTTTAACATGTAAAGATTCAAAATTTATGCACATTTCTTATAATTTTGAATTACGTAACATGAAAATGTAAGTTGTTTTTCGTGTTTCAAACATGTTTAACATGTAAACATTCAAACAATATGCATGTTTCTTTTAATTTTGAATTTTGAATAACATAAGACCAAAACATAAGAATTTTTTCTCATTTTTAACATGTTTAACATGTAAAGATTCAAACTTTATGCATGTTTCTTAAAATATTGGATAATGTAACATGAAAATGTAAGCAATTTTACTCATTTTAAACATGTTTAACATATAAAGATTCAAAATTTATGTGTGTTTCTAATAATTTTGAGCTTTGAATAATGTAACGCCAAAAGGTTAGCAATTTTGCTCGTTTCAAACATGCTTAACACGTAAAGATTCCAACTTTATGTGCATTTCTTATAATTTTGAATTTTGAATAACGTAACAACAAAATGTTAGTAGTTTCATTCATTTCAAATGTGTTTAACATGTAAATATTTAAAATTTATTCATGTTTCTTATAATTTTGAATTTTGAATAATTGTAACACCAAAATGTAATTGATTTTGCTCATTTCAAACATGTTTAACATGTAAAGATTCAAACTTCAAGCACGTTTCTTATAATTTTAAAGTTTTAATAATGTAACACCAAAATGTAAGTGGTTTTGCTTGCCTTGAACATATTTAACATGTAAATATTTAAACTTGATACGCATTTCTTATAATTTTGAATTTTGAAAAATACAACACCAAAACTTAAGTGGTTTTGCTTGTTTCAAACATGTTTAACATGTAAATATTCAAACTTCATGTTTTGAATTTTGAATAACATAATACCAAAATATAATTGGTATTGCTTGTTTTGAAAATATTTAACTTGTTAAGATTCAACATTTATATATGTTTCTTATAATTTTACATTTTAAATAACGTAACACCAAAATCTAAGTGGGTTTACTCATTTCAAACATATTTAACATTTAAATATTCAAATTTTATGCACACTTCTTATAATTTCAAATTTTAAATAATGTAACACCAAAACATAAGTAATTTTACTCATTTTGAACACATTTAAAATATAAAGATTCAAATTTTATGCGCATTTATTATAATTTTGAATTTTCAAAAAATGTAACACCAAAACATAAATGATTTTGCTCATTTTGAACATGTTTAAAATATAAAGTTTCAAACTTTATCCGCATTTCTTATAATTTTGAATTTCAAATAACGTAAAGCCAAAATGTAAGCAGTTTTGCTTGTTTCAAACGTGTTTAATAGGTAAAAATTCAAACTTCATGTTTTGAATTTTGAATAATGGAACACTAAAATGTAAGGGGTTTTGCTCATTTTGAAAATGTTTAATATGTAAAGATTCAAACTTTTTGCACATTTATTATAATTTTGAATAATGTAACACCAAAATGTAAGCAATTTTGATCATTTCAAACATGTTTAATATGTAAATATTCAAACTTTATGCACATCTCTTATAGTTTCAAATTTTGAATAATGTAACACCAAAATGTAAGTGATTTTGCTCATTTTGAACATGTTTAATATGTAAAGATTCAAACTTTATGTGTGTTTCTTATAATTTTGAAATTTTAATAATGTAATACCAAAACATAAGCAGTTTTGGTCATTTTGAACATGTTTAACATGTAAAGATTCTAATTTAATGTGCATTTCTTTTAATTTTGAACTTTGAATATGTAAAACGAATATATAAGTGGTTTAGCCCATTTTGAACATGTTTAACATGTAAAGATTGAAAATTTATGCATGTTTCTTATAATTTTAAATAACGTAATATCAAAACATAAACAATTTTGCTCCTTTCGAACATGTTTAGCATGTAAAGATTTAAACTTTATTTGTGTTTCTTATAATTTTGAATTTTGAATAATCCAACACTAAAATATAAGTGGATTTGATCATTTCAAACATATTTAACATGTAAATATTCAAACTTTATGCACATTTATTATAATTTTTAATTTTGAATAATGTATGATGAAAATGTAAGTGGTTTTACTTGTTTTGAACATGTTTAACATCACAAGATTCAAACTTTATTTGCATTTCATATAATTTTAAATTTTGAATAATGGAACACCAAAATGTAAGCAATTTTACTTGTTTCAAACATGTTTAACATGTAAAGATTCAAATTTTATTTGTGTTTCTTATAATTTTGAATTTTGAATAATCCAACACTAAAATATAAGTGGATTTGATCATTTTGAATACGTAAAGATTCAAATTTAATGTGTGTTTCTTATAATTGTGAATTTTGAATAACGCAACACTAAAACATGAGTAATTTTGCTCATTTTGAACATGTTTAACATTTTAAGATTCAAACTTTATGTGTGTTTCTTATAATTTTGAATAGTGTAAGACCAAAATGTAAGTAGTTTTGCTCATTTTTAACACTTTTAATATGCAAAGATTCAAATTTTATGTACATTTATTATAATTTTAAATTTTGAATAACATAAGACCAAAATGTAAGTGGTTTTGCTCATTTCAATCATATTTAACATGTAAAAATCCAAAATTTATGTGTGTTTCGTATAATCTTGAATAGCATAAGTCCAAAATATAAGTGGTTTTTCTCATTTCAAACATGTTTAACATGTAAATATCCAAAATTTATGCATGTTTCTTATCATTTTGATTTTTGAATAATGTAAGATCAAAACTTAGGTGGTTTTGCTTGTATTGAACATGTTTAACATGTGAAGATCCAAAATTTATGTGTGTTTATTATAATTTTGAATTTTAAATAATCTAAGACCAAAAAACATAAGTGATTTTGCTCATTTAAAAAATGTGTAGCATGTAAAGATTCAAACTTTATGCGTATTTTTTATAATTTTGAATTTTAAATACCATAACACTAAAACATAAATAGTTTTGCTTGTTTTGAACATGTTTAACATGTAAAGTGTAAGGAAATTACTTAGATGTTCACACATAATAATTATGTATCACACAAAATAATCAAAGATAAGACATCACACAATAATAATTGGCATCAAAGAAAAATAATGAATAATATAGTAGAGTCACTTTGAGGGGGCAACCTCCACAATACTTAATATGATGACTAAAGACTAACCATTACCTCCTATATATAGTCTAACTAGCCATGGTTATTCTATAGGTTGACCTAACAAAGAACATAGAGAAATATAACAAGAATATAAAAGAGGTATGTAAGCTGCAAGTCAACCACACATATCCCTAGACATGACAAAGGTTAAGGGCATAACATAAAGATTCAAATTTTATGCATATTTCTTGTTATTTTGAATAACGTAACATCAAAACATAAGCAATTTTGCTCATTTTAAACTTGTTTAACATGTAAAAATTCAATCTTTATGCATATTTTCTATAATTTTAAATAATGTAACACTAAAAGGTAAGCAATTTTGCTCGTTTCAAACATGTTTAACATGTAAAGATTCAAATTTTATGCAGGTTTCATATATTTAGAATTTTAAATAACATAACACCAAATTGTAAGCAATTTTGCTCGTTTCAATTATGTTTAACATGTAAAGATTAAAACTTTATGTGTGTTTCTTATAATTTTGAATAGCTTAATATGAAAATGTAAGTGGTTTTTATCATTTTAAACATGTTTAACCTATAAACATTCAAACTTTATATGGGTTTCTTATAATTTTGAATAATACAACACCAAAACATAAATAGTTTTACTTGTTTTAAACATGTTTAACATGTAAAGATTCAAATTTTATGTATATATCTTATAATTTTGAATAATGTAACACTAAAATGTAAGCAATTTTGCTTGTGTTGAACATGTTTAACAATAATGTAACACGAAAATGTAAGTCATTTTGCTTATCTTGAACATATTTACCATGTAAATATTCAAGCTTTATGTGTTTTTTATAATTTTGAATAACATAACACCAAAACGTAAGTGATTTTGCTTGTTTCAAACATGTTTAACATGTACAGATTCAAGCTTCATGTTTTTGAATTTTAAATAACGTAATACTAAAAGGTAAGTGGTTTTGCTCATTTTGAAAATGTTTAACATGTAAAGATTCAACCATTATGTATGTTTCTTATAATTTTGCATTTTGAATAACGTAACACCAAAACGTAAGTGGTTTTGCTCGTTTTGAGCATGTTTACGTATTTCTTATAATTTTGAATAATGTAACACCAAAATGTAAGCTATTTTTCTCCCTTTGAATATGTTTAATAGGTAAAGATTCAAAATTTATACACATTTCTTATAATTTTTAATTTTGAAAAATGTAACACCAAAACATAAATGATTTTGCTCGTTTTGAACATGCTTAACATGTAAAGATTCAAACTTTATGTGTGTTTCTTATACTTTTGAATTTTGAATAATGTAACACCAAAACATAAGCGGTTTTGCTTGTTTTGAACATCTTTAACATGTAAATATTTAAAATTTATGCATGTTTATTATAATTTTGAATAATGTAACACCAAAATGTAAGCAGTTTTGCTCATTTTAAACATGTCTAACATGTAAAGATCCAAAATTTATTCATATTTCTTATAAATTTGAATAATGTAACACCAAAATGTAAGTGGTTTTGCTTGTTTTAAACATGTTTAACATGTAAAGATTCAAAATTTATGTGCATTTCTTATAAGTTTGAATTTTGAATATGATAACACCAAAATGTAAGTGGTTTTGCTCATTTTGAACATGTTTAAGATGTAATGTTTCAAACTTTATGATCATTTCTTATAATTTTGAATTTTTAATAATGTAACACCAAAATGTAAGCAAATTTGCTCATTTTGAACATGTTTAACATGTAAAAATTCAAAATTTATGCAAGTTTCTTATAATTTTAAATAATTCAACACCAAAACATAACTGATTTTGCTAATTTTGAACATATTTAACATGTAAACATTCAAACTTTAAGTGCATTTATTATAATTTTTAATTTTGAATAACGCAACACCAAAATGTAAGTGGTTTTGCTCATTTTGAACATGTTTAACATATAAAGATTTAAACATTATGTGAGTTTATTATAATTTTGAATTTTGAATAATGAAAAATCGAAATAGAAGCAGTTTTGCTCATTTTAAATATGTTTAATATGTAAAGATTTAAACTTTATGTGATTTTCTTATAATTTTGAATAAGCTAAGATCAAAATGTAAGTGATTTTGCTCATTTTAGACATGTTTAACATGTAAAGATTCAAACTTTATGCCTGTTTCTTATAATTATGAATTTTGAATAGAGTAAGACCAAAATGTAAGTAGTTTTGTTCATTTCCAACGTATTTAACATGTAAAGATTCAAAATTTATGTGTTTATTATAATTTAAAAATTTGAATAACGTAAGTGGTTTTGCTCATTTTGGACATGTTTAACATTTAAAAATTCAAACTTTATAAGCGTTTCTTATAATTTTAATTTTGAATAATGTAAGATCAAAACATAAGTAGTTTTGTTCATTTCAAACATGTTTAACATGTAAATATTTAAACTTTATGAGTGTTTCTTATAATTTTGAATAACATAAGACCAAAACATAAACAATTTTGCTCATTTTAAACATGTTTAACATGTAAAGATTCAAACTTTATGCGTGTTTCTTATAATTTTGAATTTTAAATAATGTAAGACCAAATCGTAAGTTGTTTTGCTCCTTTCGAATATGTTTAACAAGTAAAGATTTAAATTTTATGCGCATTTCTTATACTTTTAAATTTATTTTTCTTGTTTCAAACATGTTTAACATGTAAGCATTCAAACTTTATGTGTGTTTCTTATAATTTTGAATTTTAAATAATGTAAGACTAAAATTTAAATAGTTTTCCTCATTTTGAACATATTTAACATGCAAAGATTCAAAATTTATGCATGTTTCTTATAATTTTGAATAATGTAAGACCAAAATGTAAGTGGTTTTGCTCATTTCAAACATGTTTAACATGTAAAGATTCAAACTTTATGTCTGCTTCTTATAATTTTTAATTTTTAATAATGAAAGACCAAAATGTAAGTGGTGTTGTTCATTTCAAACATGTTTAACACCTAAATATTCAAATTTTGTGTGTTTCTTATAATTTTAAATTTTGATTGATGTAACACCAAAATGTAGGTGATTGTGTTGGTTTAAAAAATGTTTAATATGTACGGATTCAAACTTTCTGTACATTTATTATAATTTTAAATTTTAAATAATGTAACACCAAAATTTAAGAGGGTTTGCTCATTTTGAACATGTTTAACAATTAAGGATTCAATCTTTATGCACATTTCTTATAATTTTGAATTTTGAATAATGTAACATCAAAACACAAGTGGATTTGCACATTTTGAATATGTTGAACATGTAAAGATTCAAACTTTATTCATGTTTTTTTTATAATTTTGATTTTTTAATAACGTAACCCCAAAACATAAGTGGTTTTGCTTGTTTTAAATGTCTTTAACATGTAAAGATTCAAACTTTATGCATGTTTCTTATAATTTTAAATTTTGAATAACATAATACAAAAATGTAAGTGGTTTTGCATGTTTCAAACATGTTGAACATGTAAAGATTCAAGATTTATGTACATTTCCTAAAATTTTGAATAACGTAACACAGAAATATAAGTGGTTTCTCTCACTTTCAACATGTTTAACATGTAAAGATTTAAAATTTATGTTTATTTCTTATAATTTCTAATTTTGAATAGCATAACACCAAAATGTAAGTGGTTTTGCTCGTTTCAAACATGTTTAACATTTAAAGATTCAAACTTTCTGCATGTTTCTTAATTTTGAATATTGTAACACCAATACGTAAGCAATTTTGCTCATTTCAAACATGTTTATCATGTAAAGATTCAAACTTTATGCACATTTCTTTTAATTTCAAATAATTTAACACCAAAATAAAAGCAAATTTTCTCATTTTGAACATGTTTAACATGTAAAGATTTAAACTTTATGTGTGTTTCTTATAATTTTGAATTTTTAATAACGTAATAGCAAAATGTTAGTCATTTCATTTGTTTTGAACATGTTTAACATGTAAAGATTAAATCTTTATGTGCATTTCCTATAATTTTAAATTTTAAATAACGTAACACCAAAACATAAGGGATTTCACTATTTTGTAACTTGTTTAACATGTAAATATTCAAACTTCATGTGCATTTCTTATAATTTTGAATTTTGAATAATGTAACACCAAAACATATGTAGTTTTACTTGTTTTGAACATGTTTAACATGTAAAGATTTAATTTGTATGTGTGTTTCTTATAATTTTGAATTTTCAATAATATAACACTAATACATAAATAGTTTTGCTTGTTTTGAATATTTTTAAGATGTAAAGATTCAAATTTTATCAAAGTTTCTTATGATTTTAAATTTTGAATAATATAACATCAAAACATAAGTGGTTTTGCTCATTTTGAACATATTTAATATGTAAATATTCAAACTTTATTCACATTTTTTATAATTTTTCTTAACACAAAACCAAAATATAAGTGATTTTTTTTGTTTTGAACATGTTTAACATGTAAAGATTCAAACTTTATGCATGTTTCTTATACTTTTGAATAATGTAAGACCAAAATGTAAGCATTTTTTCTCATTTCAAACATGTTTAACATGTAAAGATTCAAAATTTATGTATACTTCTCATAATTTTGAATAACATAACACCAAAACATAAGTGGTTTTGATCATTTTGAACATGTTTGACATGTAAAGATTCAAACTATATGCATGGTCCTTATAATTTTGAATTTTGAATAAGGCAATACCAAAATTTAAGATGGTTTGTAATATTTAAAAATGTTTAACATGTAAATATTAAAATTTTATGCATGTTTCTTATAATTTTGAATTTAAAATAATGTAGTAAGAAAATGTAAGTAGTTTTGCTCATTTCAAACATGTTTAACATGTAAACATTCAAAATTTATGCACGTTTGTTATAATTTTGAATTTTGAATAATATAACACAAAAATGTAAGTGGTTTTGCTCATTTTAAACATATTTAACATGTAAATATTATAATTTTATCTATGTTTATTATAATTTTGAATTTTGAATAATGTAACACCAAAATCTAAGTAGTTTTACATGTTTAACATGTAAAGATTCAAACTTTATGTGCATTTCATATAATTTTGTATTTTTAAAAATGTAACACCAAAACGTAATTAGTTTTTCTCATTTTGAAAATGTTTAACATGTAAAGATTCAAACTTTATGTGCAATTATTATAATTTTAACTTTTGAATAACGTAACACCAAAACATAAGTGGTTTTGCTTATTTTGAACATGTTTAACAAATAAATATTCAAACTCTATATCCACATTTCTTTTAATTTCAAATTTTGAATAATATAACACCAAAACATAAGCAGTTTTACTCCTTTCAGATATGTTTAACATGTAAAGATTCAAATTTTATGTGTGTTTCTTATAATTTTGAATTTGAATAATGTAACACCAAAACCTAAGTGGTTTTCCTTGTTTTGAATATGTTTAACATTTAAAGATTAAAAATTTATGCATGTTTCTTACAATTTTTTATTTTGAATAACATAACACCAAAACATAAGCGATTTTGTTTGTTTCGAATATGTTTAACATGTGTGTTTCTTTATTCAAATTTCATGTGTGTTTCTTATAATTCTGAATTTTGAAGAACCCAACCCCAAAATGTAAATGGTTTTGCTCATTTTGAACGTGTTTAACATGTAAAGATTCAAACTTTATGCACATTTCTTATAATTTTGAAATAACACTAAAACATAAGCAATTTTGCTCATTTTGAACATGTTTAACATGTAAAGATTTAAATATTATGCATATTTCTTATAATTTTTAATAAGGTAAGACCAAAATGAGAGTGGTTTTGCTTGTTTTGAACATATTTAACATGTAAATATTCAAACTTTAAGCATGTTTCTTATAATTTTAAATATTGTAACAGCAAAATGTAAGTGATTTTGCTAATTTCAAACATGTTTTAAATGTAAATATTTTCACTTTATGAACATTTTTTAAAATTTTGATTAATGTAATATGAAAACACAAGTGGTTTTTCTCATTTTGAACATGTTAAACATCTAAACATTCAAAATTTATGTACGTTTCTTTCAATTTTTAATAACATAGGACCAAAATATTAATCATTTTGCTCATTTCAAACATGTTTAACATGTAAAGATTTAAACTTTATGTGCATTTCTTATAATTTTGAAATTTGAATAATGAAACACCAAAACATAAGTGGTTTTGCTCATTTCAAATATGTTTGACATGTAAAGATTTAAACTTTATTCATGTTTCTTATAATTTTGAATTTTGAATAAGGCAACACCAAAATTTAAGTGTGTTTGCTCATCACAAACATTTTTAACATGTAAAGATTAAAATTTTATGTATGTTTCTTATAATTTTGAATTTACCATAATGTAGTACAAAAAAGTAAGTAGTTTTGCTCATTTCAAACATGTTTAACGTGTGAAGATTCAAACTTTATGCACATTTCTTAAATTTTGAATAACATAACACCAAATTATATGTGGTTTAAATCATTTTGAACATATTAAACATGTAAAGATTTAAAAAAATTCTATGTTTCCTATAATTTTGAATTTTGAATAATGTAACAACAAAATATAAGCATTTTCACTTGTTTTGAGCATGTTTAACATGTAAAGATTCAAACTTGATGCGTATTTCTTATAATTTTCCATGTTAAAAAATGTAACATCAAAATTTAAGTGGTTTTACTCATTTTTAAAATGTTTAACATGTAAATATTTAAACTTTATGTGTGTTTATTATAATTTTGACTTTTGAATAATGTAACACCAAAATGTAAGTGGTTTACCTCATTTTGAATATGTTTAACATGTAAAGATTCAAACTCTATGCACATTTCTTATAATTTAAAATTTTGAATAATGTAACACCAAAATATAAGCAATTTTTTCTCTTTTCAAACATGTTTAACATGTAAAGATTCAAATTTTATGTGTGTTTCTTATAATTTTTAATTTTAAATAATGTAACACTAAAACTTAAGTGGTTTTCCATATTTTGAACATGTTTAACATTTAAAGATTCAAACATTATGCGTGTCTCTTATAATTTTCTATTTTGAATAACATAACACCAAAACATTAGCGATTTTGCTCTTTTTAAACATTTTTAACATGTAAAGATTCAAATTTTATGTGTGTTTCTTATAATTTTAAATTATGAAGAATGCAACCCCAAAACATAAATGATTTTGATCATTTTGAACATATTTATGATGTAAAGATTCAAATTTTATGCATGTTTCTTATAATTTTAAATTTTGAAATAACACCAAAACATAAGCAGTTTTGTTCATTCTAAACGTGTCTAACATGTAAAGATTCAAACATTATGCACGATACTTATAATTTTGAATAAAGTAACACCAAAATGAGAATGGTTTTATTTGTTTTAAACATGTTTAACATGTAAATATTCAAAATTTATGCATGTTTCTTTTAATTTTAAATAATGTAACACCAAAATGTAAGCAGTTTTGCTCATTTCAAACATGTTTTACAGGTAAAGATTTAAACTTTAGGCATGTTTCTTTTAATTTTTTATAATGTAACATGAAAATCTAAGTGGTTTTTCTCATTTTGAAGATGTTAAACATTAAAAATTTATGCATGTTTCTTTTAATTTTGAATTTTGAATAACATAAGATCAAAACATAAATTGTTTTGCTTGTTTTGAACATGTAAAGATTCAAACTTTATGTGCATTTCTTATCATTTCAAAATTTGAATAACACAACACCAAAACATAAGTGGTTTTTCTCATTTCAAATATGTTTGACATGTAAAGATTCAAAATTTATGAGTGTTTCATATAATTTTGAATTTTTAATAAGGTAACACCAAAATTTTAGTGGGTTTGTTCATTTCAAACATGTTTAACATGTAAAGATTAAAACTTTATGCATGTTTCTTATAATTTTGAATTTATAATAATGTAGTACAAAATGTAAGCATTTTTGCTCATTTTGAACATGGTTAAGATGTAAAGATTCAAACTTTATATGTGTTTCTTATAATTTTGAATTTTAAATAATATAAAACCAAAATGTAAGTAGTTTTACTTGTTTTAAACATGTAAATATTCAAACATCATGTGTGTTTCTTATAATTTTAAAAACATTTTAAAAAATGTAACACCAAAATGTAAGTGGTTTTGCTGAGTTTGAAAATGTTTAACATGTAAAGATTCAAACTCGATATGCATTTTTTATAAATTTGAATTTTTAATAATATAACACCAAAATGTATGTGTTTTTTCTCCTTTTGAACATGTTTAACATGTAAAGATTCAAACTCTATGTGCATTTCTTATAATTTCAATTTTTGAATAATCTAACACCAAAATGTAAATGGTTTTGCTCATTTTGATCATGTTTGACATGTAAAGATTCAAACTTTAATCACGTTTCTTATCATTTTTAATTTTAAATAACATAACACCAAAATGTAAGCTAGTTTCCTTGTTTTGAACATGTTTAACATTTAAAGATTCAAAATTTATGTGCATTTCTTATAATTTTTAATTTTGAATAACATAACACCAAAATATATGTGATTTTGCTCATTTTAAACATGTTTAACATGTAAAGATTCAAATTTTATGTACATTTTTTTTATCATTTTGAAGAATGCAACCAAAACGTAAATTTTTTCACTCATTTCAAACATGTTTAACATGTAAGATTCAAAATTTATGCATGTTTTTTATAATTTTGAATTTTGAAATAACACCAAAACATAAGTAGTTTTTCTCATTTCAAACATGTTTAACATGTAATGATTCAAACATTATGCATGTTTCTTATAATTTTGAATAAAGTAACACCAAAATAAGATTGGTTTGGGTCATATCTATTAGGATTTAATAACATTATTATATTTTTTATATAGGTTTAAGTATTTTAAACCTATTATAGAATGTTAGTAGGTTTCTTATGGTAAATATATTCTCATAATATTTATTGTTACCCATAATTATTCTAGGTTATTTGATCCTAGTTTCTAGGAGGTTGTTGTGCTACCTCCTTCACTATATAATAGCCAAAAGTTTTGTATTAAATATATGAAAATAATATAATCTATTTTTTTGTGTGAAATTTGTATTAGTATCTCCAATTTTCCAACAGTGTGGTATCAAATAAGGTTATATTTATGAGAATGATTTTTTTAAAGTCATGTATGGGGAAGCTTGCTATAATGTTTTGGCTTGACCCTTCCATGTGTGGTGTTTATTTTGTATGAAATGATTATGGACCTATTGATTCAACAATATCAATTTTATAAACATACCGTAGTTTGAGTGATTAAGCTTTTGTTTAGCCTTTAAGCACTTTAACAGATCTAGATTGATGCTTGCATAATTCAAAGAATAACTGTAAGGGAGATAATAGATCCATGTGCATCATGAGATAAGAAACCTAAATGATCTAAAATTTCCATCATCCAAATAAAAGTGTGAAGCATGTAGTGGATGAGAAAGTGACTCCAAGTCTTAGTATGCAACCCAAATAAAAAGATATAACTATTTTTTTTGCATTACAATCTAAATATATCTCATACATTTTATTATCTAAGACCTGTGCACAGAATATTCAATGTACTATATAGATTCAATCTAGCATATGTGTGCATAGTTGAATTAATGATTCACTCGGTGTATATCTCTTCATATATTTCAAGGATTTCATTCACCTATAGGTGGAGACTCAATTCTATTCAAGATCACAAGCCTATAAATTATGAAGCTTCTTGGATAGTCTTTTATACTTGACCAATTTTCCATATTGGAGAATCAATACCTACCCCAAGGCCATAACGTTGTATACTATGTATACTCTTGTTAGCAGATAACACCAACTAGCTCACTCCATGCATTGAATTGATAGCTACATCCTCCAACATGGCAAGGAAAGTGACATGTTTTTCAAGTTATTTTTATTTTATTTAAGTTAGGTTTCTATTTATTAGTGGTATAGTTATAAGCTTTTGTTTGGTTTAGTTGTAAATGCATTCGAGTGAATGCTAAGCTCATAATCTAGTTTAAGTCAAAATAGATTGTGTCCATTAGGTGTATTTGATCCATGTCAATAATAGTTGAGTCAGAAAAAAAATTTACTTAGGATGATAGTAAGTTATCTTACATTTAGGTTTATTATCATGTCAAAAGTTAAATCTAGAGCCTTTATAAGCCATAGTCAAATCTATCTTATAAACAAGATCCCTATCAAAAATAAAAATCATTACAAAATGAGTCAAGGGTTAAAGTTAAAAGTCATTTTTATGTCAATGAAGTATGTTGAAGTTATCCCATGTAAAAGATGTAATTCTGGGAGAACCCAATGTCCTGAGTCAAATGTTATAAGTGTCAATATTATGGGGGGATCTCTCCTTGAAAACTTAAATCTAAGCTACACTAACATATCAACTAAGTGAAGCAGCTTCATCAACTAGAGGTTGGAGGATACACAGAGGCTGGAGGACAATTGGATTCCTCTCATGAGTCACCTACAATGGGGTCGTATCATTGTTATGGTGACATTTTTTAGTGTGTTTCTTTTATGTTGTGCATGGTGTGATTGTGTAGTATGGTTTTTAATAAAATATTAAGCATTATTTTCTAGTTTGGTACCTCTTGATGAAGAACATTGTGGGAAGAAAAAGCACTAAATTAGTACTTGGTTCTTGGAAAAGGTTTTGTGTAAATCCAAGAAACCATTGAAGTGATCAAGACCTCTTACCACCTCTAGGTTCATGGTTAACATGTAGCAAAAAACCATATGGGTTTGTGGCAATCCAAGAAACCACCAAAGTTGTTTAGAAAAGGGATGCACTCCTATCACTTTCAAGTTTGTGGTAATATTGCAAGGAAAACCCAAGGTACCACCAAGACCATGAAGCCATAAAGATGGAATCCACCTCAAAAAGTGAGCAGGCTACATAGAGAGTGTAAAACTTTTTACCATTTTAAGGGGGTGGTAGGAATTAATAATGTTAAGGGGGTGAATGTTAGGATTTAATAGCATTATTAATTGTTTTTTATATAGGTTTAAGTATTTTAAACCTATAATAGCATGTTAGTAGTTTTGTTATGGGAAATAGACTCCCATAAGATTTGTTATTATCCATAACTATTCTGGTTTATTTGATCATAGTTTTTAGGAGGCATTGTGCTACCTCCTTGGCTATATAATAGCCAAATGTTTTGTATCAATATATGAAAATAATATAATCTATTTTTCTATGTGCAATTTGTATTTGGTTCTCTAATTTGCCAGTAGTTTTGAACATGTTTAACATATAAAGATTCAAACTTTATACACATTTCTTATAATTTTAAATAATGTAACACCAAAATGAAAGTGATTTTACTTATTTCAAACATATTTTACATGTAAAATTTAAGCTTTATGCACATTTATTTTAATTTTGACTAACATAACATGAAAAGATAAGTGATTTTTTCTCATTTTAAACATGTAAACATTTTTTTATTTGATAAGTTAAACCCAAGTTTTATAAGGACCTAGAATCATGAGAGTGAGATACAAAAATTCAAACAGGCCCTTCATAGCTAAATGAGCAAAAAGAAAAATTGTAGACTAGAGCAAAACAAAACAAAAAACAAAAAAACTAAATTATATAAAGGGACCCTCCTGGGTGTCTTCAACAATAGAACTATCTTTTACCAAAATGTTGGGTTTGAATTTTGAAACCTTGGTGCAAGTGTGATACCTAGGGCCTTCAATAGGTTCTTTAGGAAAAAATCATCTCGGGACACTTCCTACCTTTCACTTGTAAGGGGATTTGCTTAGGGAAACCCCCCTAGAGGAACCCAAGGGGGAATTTTAGGACCTTGGGGGATTTGAATGTAAGGGATTGGGGAGGGGGCTGGGTAGAATGTATAAAATATTAAACAGTGGCCTCCACTACTTGGTGAAGCTCATTCTAGTCTTGTATTAACTTCACCAGGCCAAATCTTGCCTATTGAACCTTAGCATTGAAATTTTCTAGCATTTACTTATTTTTCTCAAATTCCTCTATTATAATGGCCTTACCCTTCTAGTTTGAGGTGGTGGGAGACCCAATTTTGATGAGTTTGGGCTTGGGAATGAACAACATCTTAAGTGGTAGGTCATTAAGTGGGGATTTGGATAAACTATTTTGGGGAGAGTGTTCAGGAGGAGGGTGGGATTTGAATGTTAAAGATGTAAATATTCAAACTTCATGCATGTTTCTTTTAATTTTGAGTAACATAAGCCAAAAGCATAAATGATTTTACTCATTTCAAACATGTTTAACATGTAAAGATTTAAACTTTATGTGCATTTCTTATCATTTTGAAATTTGAATAATGCAATACCAAAACATAAGTGGTTTTACTCATTTCAAACATGTTTGACATGTAAATATTCAATCTTTATGCGTGTTTCTTATAATTTTTAATTTTGAATAAGGTAACACCAAAATTTAAGTGGGCTTGCTCATTTCAAACATGTTTAACATGTAAAGATTAAAACTTTATACGTGTTTCTTATAATTTTGAATTTAAAACAATGTAATATGAAATGTAAGTAGTTTTGCTCATTTCAAACATGTTTAACATGTAAAGATTCAAACTTTATGTACATTTATTATAATTTTGAATTTTGAATAATGTAACACCAAAATGTAAGTGGTTTTGCTTGTTTTGAACATATTTAACATGTAAATATTCAAAATTTATGCATGTTTCTTATAATTTTGAATAACGTAACACCAAAATGTAAGTAGTTTTACATGTTTAACATGTAAAAATTCAAAATTCATGTGTGTTTCTTATAATTTTGCATTCTAAAAAATGTATGACCAAAACGTAAGTGGTTTTGCTCATTTTGAAAATGTTTAATATGTAAAGATTCAAATTGTACGTGTGTTTCCTATAATTTTTACTTTTGAAAAACATAACACCAAAACGTAAGTGGTTTTGCTTGTTTTATACATGTTTAACATGTAAAGATTCAAACTTTATGCACATTTCTTATAATTTCAAAACTTGAATAACATAAAAATAAAATGTAGTTGGTTTTTCTCATTTGAAACATGTTTAACATGTAAAGATTCAAACTTTATGCATGTTTCTTATCATTTTTAATTTTGAATAACATAACACCAAAATGTAAGTGGTTTTCCTTGTTTTAAACATGTTTAACATTCAAAGATTCAAACTTTATGTGTGTTTCTTATAATTTTCAATTTTGAATAGCATAACACCAAATCATAAGTTATTTTGCTCATTTCGAACATGTTTAACATGTAAAGATTAAAATTTTATTTGTGTTTCTTATAATTTTGAATTTTGAAGAATACAACCCCAAAATGTAAATGGTTTTGCTCGCTTTGAACATGTTTAGCATGTAAAGATTCAAATTTTATGAATGTTTATTATAATTTTTAATTTTTAAATAACACCAAAACACAATTGGTTTCACTCATTTTGAGCACGTTTAAAATGTAAAGATTCAAACTTTATGCATGTTTATTATAATTTTGAATAAAGTAACACTAAAATGAGAGCGGTTTTGATCATTTCAAACATGTTTAACATGTAAAGATTAAAAATTTAAATGCATTTATTATAATTTCAAATAATGTAACACCAAAATATAAGCGGGTTTGCTCATTTCAAACATGTTTTACATGTAAAGATTTAAAATTTATGCAGTTTTCTTTTAATTTTAAATAATGTAACATGAAAACATAAGTGGTTTTTCTCATTTTGAACATGTTAAAACATGTAAACATTCAAATTTTATGCATGTTTAATTTTGAATAACATAAGAACAAAACATAAACATTTTTTCTCATTTCGAACATGTTTAACTTGTAAAGATTCAAACTTTATGCACATTTATTATAATTTTGAATAATATAACACCATAATGTAAGCAATTTTGCTCATTTTGAACATGTTTAACATGTAAATATTCAAATTTTATACACTTTTATTATAATTTTGAATTTTAAATAACATAACACCAAAGCTTAATTAGTTTTTCTTGTTTCGAACATGTTTAACATGTAAAGATTCATACTTTATGTGTATTTCTTAAAATTTTAAGTTTTGAATAATGTAACACTAAAACATAAGTAGTTTGGTTTGTTTTGAACATGTTTAACATGCAAAGATTCAAAATTTATGTGCATTTCTTATAATTTTGAATTTTGAATAACGTAAAACAAAAAAATAAGTGGTCTTTCTCATTTCAAACATGTTTAACATGTAAATATTCAAACTTTATATGTGTTTTTTATAATTTTGAATTGTGAATAACATAAGACCAAAATGTAAGTTGTTTTTCTTATTTTGAACATATTTAACATGTAAATATTCAAACTTTATATGTGTTTATTATAATTTTCAATTTTAAATAACATGACACTAAAACATAAGTGGTTTTTGTCATTTCAAATATGTTTAACATGTAAATATTCTAACTTGATGTTTCTTATAATTTTGAATTTTGAATAGTGTAACACCATAACATAAGTAGTTTTACTCATTTTGAAAATGTTTAACATGTACAGATTCAAAATTTATGCACATTTCTCATAATTTTAAACTTTTAATAATGTAACACCAAAATGTAAGTGGTTTTCCTTGTTTTGAACATGTTTAACATGTAAAGATTCAAACTTTATGTGTGTTTCTTATAATTTTGAATTTTGAATATTGTAACACCAAAAGGGAAGTAGTTTTACTTGTTTCAAACATGTTTAACATGTAAAGATTCAAACTTTATGCATGTGTATTATAATTTTGATTTTTTAATATTGTAATAGCAAAACATAGGTTGTTTTGTGAAATAACGCTAAAAAAATTCAAGAATTAAGAGCATAGTACACAGCTAAACTGTGTGAAGATCCCACTACATCATCACACCATGCATGATGCATCAACATGATCCCACACCATATGAGTAGAAAATCCATAAATGGATTGGGTTAATGAGATACTTATGCTATAATGACCATTGCTAGAGGATTCCATAGGGAAAGGGGTTGCCTAAAGGGTGAAACACCATTTGAGGGGTATTAGTGTGATGTCCCACACTAATAACCTTTAGACCTTTAAAAGGCACTCAGTTTTCCCATCAAACCATCTAGGGATCATCAACCCAATATAAAATTTGATAACCCTATATGGTTATGACTGGTATCCCATACAATAAGAAGGTTCACTCATCTCATGGATATCCTTAAACAAGGTTAATGACCCAAGGTAAATATTTTTCATAACTATGAGTCATCCTACTAGCCATTATTAAATCTATACTTTTGATTAAAGGAGGGACCATAACAGGTATAATAGGTCTAGGCTAAGGTACCATCAATCCATCTTTAGCTTATGCCAACCTTATAATGTTTACCAAGGCATTAGATAACCACAACCTCTAACCAACATGATCAATTAATGTTCACCAAGAAAAAGTGCATGTGATGAAAAGGACATAACATCCTTAACCATAAATTATACAAATAAGGACTCGTACCTATGGGATTTATACCTAGTATAAAATGAACACTAGTTGTTATAATGGACCAATATTGACAGTGCTACCCAGTTATAGTTATATTTATAAATTCCTTGACCATAAGGTCCTTACACAAAAAGTTCATTATAAATATTTACATTAAAAATAATGAATGATTTATCCAAAAGGTTAATGACTTATTTAAGTGACAATTCAACCATTAGGCTAATTAAAATATCATAATTTAGGCCAACTATGGGTTATATTAATGAATAGCTAGTTGCCACATAATACATTGCTTGTACATGGCCAACCATGAAATCTAAGGAGTAATGTATCAAAATTAGAATCATGTTGAGTATTGGGGCATCAATCTTCAATTCCAGTTAACAACCATTAGCTATGATTGATCACATATAATCACTAGTTAAGAATAACCCATTTAATTAACTTACCAGTTAACTATGGCTTCATGTTTACACTACCAAAATGGAATACATTTATATTATCATTCAATATTAGAAAAGGTAGTATCATGAGACAAGGACATCCATTAAGTTGGATTCAAAAGTTAATGTGGAAACAGAAACTGCTGAAAATAACATCATAAAACAAGTTTCCACAAGGCCATAACATAGTGCATTTGTAATATAAATTTATAGTACTTAATGGCATGATGTGCCCTTATATATATATATATATATATATATAAATCTATAAAATTAATTGCTTAATCAAAATAAGTGTTAAAAATATTATGGATTCCAAAAATATATATCAAGGAATGCCACATACAACTCATAGCTAACCTACTAGAATGTGAATAATATGATCATCTCACATAACATAAATTAATAGCTGAGGTAAGTTGAATAACATTAACACATGTATAAATATTTTATCCATGGCTATTATATCCTTTATTTTCCAAACCACATGGTTAACCATCCTCAAATGAGTGAATTCCACTAATTTAAACTTAACCATACTCAAGGTTGAATCACTCAAATATGAATATAATAAAATATAATCAATCCTTAGTATAAGGATTCCATTTATAAGTAAAATTAAATATTTCTAAATACAAGAGTTTTTGCATACAAAATACTAACTCATTGAGTCTTAATGTCAAAAGCACAATATTTATACAATAGCTCAAACAACCCTCATATGTTGACAATTTTAACATATAACTATGTATACAATCCTGAAGACATATGCACAATGAATCATTGTGCTATCAAATAAATTTAAATATTTGAATTAGTAAATTAATATAATTTATGTCAACTATAATAATTATTACATTACAATAACTCAAATAACAACTTATCATCCTGAAACCCATCATGGATTATCAATGGCAAACACAATGTCCAACAGGTGACAAGTAAATCCAAAAACCAAATGAATAAGGGAAAGAGTTGATTGAATATAACCTTACACTAAAAGGGTGCAATAATGTGTCATTGTAAAGCTAAAATGTAATTTTACTCCCTAGTGAACATTATGTAAATCAACTTTTTTTTTAACTAATATATGTCCAGTAAGAGGGAAACCATGAAATGAACTTAATTCCATAATAACCAACTTTGGGCAGCCCATAATACCTACTGATGTACTATCTTTTTCAAAATAATAGTCATCAATGCACTATCATATAAAAATTCCAAGAAAGCATAATAATGTAACCCCAAGTAGATTTTGTAAGATAATAACCATGCACATAACAAGCAAATGAATGGCTACAATAGCCAAGAGAGTTCCCAATTCTCATCTCATCATAACTAGTCAGATAATTTCAAACAATTCATTTTTACTCATGTGAGTGCAACCATCCAAGGTAAAATAACATAATGTAAACGATTATGCTCGTTTCAAACATGTTTAACATGTAAAGATTCATACTTTATGTACATTTTTTATAATTTTGAATTTTGAATAACGTAAGACCAATTATAAGTGATTTTGCTCTTTTTAGATATGTTTAACATGTAAAGAATCCAACTTTATGCACATTTCTTATAATTTTGAATTTTGAATAATGTCACACTAAATTGTAAGTGATTTTGCTCATATCAAAAATGTTTAATATGTAAAGATTCAAACTTTATGTGTATTTTTTATAATTTTGAATACCTAAGACCAAAACGTAAGCGATTTTACTCATTTTAAACATGTTTAACATCTAAAGATTAAAAATTTATGCATGTTTAATATAATTTTGAATAATGGAAGACCCAAATGTAAGTGGTTTTGCTCATTTCAAACATGTTTAACATGTAAATATTCAAACTTTATCCGTGTTTCTTATAATTAGGAATTTTGAATAATATAATACAAAAACATAAGTAGTTTTGTTTGTTTCAAACATATTTAACATGTAAATATTCAAACTTTATACATGTTTCTTGTAATTTTGAATTTTGAATAATGTAAGACCAAAATTTAAGCACTTTTACTCATTTCAAACATGTTTAACATCTAAAGATTGAAAATTTATGTTTGTTTCTTATAAATTTTAATTTTGAATAATCAAATACCAAAACATAAGCAGTTTTATTCATTTTGAACATGTTTAACATGTAAAGATTGAAACTTTATGCATGTTTCTTATAATTTTGAATAATGAAATGCCAAAATGTAAGTGGTTTTGCTTGTTTCAAACATGTTTAACATGTAAATATTCAAAGTTTATGTAAGGTTCTTATAATTTTGAATCTTCAATAATGTAACACCAAAACATAAGCAGTTTTGCTTGTTTTGAACATGTTTAACATGTAAAGATTTAAAATTTATGTGCATCTCTTATAATTTTGAATTTTGAATAATGTAACTTCAAAACATAAGAGGTTTTTCTTCATTTTGAACATGTTTAACATGTAAAAATTCAAAATTTATGTTCATTTTTTATAATTTTGAATAATCTAACACCAAAATGCAAGTAGTTTTGCTTGTTTTGAATATGTTTAACATGTAAAGATTAAAAAATTGATGCATATTTCTTATAATTTTGAATTTTTAATAACATAAAACCAAAACATAAGTGGTTTTGTTTGTTTCAAACATGTTTAACATGTAAAGATTCAAACTTTATGCATGTTTCTTATAATTTACAATAAATTAACACCAAAATGTAAGTGGTTTTGCTCATTTTTAACATTTAAACATTCAAATTTTATGCGTATTTATTATAATTTTAAAATTTGAATAACGTAATACAAAAACATAAGTGGTTTTGTTCATTTTAAACATGTTTAACATGTAAAACTTCAAATTTTATGCACATTTCTTATAATTTTGAATAATGTAACATGAAAATATAAGTGGTTTTTCTCGTTTTAAACATATTTAACACGTAAATATTCAAATTTTATATATGTTTCTTATAATTTTGAATTTTAAATAACATAACACCAAAATGTAAGCAGTTGTGCTTATTTTGAACAAGTTTATCATGTAAAGATTTAATTTTATGTGTGTTTATTAATTTTGAATAATATAACACCAAATTTTAAGGAGTTTTGCTTGTTTTAAACATTTTACCATGTAAATATTCAAACTTTATGCACATTTCCTATAGTTTTGAATTTTGAATAATGTAACACCAAAATGTTAGTAGTTTTACTTGTTTTGAACATGTTTAACATGTAAAGATTCAATCTTTATGCACATTTCTTATAATTTTGAATTTTGAATAATGTAACACCAAAACGTAAGTGATTTCATTTAATTTGAACATGTTTAACATTTAAAGATTCACTCTTTATGTGGATTTCTTATTATTTTAAATTTTAAATAACGTAACACCAAAATGTAAGAGATTTTGTTCATTTCAAACATGTAAAGATTAAAACTTTATACGTGTTTCTTATAATTTTGAATTTTGAATAATGTAACACCAAAATGCAAGTAGTTTTGCTCATTTGGAATGTGTTTAACATGTAAAGATTAAAACTTTATGCACATTTTTAATAATTTTGAATTTTGAATAATGTAACACCAAAATATAAGTGATCTTGCTCATTTTGAACATGTTTAAGATGTAAAAATAAAAACATTATACGTGTTTCTTATAATTTTGAATAATATAATATCAAAATGTAAGCAATTTTTGCTCATTTGAACATGTTTAACAAGTAAAGATTCAAACTTTATGCACAATTCTTATAATTTTGAATAATGTAACACTAAAACATAAGTGATTTTGCTCATTTTGAACATGTTTAACATGTAAAGATTAAAACTTTATATACAATTCTTATAATTTTAAACAATATAACACCAAAATATAAGCATTTTTTCTCATTTCAAACATGTTTAACATGTAAAAATTCAAACATTATGCATGTTTCTTATAATTTTGAATAATGTAACACTAAAACGTAAGCAATTTTCCTCATTTCAAACATGTTTAAGATGTAAAGATTCAAAATTTATGCATGTTTCTTATAATTTTTAAATTTGAATAATGTAAGACCAAAACACAAGTGGTTTTACCCATTTTGAACATATTTAACATGTTAAGATTCAAACTTTTGCATGTTTCATATAATTTTAAATAATGCAGCACCAAATTGTAAGTAGTTTTACTCATTTTGAACATGTTTAACATCTAAAGATTCAAACTTTATGCATATTTCTTATAATTTTGAATTTTCAATAATGCAACACCAAAATTTAATCGAGTTTTCTCATTTTAAATATGTAAAGATTCAAATTTTATGCGTGTTTTTTATAATTTTGAATTTTAAATAAAGCAACACCAAAACATAAGTCATTTTGCTTGTTTTGAACATGTTTAACGTGTAAATATTAAAACATTATGTGTGTTTCTTATAATTCTAAATTTTAAATAACAAAAGACCAAAATGTAAGTGTTTTTTCTCATTTTAAAAATGTTTAACATGTAAAGATTCAAACTTTATGTGCATTTCTTATAATTTTGAATTTTTAGTAGTGTAAGACCAAAATGTAAGGGGTTTTGCTTGTTCAGATCATGTTTAACATGTAAAGATTCAAATTTTATGTGTATTTTTTATAATTTTGAATAACGTAAGACCAAAATGTAAGTGGTTTTGCTCATTTCAAACATGTTTAACATGTAAAGATCTAATATTTATGTGTGTTTCTTAAAATTTTGAATTTTTAATAATGTAAGACCAAAACTTAAGTGGTTTTGCTCATGTTTAACATGTAAAGATCCAAACTCTATGCATGTTTCTTATCATTTTGAATTTTAAATAATGTAAGACCAAAACATAAGTGGGTTTTCTTGTTTCAAACATGTTTAACATGTAAAGATACAGACTTTATACACATTTCTTATTATTTTGAATAACCTAAAACCAAAACATAGGCGAGTTTACTCATTTCAAAAATGTTTAACATGTAAAGATTCAAATTTTATTTGCATTTATTATAATTTTATAATTTTGAATAATGTGACACCAAAATGTAATTGGTTTTGCTTGTTTTGAACATGTTTAACATGTAAAGATTCAAATTTTATGTCTGTTTCTTATAATTTTGAATAACATAACATAAAAATGTAAGTGGTTTTACTCATTTTGAATTTGTTTAACATGTAAAGATTCAAACTTTATGTGCATTTTCTATAATTTTATATAATGTAACACTAAAATGTAAGTAGTTTGATCATTTCAAACATGTTTAACATGTAAAGATTTAAAATTTATGCTCATTTCTTATAATTTAAAATCTTAAATAGTATAGCGCTAAAATGTAAGTGGTTTTGATCATTTCAATTGTGTTTAACATGTAAAGATTCAAAATTTATGCACATTTCTTATAATTTTGAATTACGTAACATGAAAATGTAAGTTGTTTTTCGTGTTTCAAACATGTTTAACATGTAAACATTCAAACAATATGCATGTTTCTTTTAATTTTGAATTTTGAATAACATAAGACCAAAACATAAGAATTTTTTCTCATTTTTAACATGTTTAACATGTAAAGATTCAAACTTTATGCATGTTTCTTAAAATATTGGATAATGTAACATGAAAATGTAAGCAATTTTACTCATTTTAAACATGTTTAACATATAAAGATTCAAAATTTATGTGTGTTTCTAATAATTTTGAGCTTTGAATAATGTAACGCCAAAAGGTTAGCAATTTTGCTCGTTTCAAACATGCTTAACACGTAAAGATTCCAACTTTATGTGCATTTCTTATAATTTTGAATTTTGAATAACGTAACAACAAAATGTTAGTAGTTTCATTCATTTCAAATGTGTTTAACATGTAAATATTTAAAATTTATTCATGTTTCTTATAATTTTGAATTTTGAATAATTGTAACACCAAAATGTAATTGATTTTGCTCATTTCAAACATGTTTAACATGTAAAGATTCAAACTTCAAGCACGTTTCTTATAATTTTAAAGTTTTAATAATGTAACACCAAAATGTAAGTGGTTTTGCTTGCCTTGAACATATTTAACATGTAAATATTTAAACTTGATACGCATTTCTTATAATTTTGAATTTTGAAAAATACAACACCAAAACTTAAGTGGTTTTGCTTGTTTCAAACATGTTTAACATGTAAATATTCAAACTTCATGTTTTGAATTTTGAATAACATAATACCAAAATATAATTGGTATTGCTTGTTTTGAAAATATTTAACTTGTTAAGATTCAACATTTATATATGTTTCTTATAATTTTACATTTTAAATAACGTAACACCAAAATCTAAGTGGGTTTACTCATTTCAAACATATTTAACATTTAAATATTCAAATTTTATGCACACTTCTTATAATTTCAAATTTTAAATAATGTAACACCAAAACATAAGTAATTTTACTCATTTTGAACACATTTAAAATATAAAGATTCAAATTTTATGC
The DNA here is from genome assembly GCA_037957365.1 of Torreya grandis. Lineage (NCBI taxonomy): Eukaryota > Viridiplantae > Streptophyta > Pinopsida > Cupressales > Taxaceae > Torreya > Torreya grandis. The sequence goes on from JARHVA010002060.1 coordinate 2,002,177, forward strand.
GCATTTATTATAATTTTGAATTTTCAAAAAATGTAACACCAAAACATAAATGATTTTGCTCATTTTGAACATGTTTAAAATATAAAGTTTCAAACTTTATCCGCATTTCTTATAATTTTGAATTTCAAATAACGTAAAGCCAAAATGTAAGCAGTTTTGCTTGTTTCAAACGTGTTTAATAGGTAAAAATTCAAACTTCATGTTTTGAATTTTGAATAATGGAACACTAAAATGTAAGGGGTTTTGCTCATTTTGAAAATGTTTAATATGTAAAGATTCAAACTTTTTGCACATTTATTATAATTTTGAATAATGTAACACCAAAATGTAAGCAATTTTGATCATTTCAAACATGTTTAATATGTAAATATTCAAACTTTATGCACATCTCTTATAGTTTCAAATTTTGAATAATGTAACACCAAAATGTAAGTGATTTTGCTCATTTTGAACATGTTTAATATGTAAAGATTCAAACTTTATGTGTGTTTCTTATAATTTTGAAATTTTAATAATGTAATACCAAAACATAAGCAGTTTTGGTCATTTTGAACATGTTTAACATGTAAAGATTCTAATTTAATGTGCATTTCTTTTAATTTTGAACTTTGAATATGTAAAACGAATATATAAGTGGTTTAGCCCATTTTGAACATGTTTAACATGTAAAGATTGAAAATTTATGCATGTTTCTTATAATTTTAAATAACGTAATATCAAAACATAAACAATTTTGCTCCTTTCGAACATGTTTAGCATGTAAAGATTTAAACTTTATTTGTGTTTCTTATAATTTTGAATTTTGAATAATCCAACACTAAAATATAAGTGGATTTGATCATTTCAAACATATTTAACATGTAAATATTCAAACTTTATGCACATTTATTATAATTTTTAATTTTGAATAATGTATGATGAAAATGTAAGTGGTTTTACTTGTTTTGAACATGTTTAACATCACAAGATTCAAACTTTATTTGCATTTCATATAATTTTAAATTTTGAATAATGGAACACCAAAATGTAAGCAATTTTACTTGTTTCAAACATGTTTAACATGTAAAGATTCAAATTTTATTTGTGTTTCTTATAATTTTGAATTTTGAATAATCCAACACTAAAATATAAGTGGATTTGATCATTTTGAATACGTAAAGATTCAAATTTAATGTGTGTTTCTTATAATTGTGAATTTTGAATAACGCAACACTAAAACATGAGTAATTTTGCTCATTTTGAACATGTTTAACATTTTAAGATTCAAACTTTATGTGTGTTTCTTATAATTTTGAATAGTGTAAGACCAAAATGTAAGTAGTTTTGCTCATTTTTAACACTTTTAATATGCAAAGATTCAAATTTTATGTACATTTATTATAATTTTAAATTTTGAATAACATAAGACCAAAATGTAAGTGGTTTTGCTCATTTCAATCATATTTAACATGTAAAAATCCAAAATTTATGTGTGTTTCGTATAATCTTGAATAGCATAAGTCCAAAATATAAGTGGTTTTTCTCATTTCAAACATGTTTAACATGTAAATATCCAAAATTTATGCATGTTTCTTATCATTTTGATTTTTGAATAATGTAAGATCAAAACTTAGGTGGTTTTGCTTGTATTGAACATGTTTAACATGTGAAGATCCAAAATTTATGTGTGTTTATTATAATTTTGAATTTTAAATAATCTAAGACCAAAAAACATAAGTGATTTTGCTCATTTAAAAAATGTGTAGCATGTAAAGATTCAAACTTTATGCGTATTTTTTATAATTTTGAATTTTAAATACCATAACACTAAAACATAAATAGTTTTGCTTGTTTTGAACATGTTTAACATGTAAAGTGTAAGGAAATTACTTAGATGTTCACACATAATAATTATGTATCACACAAAATAATCAAAGATAAGACATCACACAATAATAATTGGCATCAAAGAAAAATAATGAATAATATAGTAGAGTCACTTTGAGGGGGCAACCTCCACAATACTTAATATGATGACTAAAGACTAACCATTACCTCCTATATATAGTCTAACTAGCCATGGTTATTCTATAGGTTGACCTAACAAAGAACATAGAGAAATATAACAAGAATATAAAAGAGGTATGTAAGCTGCAAGTCAACCACACATATCCCTAGACATGACAAAGGTTAAGGGCATAACATAAAGATTCAAATTTTATGCATATTTCTTGTTATTTTGAATAACGTAACATCAAAACATAAGCAATTTTGCTCATTTTAAACTTGTTTAACATGTAAAAATTCAATCTTTATGCATATTTTCTATAATTTTAAATAATGTAACACTAAAAGGTAAGCAATTTTGCTCGTTTCAAACATGTTTAACATGTAAAGATTCAAATTTTATGCAGGTTTCATATATTTAGAATTTTAAATAACATAACACCAAATTGTAAGCAATTTTGCTCGTTTCAATTATGTTTAACATGTAAAGATTAAAACTTTATGTGTGTTTCTTATAATTTTGAATAGCTTAATATGAAAATGTAAGTGGTTTTTATCATTTTAAACATGTTTAACCTATAAACATTCAAACTTTATATGGGTTTCTTATAATTTTGAATAATACAACACCAAAACATAAATAGTTTTACTTGTTTTAAACATTTTTAACATGTAAAGATTCAAATTTTATGTATATATCTTATAATTTTGAATAATGTAACACTAAAATGTAAGCAATTTTGCTTGTGTTGAACATGTTTAACAATAATGTAACACGAAAATGTAAGTCATTTTGCTTATCTTGAACATATTTACCATGTAAATATTCAAGCTTTATGTGTTTTTTATAATTTTGAATAACATAACACCAAAACGTAAGTGATTTTGCTTGTTTCAAACATGTTTAACATGTACAGATTCAAGCTTCATGTTTTTGAATTTTAAATAACGTAATACTAAAAGGTAAGTGGTTTTGCTCATTTTGAAAATGTTTAACATGTAAAGATTCAACCATTATGTATGTTTCTTATAATTTTGCATTTTGAATAACGTAACACCAAAACGTAAGTGGTTTTGCTCGTTTTGAGCATGTTTACGTATTTCTTATAATTTTGAATAATGTAACACCAAAATGTAAGCTATTTTTCTCCCTTTGAATATGTTTAATAGGTAAAGATTCAAAATTTATACACATTTCTTATAATTTTTAATTTTGAAAAATGTAACACCAAAACATAAATGATTTTGCTCGTTTTGAACATGCTTAACATGTAAAGATTCAAACTTTATGTGTGTTTCTTATACTTTTGAATTTTGAATAATGTAACACCAAAACATAAGCGGTTTTGCTTGTTTTGAACATCTTTAACATGTAAATATTTAAAATTTATGCATGTTTATTATAATTTTGAATAATGTAACACCAAAATGTAAGCAGTTTTGCTCATTTTAAACATGTCTAACATGTAAAGATCCAAAATTTATTCATATTTCTTATAAATTTGAATAATGTAACACCAAAATGTAAGTGGTTTTGCTTGTTTTAAACATGTTTAACATGTAAAGATTCAAAATTTATGTGCATTTCTTATAAGTTTGAATTTTGAATATGATAACACCAAAATGTAAGTGGTTTTGCTCATTTTGAACATGTTTAAGATGTAATGTTTCAAAGTTTATGATCATTTCTTATAATTTTGAATTTTTAATAATGTAACACCAAAATGTAAGCAAATTTGCTCATTTTGAACATGTTTAACATGTAAAAATTCAAAATTTATGCAAGTTTCTTATAATTTTAAATAATTCAACACCAAAACATAACTGATTTTGCTAATTTTGAACATATTTAACATGTAAACATTCAAACTTTAAGTGCATTTATTATAATTTTTAATTTTGAATAACGCAACACCAAAATGTAAGTGGTTTTGCTCATTTTGAACATGTTTAACATATAAAGATTTAAACATTATGTGAGTTTATTATAATTTTGAATTTTGAATAATGAAAAATCGAAATAGAAGCAGTTTTGCTCATTTTAAATATGTTTAATATGTAAAGATTTAAACTTTATGTGATTTTCTTATAATTTTGAATAAGCTAAGATCAAAATGTAAGTGATTTTGCTCATTTTAGACATGTTTAACATGTAAAGATTCAAACTTTATGCCTGTTTCTTATAATTATGAATTTTGAATAGAGTAAGACCAAAATGTAAGTAGTTTTGTTCATTTCCAACGTATTTAACATGTAAAGATTCAAAATTTATGTGTTTATTATAATTTAAAATTTTGAATAACGTAAGTGGTTTTGCTCATTTTGGACATGTTTAACATTTAAAAATTCAAACTTTATAAGCGTTTCTTATAATTTTAATTTTGAATAATGTAAGATCAAAACATAAGTAGTTTTGTTCATTTCAAACATGTTTAACATGTAAATATTTAAACTTTATGAGTGTTTCTTATAATTTTGAATAACATAAGACCAAAACATAAACAATTTTGCTCATTTTAAACATGTTTAACATGTAAAGATTCAAACTTTATGCGTGTTTCTTATAATTTTGAATTTTAAATAATGTAAGACCAAATCGTAAGTTGTTTTGCTCCTTTCGAATATGTTTAACAAGTAAAGATTTAAATTTTATGCGCATTTCTTATACTTTTAAATTTATTTTTCTTGTTTCAAACATGTTTAACATGTAAGCATTCAAACTTTATGTGTGTTTCTTATAATTTTGAATTTTAAATAATGTAAGACTAAAATTTAAATAGTTTTCCTCATTTTGAACATATTTAACATGTAAAGATTCAAAATTTATGCATGTTTCTTATAATTTTGAATAATGTAAGACCAAAATGTAAGTGGTTTTGCTCATTTCAAACATGTTTAACATGTAAAGATTCAAACTTTATGTCTGCTTCTTATAATTTTTAATTTTTAATAATGAAAGACCAAAATGTAAGTGGTGTTGTTCATTTCAAACATGTTTAACACCTAAATATTCAAATTTTGTGTGTTTCTTATAATTTTAAATTTTGATTGATGTAACACCAAAATGTAGGTGATTGTGTTGGTTTAAAAAATGTTTAATATGTACGGATTCAAACTTTCTGTACATTTATTATAATTTTAAATTTTAAATAATGTAACACCAAAATTTAAGAGGGTTTGCTCATTTTGAACATGTTTAACAATTAAGGATTCAATCTTTATGCACATTTCTTATAATTTTGAATTTTGAATAATGTAACATCAAAACACAAGTGGATTTGCACATTTTGAATATGTTGAACATGTAAAGATTCAAACTTTATTCATATTTTTTTTATAATTTTGATTTTTTAATAACGTAACCCCAAAACATAAGTGGTTTTGCTTGTTTTAAATGTCTTTAACATGTAAAGATTCAAACTTTATGCATGTTTCTTATAATTTTAAATTTTGAATAACATAATACAAAAATGTAAGTGGTTTTGCATGTTTCAAACATGTTGAACATGTAAAGATTCAAGATTTATGTACATTTCCTAAAATTTTGAATAACGTAACACAGAAATATAAGTGGTTTCTCTCACTTTCAACATGTTTAACATGTAAAGATTTAAAATTTATGTTTATTTCTTATAATTTCTAATTTTGAATAGCATAACACCAAAATGTAAGTGGTTTTGCTCATTTCAAACATGTTTAACATTTAAAGATTCAAACTTTCTGCATGTTTCTTAATTTTGAATATTGTAACACCAATACGTAAGCAATTTTGCTCATTTCAAACATGTTTATCATGTAAAGATTCAAACTTTATGCACATTTCTTTTAATTTCAAATAATTTAACACCAAAATAAAAGCAAATTTTCTCATTTTGAACATGTTTAACATGTAAAGATTTAAACTTTATGTGTGTTTCTTATAATTTTGAATTTTTAATAACGTAATAGCAAAATGTTAGTCATTTCATTTGTTTTGAACATGTTTAACATGTAAAGATTAAATCTTTATGTGCATTTCCTATAATTTTAAATTTTAAATAACGTAACACCAAAACATAAGGGATTTCACTATTTTGTAACTTGTTTAACATGTAAATATTCAAACTTCATGTGCATTTCTTATAATTTTGAATTTTGAATAATGTAACACCAAAACATATGTAGTTTTACTTGTTTTGAACATGTTTAACATGTAAAGATTTAATTTGTATGTGTGTTTCTTATAATTTTGAATTTTCAATAATATAACACTAATACATAAATAGTTTTGCTTGTTTTGAATATTTTTAAGATGTAAAGATTCAAATTTTATCAAAGTTTCTTATGATTTTAAATTTTGAATAATATAACATCAAAACATAAGTGGTTTTGCTCATTTTGAACATATTTAATATGTAAATATTCAAACTTTATTCACATTTTTTATAATTTTTCTTAACACAAAACCAAAATATAAGTGATTTTTTTTGTTTTGAACATGTTTAACATGTAAAGATTCAAACTTTATGCATGTTTCTTATACTTTTGAATAATGTAAGACCAAAATGTAAGCATTTTTTCTCATTTCAAACATGTTTAACATGTAAAGATTCAAAATTTATGTATACTTCTCATAATTTTGAATAACATAACACCAAAACATAAGTGGTTTTGATCATTTTGAACATGTTTGACATGTAAAGATTCAAACTATATGCATGGTCCTTATAATTTTGAATTTTGAATAAGGCAATACCAAAATTTAAGATGGTTTGTAATATTTAAAAATGTTTAACATGTAAATATTAAAATTTTATGCATGTTTCTTATAATTTTGAATTTAAAATAATGTAGTAAGAAAATGTAAGTAGTTTTGCTCATTTCAAACATGTTTAACATGTAAACATTCAAAATTTATGCACGTTTGTTATAATTTTGAATTTTGAATAATATAACACAAAAATGTAAGTGGTTTTGCTCATTTTAAACATATTTAACATGTAAATATTATAATTTTATCTATGTTTATTATAATTTTGAATTTTGAATAATGTAACACCAAAATCTAAGTAGTTTTACATGTTTAACATGTAAAGATTCAAACTTTATGTGCATTTCATATAATTTTGTATTTTTAAAAATGTAACACCAAAACGTAATTAGTTTTTCTCATTTTGAAAATGTTTAACATGTAAAGATTCAAACTTTATGTGCAATTATTATAATTTTAACTTTTGAATAACGTAACACCAAAACATAAGTGGTTTTGCTTATTTTGAACATGTTTAACAAATAAATATTCAAACTCTATATCCACATTTCTTTTAATTTCAAATTTTGAATAATATAACACCAAAACATAAGCAGTTTTACTCCTTTCAGATATGTTTAACATGTAAAGATTCAAATTTTATGTGTGTTTCTTATAATTTTGAATTTGAATAATGTAACACCAAAACCTAAGTGGTTTTCCTTGTTTTGAATATGTTTAACATTTAAAGATTAAAAATTTATGCATGTTTCTTACAATTTTTTATTTTGAATAACATAACACCAAAACATAAGCGATTTTTTTTGTTTCGAATATGTTTAACATGTGTGTTTCTTTATTCAAATTTCATGTGTGTTTCTTATAATTCTGAATTTTGAAGAACCCAACCCCAAAATGTAAATGGTTTTGCTCATTTTGAACGTGTTTAACATGTAAAGATTCAAACTTTATGCACATTTCTTATAATTTTGAAATAACACTAAAACATAAGCAATTTTGCTCATTTTGAACATGTTTAACATGTAAAGATTTAAATATTATGCATATTTCTTATAATTTTTAATAAGGTAAGACCAAAATGAGAGTGGTTTTGCTTGTTTTGAACATATTTAACATGTAAATATTCAAACTTTAAGCATGTTTCTTATAATTTTAAATATTGTAACAGCAAAATGTAAGTGATTTTGCTAATTTCAAACATGTTTTAAATGTAAATATTTTCACTTTATGAACATTTTTTAAAATTTTGATTAATGTAATATGAAAACACAAGTGGTTTTTCTCATTTTGAACATGTTAAACATCTAAACATTCAAAATTTATGTACGTTTCTTTCAATTTTTAATAACATAGGACCAAAATATTAATCATTTTGCTCATTTCAAACATGTTTAACATGTAAAGATTTAAACTTTATGTGCATTTCTTATAATTTTGAAATTTGAATAATGAAACACCAAAACATAAGTGGTTTTGCTCATTTCAAATATGTTTGACATGTAAAGATTTAAACTTTATTCATGTTTCTTATAATTTTGAATTTTGAATAAGGCAACACCAAAATTTAAGTGTGTTTGCTCATCACAAACATTTTTAACATGTAAAGATTAAAATTTTATGTATGTTTCTTATAATTTTGAATTTACCATAATGTAGTACAAAAAAGTAAGTAGTTTTGCTCATTTCAAACATGTTTAACGTGTGAAGATTCAAACTTTATGCACATTTCTTAAATTTTGAATAACATAACACCAAATTATATGTGGTTTAAATCATTTTGAACATATTAAACATGTAAAGATTTAAAAAAATTCTATGTTTCCTATAATTTTGAATTTTGAATAATGTAACAACAAAATATAAGCATTTTCACTTGTTTTGAGCATGTTTAACATGTAAAGATTCAAACTTGATGCGTATTTCTTATAATTTTCCATGTTAAAAAATGTAACATCAAAATTTAAGTGGTTTTACTCATTTTTAAAATGTTTAACATGTAAATATTTAAACTTTATGTGTGTTTATTATAATTTTGACTTTTGAATAATGTAACACCAAAATGTAAGTGGTTTACCTCATTTTGAATATGTTTAACATGTAAAGATTCAAACTCTATGCACATTTCTTATAATTTAAAATTTTGAATAATGTAACACCAAAATATAAGCAATTTTTTCTCTTTTCAAACATGTTTAACATGTAAAGATTCAAATTTTATGTGTGTTTCTTATAATTTTTAATTTTAAATAATGTAACACTAAAACTTAAGTGGTTTTCCATATTTTGAACATGTTTAACATTTAAAGATTCAAACATTATGCGTGTCTCTTATAATTTTCTATTTTGAATAACATAACACCAAAACATTAGCGATTTTGCTCTTTTTAAACATTTTTAACATGTAAAGATTCAAATTTTATGTGTGTTTCTTATAATTTTAAATTATGAAGAATGCAACCCCAAAACATAAATGATTTTGATCATTTTGAACATATTTATGATGTAAAGATTCAAATTTTATGCATGTTTCTTATAATTTTAAATTTTGAAATAACACCAAAACATAAGCAGTTTTGTTCATTCTAAACGTGTCTAACATGTAAAGATTCAAACATTATGCACGATACTTATAATTTTGAATAAAGTAACACCAAAATGAGAATGGTTTTATTTGTTTTAAACATGTTTAACATGTAAATATTCAAAATTTATGCATGTTTCTTTTAATTTTAAATAATGTAACACCAAAATGTAAGCAGTTTTGCTCATTTCAAACATGTTTTACAGGTAAAGATTTAAACTTTAGGCATGTTTCTTTTAATTTTTTATAATGTAACATGAAAATCTAAGTGGTTTTTCTCATTTTGAAGATGTTAAACATTAAAAATTTATGCATGTTTCTTTTAATTTTGAATTTTGAATAACATAAGATCAAAACATAAATTGTTTTGCTTGTTTTGAACATGTAAAGATTCAAACTTTATGTGCATTTCTTATCATTTCAAAATTTGAATAACACAACACCAAAACATAAGTGGTTTTTCTCATTTCAAATATGTTTGACATGTAAAGATTCAAAATTTATGAGTGTTTCATATAATTTTGAATTTTTAATAAGGTAACACCAAAATTTTAGTGGGTTTGTTCATTTCAAACATGTTTAACATGTAAAGATTAAAACTTTATGCATGTTTCTTATAATTTTGAATTTATAATAATGTAGTACAAAATGTAAGCATTTTTGCTCATTTTGAACATGGTTAAGATGTAAAGATTCAAACTTTATATGTGTTTCTTATAATTTTGAATTTTAAATAATATAAAACCAAAATGTAAGTAGTTTTACTTGTTTTAAACATGTAAATATTCAAACATCATGTGTGTTTCTTATAATTTTAAAAACATTTTAAAAAATGTAACACCAAAATGTAAGTGGTTTTGCTGAGTTTGAAAATGTTTAACATGTAAAGATTCAAACTCGATATGCATTTTTTATAAATTTGAATTTTTAATAATATAACACCAAAATGTATGTGTTTTTTCTCCTTTTGAACATGTTTAACATGTAAAGATTCAAACTCTATGTGCATTTCTTATAATTTCAATTTTTGAATAATCTAACACCAAAATGTAAATGGTTTTGCTCATTTTGATCATGTTTGACATGTAAAGATTCAAACTTTAATCACGTTTCTTATCATTTTTAATTTTAAATAACATAACACCAAAATGTAAGCTAGTTTCCTTGTTTTGAACATGTTTAACATTTAAAGATTCAAAATTTATGTGCATTTCTTATAATTTTTAATTTTGAATAACATAACACCAAAATATATGTGATTTTGCTCATTTTAAACATGTTTAACATGTAAAGATTCAAATTTTATGTACATTTTTTTTTATCATTTTGAAGAATGCAACCAAAACGTAAATTTTTTCACTCATTTCAAACATGTTTAACATGTAAGATTCAAAATTTATGCATGTTTTTTATAATTTTGAATTTTGAAATAACACCAAAACATAAGTAGTTTTTCTCATTTCAAACATGTTTAACATGTAATGATTCAAACATTATGCATGTTTCTTATAATTTTGAATAAAGTAACACCAAAATAAGATTGGTTTGGGTCATATCTATTAGGATTTAATAACATTATTATATTTTTTATATAGGTTTAAGTATTTTAAACCTATTATAGAATGTTAGTAGGTTTCTTATGGTAAATATATTCTCATAATATTTATTGTTACCCATAATTATTCTAGGTTATTTGATCCTAGTTTCTAGGAGGTTGTTGTGCTACCTCCTTCACTATATAATAGCCAAAAGTTTTGTATTAAATATATGAAAATAATATAATCTATTTTTTTGTGTGAAATTTGTATTAGTATCTCCAATTTTCCAACAGTGTGGTATCAAATAAGGTTATATTTATGAGAATGATTTTTTTAAAGTCATGTATGGGGAAGCTTGCTATAATGTTTTGGCTTGACCCTTCCATGTGTGGTGTTTATTTTGTATGAAATGATTATGGACCTATTGATTCAACAATATCAATTTTATAAACATACCGTAGTTTGAGTGATTAAGCTTTTGTTTAGCCTTTAAGCACTTTAACAGATCTAGATTGATGCTTGCATAATTCAAAGAATAACTGTAAGGGAGATAATAGATCCATGTGCATCATGAGATAAGAAACCTAAATGATCTAAAATTTCCATCATCCAAATAAAAGTGTGAAGCATGTAGTGGATGAGAAAGTGACTCCAAGTCTTAGTATGCAACCCAAATAAAAAGATATAACTATTTTTTTTGCATTACAATCTAAATATATCTCATACATTTTATTATCTAAGACCTGTGCACAGAATATTCAATGTACTATATAGATTCAATCTAGCATATGTGTGCATAGTTGAATTAATGATTCACTCGGTGTATATCTCTTCATATATTTCAAGGATTTCATTCACCTATAGGTGGAGACTCAATTCTATTCAAGATCACAAGCCTATAAATTATGAAGCTTCTTGGATAGTCTTTTATACTTGACCAATTTTCCATATTGGAGAATCAATACCTACCCCAAGGCCATAACGTTGTATACTATGTATACTCTTGTTAGCAGATAACACCAACTAGCTCACTCCATGCATTGAATTGATAGCTACATCCTCCAACATGGCAAGGAAAGTGACATGTTTTTCAAGTTATTTTTATTTTATTTAAGTTAGGTTTCTATTTATTAGTGGTATAGTTATAAGCTTTTGTTTGGTTTAGTTGTAAATGCATTCGAGTGAATGCTAAGCTCATAATCTAGTTTAAGTCAAAATAGATTGTGTCCATTAGGTGTATTTGATCCATGTCAATAATAGTTGAGTCAGAAAAAAAATTTACTTAGGATGATAGTAAGTTATCTTACATTTAGGTTTATTATCATGTCAAAAGTTAAATCTAGAGCCTTTATAAGCCATAGTCAACTCTATCTTATAAACAAGATCCCTATCAAAAATAAAAATCATTACAAAATGAGTCAAGGGTTAAAGTTAAAAGTCATTTTTATGTCAATGAAGTATGTTGAAGTTATCCCATGTAAAAGATGTAATTCTGGGAGAACCCAATGTCCTGAGTCAAATGTTATAAGTGTCAATATTATGGGGGGATCTCTCCTTGAAAACTTAAATCTAAGCTACACTAACATATCAACTAAGTGAAGCAGCTTCATCAACTAGAGGTTGGAGGATACACAGAGGCTGGAGGACAATTGGATTCCTCTCATGAGTCACCTACAATGGGGTCGTATCATTGTTATGGTGACATTTTTTAGTGTGTTTCTTTTATGTTGTGCATGGTGTGATTGTGTAGTATGGTTTTTAATAAAATATTAAGCATTATTTTCTAGTTTGGTACCTCTTGATGAAGAACATTGTGGGAAGAAAAAGCACTAAATTAGTACTTGGTTCTTGGAAAAGGTTTTGTGTAAATCCAAGAAACCATTGAAGTGATCAAGACCTCTTACCACCTCTAGGTTCATGGTTAACATGTAGCAAAAAACCATATGGGTTTGTGGCAATCCAAGAAACCACCAAAGTTGTTTAGAAAAGGGATGCACTCCTATCACTTTCAAGTTTGTGGTAATATTGCAAGGAAAACCCAAGGTACCACCAAGACCATGAAGCCATAAAGATGGAATCCACCTCAAAAAGTGAGCAGGCTACATAGAGAGTGTAAAACTTTTTACCATTTTAAGGGGGTGGTAGGAATTAATAATGTTAAGGGGGTGAATGTTAGGATTTAATAGCATTATTAATTGTTTTTTATATAGGTTTAAGTATTTTAAACCTATAATAGCATGTTAGTAGTTTTGTTATGGGAAATAGACTCCCATAAGATTTGTTATTATCCATAACTATTCTGGTTTATTTGATCATAGTTTTTAGGAGGCATTGTGCTACCTCCTTGGCTATATAATAGCCAAATGTTTTGTATCAATATATGAAAATAATATAATCTATTTTTCTATGTGCAATTTGTATTTGGTTCTCTAATTTGCCAGTAGTTTTGAACATGTTTAACATATAAAGATTCAAACTTTATACACATTTCTTATAATTTTAAATAATGTAACACCAAAATGAAAGTGATTTTACTTATTTCAAACATATTTTACATGTAAAATTTAAGCTTTATGCACATTTATTTTAATTTTGACTAACATAACATGAAAAGATAAGTGATTTTTTCTCATTTTAAACATGTAAACATTTTTTTATTTGATAAGTTAAACCCAAGTTTTATAAGGACCTAGAATCATGAGAGTGAGATACAAAAATTCAAACAGGCCCTTCATAGCTAAATGAGCAAAAAGAAAAATTGTAGACTAGAGCAAAACAAAACAAAAAACAAAAAAACTAAATTATATAAAGGGACCCTCCTGGGTGTCTTCAACAATAGAACTATCTTTTACCAAAATGTTGGGTTTGAATTTTGAAACCTTGGTGCAAGTGTGATACCTAGGGCCTTCAATAGGTTCTTTAGGAAAAAATCATCTCGGGACACTTCCTACCTTTCACTTGTAAGGGGATTTGCTTAGGGAAACCCCCCTAGAGGAACCCAAGGGGGAATTTTAGGACCTTGGGGGATTTGAATGTAAGGGATTGGGGAGGGGGCTGGGTAGAATGTATAAAATATTAAACAGTGGCCTCCACTACTTGGTGAAGCTCATTCTAGTCTTGTATTAACTTCACCAGGCCAAATCTTGCCTATTGAACCTTAGCATTGAAATTTTCTAGCATTTACTTATTTTTCTCAAATTCCTCTATTATAATGGCCTTACCCTTCTAGTTTGAGGTGGTGGGAGACCCAATTTTGATGAGTTTGGGCTTGGGAATGAACAACATCTTAAGTGGTAGGTCATTAAGTGGGGATTTGGATAAACTATTTTGGGGAGAGTGTTCAGGAGGAGGGTGGGATTTGAATGTTAAAGATGTAAATATTCAAACTTCATGCATGTTTCTTTTAATTTTGAGTAACATAAGACAAAAGCATAAATGATTTTACTCATTTCAAACATGTTTAACATGTAAAGATTTAAACTTTATGTGCATTTCTTATCATTTTGAAATTTGAATAATGCAATACCAAAACATAAGTGGTTTTACTCATTTCAAACATGTTTGACATGTAAATATTCAATCTTTATGCGTGTTTCTTATAATTTTTAATTTTGAATAAGGTAACACCAAAATTTAAGTGGGCTTGCTCATTTCAAACATGTTTAACATGTAAAGATTAAAACTTTATACGTGTTTCTTATAATTTTGAATTTAAAACAATGTAATATGAAATGTAAGTAGTTTTGCTCATTTCAAACATGTTTAACATGTAAAGATTCAAACTTTATGTACATTTATTATAATTTTGAATTTTGAATAATGTAACACCAAAATGTAAGTGGTTTTGCTTGTTTTGAACATATTTAACATGTAAATATTCAAAATTTATGCATGTTTCTTATAATTTTGAATAACGTAACACCAAAATGTAAGTAGTTTTACATGTTTAACATGTAAAGATTCAAAATTCATGTGTGTTTCTTATAATTTTGCATTCTAAAAAATGTATGACCAAAACGTAAGTGGTTTTGCTCATTTTGAAAATGTTTAATATGTAAAGATTCAAATTGTACGTGTGTTTCCTATAATTTTTACTTTTGAAAAACATAACACCAAAACGTAAGTGGTTTTGCTTGTTTTATACATGTTTAACATGTAAAGATTCAAACTTTATGCACATTTCTTATAATTTCAAAACTTGAATAACATAAAAATAAAATGTAGTTGGTTTTTCTCATTTGAAACATGTTTAACATGTAAAGATTCAAACTTTATGCATGTTTCTTATCATTTTTAATTTTGAATAACATAACACCAAAATGTAAGTGGTTTTCCTTGTTTTAAACATGTTTAACATTTAAAGATTCAAACTTTATGTGTGTTTCTTATAATTTTCAATTTTGAATAGCATAACACCAAATCATAAGTTATTTTGCTCATTTCGAACATGTTTAACATGTAAAGATTAAAATTTTATTTGTGTTTCTTATAATTTTGAATTTTGAAGAATACAACCCCAAAATGTAAATGGTTTTGCTCGCTTTGAACATGTTTAGCATGTAAAGATTCAAATTTTATGAATGTTTATTATAATTTTTAATTTTTAAATAACACCAAAACACAATTGGTTTCACTCATTTTGAGCACGTTTAAAATGTAAAGATTCAAACTTTATGCATGTTTATTATAATTTTGAATAAAGTAACACTAAAATGAGAGCGGTTTTGATCATTTCAAACATGTTTAACATGTAAAGATTAAAAATTTAAATGCATTTATTATAATTTCAAATAATGTAACACCAAAATATAAGCGGGTTTGCTCATTTCAAACATGTTTTACATGTAAAGATTTAAAATTTATGCAGTTTTCTTTTAATTTTAAATAATGTAACATGAAAACATAAGTGGTTTTTCTCATTTTGAACATGTTAAAACATGTAAACATTCAAATTTTATGCATGTTTAATTTTGAATAACATAAGAACAAAACATAAACATTTTTTCTCATTTCGAACATGTTTAACTTGTAAAGATTCAAACTTTATGCACATTTATTATAATTTTGAATAATATAACACCATAATGTAAGCAATTTTGCTCATTTTGAACATGTTTAACATGTAAATATTCAAATTTTATACACTTTTATTATAATTTTGAATTTTAAATAACATAACACCAAAGCTTAATTAGTTTTTCTTGTTTCGAACATGTTTAACATGTAAAGATTCATACTTTATGTGTATTTCTTAAAATTTTAAGTTTTGAATAATGTAACACTAAAACATAAGTAGTTTGGTTTGTTTTGAACATGTTTAACATGCAAAGATTCAAAATTTATGTGCATTTCTTATAATTTTGAATTTTGAATAACGTAAAACAAAAAAATAAGTGGTCTTTCTCATTTCAAACATGTTTAACATGTAAATATTCAAACTTTATATGTGTTTTTTATAATTTTGAATTGTGAATAACATAAGACCAAAATGTAAGTTGTTTTTCTTATTTTGAACATATTTAACATGTAAATATTCAAACTTTATATGTGTTTATTATAATTTTCAATTTTAAATAACATGACACTAAAACATAAGTGGTTTTTGTCATTTCAAATATGTTTAACATGTAAATATTCTAACTTGATGTTTCTTATAATTTTGAATTTTGAATAGTGTAACACCATAACATAAGTAGTTTTACTCATTTTGAAAATGTTTAACATGTACAGATTCAAAATTTATGCACATTTCTCATAATTTTAAACTTTTAATAATGTAACACCAAAATGTAAGTGGTTTTCCTTGTTTTGAACATGTTTAACATGTAAAGATTCAAACTTTATGTGTGTTTCTTATAATTTTGAATTTTGAATATTGTAACACCAAAAGGGAAGTAGTTTTACTTGTTTCAAACATGTTTAACATGTAAAGATTCAAACTTTATGCATGTGTATTATAATTTTGATTTTTTAATATTGTAATAGCAAAACATAGGTTGTTTTGTGAAATAACGCTAAAAAAATTCAAGAATTAAGAGCATAGTACACAGCTAAACTGTGTGAAGATCCCACTACATCATCACACCATGCATGATGCATCAACATGATCCCACACCATATGAGTAGAAAATCCATAAATGGATTGGGTTAATGAGATACTTATGCTATAATGACCATTGCTAGAGGATTCCATAGGGAAAGGGGTTGCCTAAAGGGTGAAACACCATTTGAGGGGTATTAGTGTGATGTCCCACACTAATAACCTTTAGACCTTTAAAAGGCACTCAGTTTTCCCATCAAACCATCTAGGGATCATCAACCCAATATAAAATTTGATAACCCTATATGGTTATGACTGGTATCCCATACAATAAGAAGGTTCACTCATCTCATGGATATCCTTAAACAAGGTTAATGACCCAAGGTAAATATTTTTCATAACTATGAGTCATCCTACTAGCCATTATTAAATCTATACTTTTGATTAAAGGAGGGACCATAACAGGTATAATAGGTCTAGGCTAAGGTACCATCAATCCATCTTTAGCTTATGCCAACCTTATAATGTTTACCAAGGCATTAGATAACCACAACCTCTAACCAACATGATCAATTAATGTTCACCAAGAAAAAGTGCATGTGATGAAAAGGACATAACATCCTTAACCATAAATTATACAAATAAGGACTCGTACCTATGGGATTTATACCTAGTATAAAATGAACACTAGTTGTTATAATGGACCAATATTGACAGTGCTACCCAGTTATAGTTATATTTATAAATTCCTTGACCATAAGGTCCTTACACAAAAAGTTCATTATAAATATTTACATTAAAAATAATGAATGATTTATCCAAAAGGTTAATGACTTATTTAAGTGACAATTCAACCATTAGGCTAATTAAAATATCATAATTTAGGCCAACTATGGGTTATATTAATGAATAGCTAGTTGCCACATAATACATTGCTTGTACATGGCCAACCATGAAATCTAAGGAGTAATGTATCAAAATTAGAATCATGTTGAGTATTGGGGCATCAATCTTCAATTCCAGTTAACAACCATTAGCTATGATTGATCACATATAATCACTAGTTAAGAATAACCCATTTAATTAACTTACCAGTTAACTATGGCTTCATGTTTACACTACCAAAATGGAATACATTTATATTATCATTCAATATTAGAAAAGGTAGTATCATGAGACAAGGACATCCATTAAGTTGGATTCAAAAGTTAATGTGGAAACAGAAACTGCTGAAAATAACATCATAAAACAAGTTTCCACAAGGCCATAACATAGTGCATTTGTAATATAAATTTATAGTACTTAATGGCATGATGTGCCCTTATATATATATATATATATATATATAAATCTATAAAATTAATTGCTTAATCAAAATAAGTGTTAAAAATATTATGGATTCCAAAAATATATATCAAGGAATGCCACATACAACTCATAGCTAACCTACTAGAATGTGAATAATATGATCATCTCACATAACATAAATTAATAGCTGAGGTAAGTTGAATAACATTAACACATGTATAAATATTTTATCCATGGCTATTATATCCTTTATTTTCCAAACCACATGGTTAACCATCCTCAAATGAGTGAATTCCACTAATTTAAACTTAACCATACTCAAGGTTGAATCACTCAAATATGAATATAATAAAATATAATCAATCCTTAGTATAAGGATTCCATTTATAAGTAAAATTAAATATTTCTAAATACAAGAGTTTTTGCATACAAAATACTAACTCATTGAGTCTTAATGTCAAAAGCACAATATTTATACAATAGCTCAAACAACCCTCATATGTTGACAATTTTAACATATAACTATGTATACAATCCTGAAGACATATGCACAATGAATCATTGTGCTATCAAATAAATTTAAATATTTGAATTAGTAAATTAATATAATTTATGTCAACTATAATAATTATTACATTACAATAACTCAAATAACAACTTATCATCCTGAAACCCATCATGGATTATCAATGGCAAACACAATGTCCAACAGGTGACAAGTAAATCCAAAAACCAAATGAATAAGGGAAAGAGTTGATTGAATATAACCTTACACTAAAAGGGTGCAATAATGTGTCATTGTAAAGCTAAAATGTAATTTTACTCCCTAGTGAACATTATGTAAATCAACTTTTTTTTTAACTAATATATGTCCAGTAAGAGGGAAACCATGAAATGAACTTAATTCCATAATAACCAACTTTGGGCAGCCCATAATACCTACTGATGTACTATCTTTTTCAAAATAATAGTCATCAATGCACTATCATATAAAAATTCCAAGAAAGCATAATAATGTAACCCCAAGTAGATTTTGTAAGATAATAACCATGCACATAACAAGCAAATGAATGGCTACAATAGCCAAGAGAGTTCCCAATTCTCATCTCATCATAACTAGTCAGATAATTTCAAACAATTCATTTTTACTCATGTGAGTGCAACCATCCAAGGTAAAATAACATAATGTAAACGATTATGCTCGTTTCAAACATGTTTAACATGTAAAGATTCATACTTTATGTACATTTTTTATAATTTTGAATTTTGAATAACGTAAGACCAATTATAAGTGATTTTGCTCTTTTTAGATATGTTTAACATGTAAAGAATCCAACTTTATGCACATTTCTTATAATTTTGAATTTTGAATAATGTCACACTAAATTGTAAGTGATTTTGCTCATATCAAAAATGTTTAATATGTAAAGATTCAAACTTTATGTGTATTTTTTATAATTTTGAATACCTAAGACCAAAACGTAAGCGATTTTACTCATTTTAAACATGTTTAACATCTAAAGATTAAAAATTTATGCATGTTTAATATAATTTTGAATAATGGAAGACCCAAATGTAAGTGGTTTTGCTCATTTCAAACATGTTTAACATGTAAATATTCAAACTTTATCCGTGTTTCTTATAATTAGGAATTTTGAATAATATAATACAAAAACATAAGTAGTTTTGTTTGTTTCAAACATATTTAACATGTAAATATTCAAACTTTATACATGTTTCTTGTAATTTTGAATTTTGAATAATGTAAGACCAAAATTTAAGCACTTTTACTCATTTCAAACATGTTTAACATCTAAAGATTGAAAATTTATGTTTGTTTCTTATAAATTTTATTTTTGAATAATCAAATACCAAAACATAAGCAGTTTTATTCATTTTGAACATGTTTAACATGTAAAGATTGAAACTTTATGCATGTTTCTTATAATTTTGAATAATGAAATGCCAAAATGTAAGTGGTTTTGCTTGTTTCAAACATGTTTAACATGTAAATATTCAAAGTTTATGTAAGGTTCTTATAATTTTGAATCTTCAATAATGTAACACCAAAACATAAGCAGTTTTGCTTGTTTTGAACATGTTTAACATGTAAAGATTTAAAATTTATGTGCATCTCTTATAATTTTGAATTTTGAATAATGTAACTTCAAAACATAAGAGGTTTTTCTTCATTTTGAACATGTTTAACATGTAAAAATTCAAAATTTATGTTCATTTTTTATAATTTTGAATAATCTAACACCAAAATGCAAGTAGTTTTGCTTGTTTTGAATATGTTTAACATGTAAAGATTAAAAAATTGATGCATATTTCTTATAATTTTGAATTTTTAATAACATAAAACCAAAACATAAGTGGTTTTGTTTGTTTCAAACATGTTTAACATGTAAAGATTCAAACTTTATGCATGTTTCTTATAATTTACAATAAATTAACACCAAAATGTAAGTGGTTTTGCTCATTTTTAACATTTAAACATTCAAATTTTATGCGTATTTATTATAATTTTAAAATTTGAATAACGTAATACAAAAACATAAGTGGTTTTGTTCATTTTAAACATGTTTAACATGTAAAACTTCAAATTTTATGCACATTTCTTATAATTTTGAATAATGTAACATGAA
Source organism: Torreya grandis (assembly GCA_037957365.1). NCBI lineage: Eukaryota > Viridiplantae > Streptophyta > Pinopsida > Cupressales > Taxaceae > Torreya > Torreya grandis. The sequence continues at coordinate 2,023,028 of JARHVA010002060.1, forward strand.
AATATAAGTGGTTTTTCTCGTTTTAAACATATTTAACACGTAAATATTCAAATTTTATATATGTTTCTTATAATTTTGAATTTTAAATAACATAACACCAAAATGTAAGCAGTTGTGCTTATTTTGAACAAGTTTATCATGTAAAGATTTAATTTTATGTGTGTTTATTAATTTTGAATAATATAACACCAAATTTTAAGGAGTTTTGCTTGTTTTAAACATTTTACCATGTAAATATTCAAACTTTATGCACATTTCCTATAGTTTTGAATTTTGAATAATGTAACACCAAAATGTTAGTAGTTTTACTTGTTTTGAACATGTTTAACATGTAAAGATTCAATCTTTATGCACATTTCTTATAATTTTGAATTTTGAATAATGTAACACCAAAACGTAAGTGATTTCATTTAATTTGAACATGTTTAACATTTAAAGATTCACTCTTTATGTGGATTTCTTATTATTTTAAATTTTAAATAACGTAACACCAAAATGTAAGAGATTTTGTTCATTTCAAACATGTAAAGATTAAAACTTTATACGTGTTTCTTATAATTTTGAATTTTGAATAATGTAACACCAAAATGCAAGTAGTTTTGCTCATTTGGAATGTGTTTAACATGTAAAGATTAAAACTTTATGCACATTTTTAATAATTTTGAATTTTGAATAATGTAACACCAAAATATAAGTGATCTTGCTCATTTTGAACATGTTTAAGATGTAAAAATAAAAACATTATACGTGTTTCTTATAATTTTGAATAATATAATATCAAAATGTAAGCAATTTTTGCTCATTTGAACATGTTTAACAAGTAAAGATTCAAACTTTATGCACAATTCTTATAATTTTGAATAATGTAACACTAAAACATAAGTGATTTTGCTCATTTTGAACATGTTTAACATGTAAAGATTAAAACTTTATATACAATTCTTATAATTTTAAACAATATAACACCAAAATATAAGCATTTTTTCTCATTTCAAACATGTTTAACATGTAAAAATTCAAACATTATGCATGTTTCTTATAATTTTGAATAATGTAACACTAAAACGTAAGCAATTTTCCTCATTTCAAACATGTTTAAGATGTAAAGATTCAAAATTTATGCATGTTTCTTATAATTTTTAAATTTGAATAATGTAAGACCAAAACACAAGTGGTTTTACCCATTTTGAACATATTTAACATGTTAAGATTCAAACTTTTGCATGTTTCATATAATTTTAAATAATGCAGCACCAAATTGTAAGTAGTTTTACTCATTTTGAACATGTTTAACATCTAAAGATTCAAACTTTATGCATATTTCTTATAATTTTGAATTTTCAATAATGCAACACCAAAATTTAATCGAGTTTTCTCATTTTAAATATGTAAAGATTCAAATTTTATGCGTGTTTTTTATAATTTTGAATTTTAAATAAAGCAACACCAAAACATAAGTCATTTTGCTTGTTTTGAACATGTTTAACATGTAAATATTAAAACATTATGTGTGTTTCTTATAATTCTAAATTTTAAATAACAAAAGACCAAAATGTAAGTGTTTTTTCTCATTTTAAAAATGTTTAACATGTAAAGATTCAAACTTTATGTGCATTTCTTATAATTTTGAATTTTTAGTAGTTTAAGACCAAAATGTAAGGGGTTTTGCTTGTTCAGATCATGTTTAACATGTAAAGATTCAAATTTTATGTGTATTTTTTATAATTTTGAATAACGTAAGACCAAAATGTAAGTGGTTTTGCTCATTTCAAACATGTTTAACATGTAAAGATCTAATATTTATGTGTGTTTCTTAAAATTTTGAATTTTTAATAATGTAAGACCAAAACTTAAGTGGTTTTGCTCATGTTTAACATGTAAAGATCCAAACTCTATGCATGTTTCTTATCATTTTGAATTTTAAATAATGTAAGACCAAAACATAAGTGGGTTTTCTTGTTTCAAACATGTTTAACATGTAAAGATACAGACTTTATACACATTTCTTATTATTTTGAATAACCTAAAACCAAAACATAGGCGAGTTTACTCATTTCAAAAATGTTTAACATGTAAAGATTCAAATTTTATTTGCATTTATTATAATTTTATAATTTTGAATAATGTGACACCAAAATGTAATTGGTTTTGCTTGTTTTGAACATGTTTAACATGTAAAGATTCAAATTTTATGTCTGTTTCTTATAATTTTGAATAACATAACATAAAAATGTAAGTGGTTTTACTCATTTTGAATTTGTTTAACATGTAAAGATTCAAACTTTATGTGCATTTTCTATAATTTTATATAATGTAACACTAAAATGTAAGTAGTTTGATCATTTCAAACATGTTTAACATGTAAAGATTTAAAATTTATGCTCATTTCTTATAATTTAAAATCTTAAATAGTATAGCGCTAAAATGTAAGTGGTTTTGATCATTTCAATTGTGTTTAACATGTAAAGATTCAAAATTTATGCACATTTCTTATAATTTTGAATTACGTAACATGAAAATGTAAGTTGTTTTTCGTGTTTCAAACATGTTTAACATGTAAACATTCAAACAATATGCATGTTTCTTTTAATTTTGAATTTTGAATAACATAAGACCAAAACATAAGAATTTTTTCTCATTTTTAACATGTTTAACATGTAAAGATTCAAACTTTATGCATGTTTCTTAAAATATTGGATAATGTAACATGAAAATGTAAGCAATTTTACTCATTTTAAACATGTTTAACATATAAAGATTCAAAATTTATGTGTGTTTCTAATAATTTTGAGCTTTGAATAATGTAACGCCAAAAGGTTAGCAATTTTGCTCGTTTCAAACATGCTTAACACGTAAAGATTCCAACTTTATGTGCATTTCTTATAATTTTGAATTTTGAATAACGTAACAACAAAATGTTAGTAGTTTCATTCATTTCAAATGTGTTTAACATGTAAATATTTAAAATTTATTCATGTTTCTTATAATTTTGAATTTTGAATAATTGTAACACCAAAATGTAATTGATTTTGCTCATTTCAAACATGTTTAACATGTAAAGATTCAAACTTCAAGCACGTTTCTTATAATTTTAAAGTTTTAATAATGTAACACCAAAATGTAAGTGGTTTTGCTTGCCTTGAACATATTTAACATGTAAATATTTAAACTTGATACGCATTTCTTATAATTTTGAATTTTGAAAAATACAACACCAAAACTTAAGTGGTTTTGCTTGTTTCAAACATGTTTAACATGTAAATATTCAAACTTCATGTTTTGAATTTTGAATAACATAATACCAAAATATAATTGGTATTGCTTGTTTTGAAAATATTTAACTTGTTAAGATTCAACATTTATATATGTTTCTTATAATTTTACATTTTAAATAACGTAACACCAAAATCTAAGTGGGTTTACTCATTTCAAACATATTTAACATTTAAATATTCAAATTTTATGCACACTTCTTATAATTTCAAATTTTAAATAATGTAACACCAAAACATAAGTAATTTTACTCATTTTGAACACATTTAAAATATAAAGATTCAAATTTTATGCGCATTTATTATAATTTTGAATTTTCAAAAAATGTAACACCAAAACATAAATGATTTTGCTCATTTTGAACATGTTTAAAATATAAAGTTTCAAACTTTATCCGCATTTCTTATAATTTTGAATTTCAAATAACGTAAAGCCAAAATGTAAGCAGTTTTGCTTGTTTCAAACGTGTTTAATAGGTAAAAATTCAAACTTCATGTTTTGAATTTTGAATAATGGAACACTAAAATGTAAGGGGTTTTGCTCATTTTGAAAATGTTTAATATGTAAAGATTCAAACTTTTTGCACATTTATTATAATTTTGAATAATGTAACACCAAAATGTAAGCAATTTTGATCATTTCAAACATGTTTAATATGTAAATATTCAAACTTTATGCACATCTCTTATAGTTTCAAATTTTGAATAATGTAACACCAAAATGTAAGTGATTTTGCTCATTTTGAACATGTTTAATATGTAAAGATTCAAACTTTATGTGTGTTTCTTATAATTTTGAAATTTTAATAATGTAATACCAAAACATAAGCAGTTTTGGTCATTTTGAACATGTTTAACATGTAAAGATTCTAATTTAATGTGCATTTCTTTTAATTTTGAACTTTGAATATGTAAAACGAATATATAAGTGGTTTAGCCCATTTTGAACATGTTTAACATGTAAAGATTGAAAATTTATGCATGTTTCTTATAATTTTAAATAACGTACTATCAAAACATAAACAATTTTGCTCCTTTCGAACATGTTTAGCATGTAAAGATTTAAACTTTATTTGTGTTTCTTATAATTTTGAATTTTGAATAATCCAACACTAAAATATAAGTGGATTTGATCATTTCAAACATATTTAACATGTAAATATTCAAACTTTATGCACATTTATTATAATTTTTAATTTTGAATAATGTATGATGAAAATGTAAGTGGTTTTACTTGTTTTGAACATGTTTAACATCACAAGATTCAAACTTTATTTGCATTTCATATAATTTTAAATTTTGAATAATGGAACACCAAAATGTAAGCAATTTTACTTGTTTCAAACATGTTTAACATGTAAAGATTCAAATTTTATTTGTGTTTCTTATAATTTTGAATTTTGAATAATCCAACACTAAAATATAAGTGGATTTGATCATTTTGAATACGTAAAGATTCAAATTTAATGTGTGTTTCTTATAATTGTGAATTTTGAATAACGCAACACTAAAACATGAGTAATTTTGCTCATTTTGAACATGTTTAACATTTTAAGATTCAAACTTTATGTGTGTTTCTTATAATTTTGAATAGTGTAAGACCAAAATGTAAGTAGTTTTGCTCATTTTTAACACTTTTAATATGCAAAGATTCAAATTTTATGTACATTTATTATAATTTTAAATTTTGAATAACATAAGACCAAAATGTAAGTGGTTTTGCTCATTTCAATCATATTTAACATGTAAAAATCCAAAATTTATGTGTGTTTCGTATAATTTTGAATCTTGAATAGCATAAGTCCAAAATATAAGTGGTTTTTCTCATTTCAAACATGTTTAACATGTAAATATCCAAAATTTATGCATGTTTCTTATCATTTTGATTTTTGAATAATGTAAGATCAAAACTTAGGTGGTTTTGCTTGTATTGAACATGTTTAACATGTGAAGATCCAAAATTTATGTGTGTTTATTATAATTTTGAATTTTAAATAATCTAAGACCAAAAAATATAAGTGATTTTGCTCATTTAAAAAATGTGTAGCATGTAAAGATTCAAACTTTATGCGTATTTTTTATAATTTTGAATTTTAAATACCATAACACTAAAACATAAATAGTTTTGCTTGTTTTGAACATGTTTAACATGTAAAGTGTAAGGAAATTACTTAGATGTTCACACATAATAATTATGTATCACACAAAATAATCAAAGATAAGACATCACACAATAATAATTGGCATCAAAGAAAAATAATGAATAATATAGTAGAGTCACTTTGAGGGGGCAACCTCCACAATACTTAATATGATGACTAAAGACTAACCATTACCTCCTATATATAGTCTAACTAGCCATGGTTATTCTATAGGTTGACCTAACAAAGAACATAGAGAAATATAACAAGAATATAAAAGAGGTATGTAAGCTGCAAGTCAACCACACATATCCCTAGACATGACAAAGGTTAAGGGCATAACATAAAGATTCAAATTTTATGCATATTTCTTGTTATTTTGAATAACGTAACATCAAAACATAAGCAATTTTGCTCATTTTAAACTTGTTTAACATGTAAAAATTCAATCTTTATGCATATTTTCTATAATTTTAAATAATGTAACACTAAAAGGTAAGCAATTTTGCTCGTTTCAAACATGTTTAACATGTAAAGATTCAAATTTTATGCAGGTTTCATATATTTAGAATTTTAAATAACATAACACCAAATTGTAAGCAATTTTGCTCGTTTCAATTATGTTTAACATGTAAAGATTAAAACTTTATGTGTGTTTCTTATAATTTTGAATAGCTTAATATGAAAATGTAAGTGGTTTTTATCATTTTAAACATGTTTAACCTATAAACATTCAAACTTTATATGGGTTTCTTATAATTTTGAATAATACAACACCAAAACATAAATAGTTTTACTTGTTTTAAACATGTTTAACATGTAAAGATTCAAATTTTATGTATATATCTTATAATTTTGAATAATGTAACACTAAAATGTAAGCAATTTTGCTTGTGTTGAACATGTTTAACAATAATGTAACACGAAAATGTAAGTCATTTTGCTTATCTTGAACATATTTACCATGTAAATATTCAAGCTTTATGTGTTTTTTATAATTTTGAATAACATAACACCAAAACGTAAGTGATTTTGCTTGTTTCAAACATGTTTAACATGTACAGATTCAAGCTTCATGTTTTTGAATTTTAAATAATGTAATACTAAAAGGTAAGTGGTTTTGCTCATTTTGAAAATGTTTAACATGTAAAGATTCAACCATTATGTATGTTTCTTATAATTTTGCATTTTGAATAACGTAACACCAAAACGTAAGTGGTTTTGCTCGTTTTGAGCATGTTTACGTATTTCTTATAATTTTGAATAATGTAACACCAAAATGTAAGCTATTTTTCTCCCTTTGAATATGTTTAATAGGTAAAGATTCAAAATTTATACACATTTCTTATAATTTTTAATTTTGAAAAATGTAACACCAAAACATAAATGATTTTGCTCGTTTTGAACATGCTTAACATGTAAAGATTCAAACTTTATGTGTGTTTCTTATACTTTTGAATTTTGAATAATGTAACACCAAAACATAAGCGGTTTTGCTTGTTTTGAACATCTTTAACATGTAAATATTTAAAATTTATGCATGTTTATTATAATTTTGAATAATGTAACACCAAAATGTAAGCAGTTTTGCTCATTTTAAACATGTCTAACATGTAAAGATCCAAAATTTATTCATATTTCTTATAAATTTGAATAATATAACACCAAAATGTAAGTGGTTTTGCTTGTTTTAAACATGTTTAACATGTAAAGATTCAAAATTTATGTGCATTTCTTATAAGTTTGAATTTTGAATATGATAACACCAAAATGTAAGTGGTTTTGCTCATTTTGAACATGTTTAAGATGTAATGTTTCAAAGTTTATGATCATTTCTTATAATTTTGAATTTTTAATAATGTAACACCAAAATGTAAGCAAATTTGCTCATTTTGAACATGTTTAACATGTAAAAATTCAAAATTTATGCAAGTTTCTTATAATTTTAAATAATTCAACACCAAAACATAACTGATTTTGCTAATTTTGAACATATTTAACATGTAAACATTCAAACTTTAAGTGCATTTATTATAATTTTTAATTTTGAATAACGCAACACCAAAATGTAAGTGGTTTTGCTCATTTTGAACATGTTTAACATATAAAGATTTAAACATTATGTGAGTTTATTATAATTTTGAATTTTGAATAATGAAAAATCGAAATAGAAGCAGTTTTGCTCATTTTAAATATGTTTAATATGTAAAGATTTAAACTTTATGTGATTTTCTTATAATTTTGAATAAGCTAAGATCAAAATGTAAGTGATTTTGCTCATTTTAGACATGTTTAACATGTAAAGATTCAAACTTTATGCCTGTTTCTTATAATTATGAATTTTGAATAGAGTAAGACCAAAATGTAAGTAGTTTTGTTCATTTCCAACGTATTTAACATGTAAAGATTCAAAATTTATGTGTTTATTATAATTTAAAAATTTGAATAACGTAAGTGGTTTTGCTCATTTTGGACATGTTTAACATTTAAAAATTCAAACTTTATAAGCGTTTCTTATAATTTTAATTTTGAATAATGTAAGATCAAAACATAAGTAGTTTTGTTCATTTCAAACATGTTTAACATGTAAATATTTAAACTTTATGAGTGTTTCTTATAATTTTGAATAACATAAGACCAAAACATAAACAATTTTGCTCATTTTAAACATGTTTAACATGTAAAGATTCAAACTTTATGCGTGTTTCTTATAATTTTGAATTTTAAATAATGTAAGACCAAATCGTAAGTTGTTTTGCTCCTTTCGAATATGTTTAACAAGTAAAGATTTAAATTTTATACGCATTTCTTATACTTTTAAATTTATTTTTCTTGTTTCAAACATGTTTAACATGTAAGCATTCAAACTTTATGTGTGTTTCTTATAATTTTGAATTTTAAATAATGTAAGACTAAAATTTAAATAGTTTTCCTCACTTTGAACATATTTAACATGTAAAGATTCAAAATTTATGCATGTTTCTTATAATTTTGAATAATGTAAGACCAAAATGTAAGTGGTTTTGCTCATTTCAAACATGTTTAACATGTAAAGATTCAAACTTTATGTCTGCTTCTTATAATTTTTAATTTTTAATAATGAAAGACCAAAATGTAAGTGGTGTTGTTCATTTCAAACATGTTTAACACCTAAATATTCAAATTTTGTGTGTTTCTTATAATTTTAAATTTTGATTGATGTAACACCAAAATGTAGGTGATTGTGTTGGTTTAAAAAATGTTTAATATGTACGGATTCAAACTTTCTGTACATTTATTATAATTTTAAATTTTAAATAATGTAACACCAAAATTTAAGAGGGTTTGCTCATTTTGAACATGTTTAACAATTAAGGATTCAATCTTTATGCACATTTCTTATAATTTTGAATTTTGAATAATGTAACATCAAAACACAAGTGGATTTGCACATTTTGAATATGTTGAACATGTAAAGATTCAAACTTTATTCATGTTTTTTTTATAATTTTGATTTTTTAATAACGTAACCCCAAAACATAAGTGGTTTTGCTTGTTTTAAATGTCTTTAACATGTAAAGATTCAAACTTTATGCATGTTTCTTATAATTTTAAATTTTGAATAACATAATACAAAAATGTAAGTGGTTTTGCATGTTTCAAACATGTTGAACATGTAAAGATTCAAGATTTATGTACATTTCCTAAAATTTTGAATAACGTAACACAGAAATATAAGTGGTTTCTCTCACTTTCAACATGTTTAACATGTAAAGATTTAAAATTTATGTTTATTTCTTATAATTTCTAATTTTGAATAGCATAACACCAAAATGTAAGTGGTTTTGCTCATTTCAAACATGTTTAACATTTAAAGATTCAAACTTTCTGCATGTTTCTTAATTTTGAATATTGTAACACCAATACGTAAGCAATTTTGCTCATTTCAAACATGTTTATCATGTAAAGATTCAAACTTTATGCACATTTCTTTTAATTTCAAATAATTTAACACCAAAATAAAAGCAAATTTTCTCATTTTGAACATGTTTAACATGTAAAGATTTAAACTTTATGTGTGTTTCTTATAATTTTGAATTTTTAATAACGTAATAGCAAAATGTTAGTCATTTCATTTGTTTTGAACATGTTTAACATGTAAAGATTAAATCTTTATGTGCATTTCCTATAATTTTAAATTTTAAATAACGTAACACCAAAACATAAGGGATTTCACTATTTTGTAACTTGTTTAACATGTAAATATTCAAACTTCATGTGCATTTCTTATAATTTTGAATTTTGAATAATGTAACACCAAAACATATGTAGTTTTACTTGTTTTGAACATGTTTAACATGTAAAGATTTAATTTGTATGTGTGTTTCTTATAATTTTGAATTTTCAATAATATAACACTAATACATAAATAGTTTTGCTTGTTTTGAATATTTAAGATGTAAAGATTCAAATTTTATCAAAGTTTCTTATGATTTTAAATTTTGAATAATATAACATCAAAACATAAGTGGTTTTGCTCATTTTGAACATATTTAATATGTAAATATTCAAACTTTATTCACATTTTTTTATAATTTTTCTTAACACAAAACCAAAATATAAGTGATTTTTTTTGTTTTGAACATGTTTAACATGTAAAGATTCAAACTTTATGCATGTTTCTTATACTTTTGAATAATGTAAGACCAAAATGTAAGCATTTTTTCTCATTTCAAACATGTTTAACATGTAAAGATTCAAAATTTATGTATACTTCTCATAATTTTGAATAACATAACACCAAAACATAAGTGGTTTTGATCATTTTGAACATGTTTGACATGTAAAGATTCAAACTATATGCATGGTCCTTATAATTTTGAATTTTGAATAAGGCAATACCAAAATTTAAGATGGTTTTGTAATATTTAAAAATGTTTAACATGTAAATATTAAAATTTTATGCATGTTTCTTATAATTTTGAATTTAAAATAATGTAGTAAGAAAATGTAAGTAGTTTTGCTCATTTCAAACATGTTTAACATGTAAACATTCAAAATTTATGCACGTTTGTTATAATTTTGAATTTTGAATAATATAACACAAAAATGTAAGTGGTTTTGCTCATTTTAAACATATTTAACATGTAAATATTATAATTTTATCTATGTTTATTATAATTTTGAATTTTGAATAATGTAACACCAAAATCTAAGTAGTTTTACATGTTTAACATGTAAAGATTCAAACTTTATGTGCATTTCATATAATTTTGTATTTTTAAAAATGTAACACCAAAACGTAATTAGTTTTTCTCATTTTGAAAATGTTTAACATGTAAAGATTCAAACTTTATGTGCAATTATTATAATTTTAACTTTTGAATAACGTAACACCAAAACATAAGTGGTTTTGCTTATTTTGAACATGTTTAACAAATAAATATTCAAACTCTATATCCACATTTCTTTTAATTTCAAATTTTGAATAATATAACACCAAAACATAAGCAGTTTTACTCCTTTCAGATATGTTTAACATGTAAAGATTCAAATTTTATGTGTGTTTCTTATAATTTTGAATTTGAATAATGTAACACCAAAACCTAAGTGGTTTTCCTTGTTTTGAATATGTTTAACATTTAAAGATTAAAAATTTATGCATGTTTCTTACAATTTTTTATTTTGAATAACATAACACCAAAACATAAGCGATTTTTTTTGTTTCGAATATGTTTAACATGTGTGTTTCTTTATTCAAATTTCATGTGTGTTTCTTATAATTCTGAATTTTGAAGAACCCAACCCCAAAATGTAAATGGTTTTTGCTCATTTTGAACGTGTTTAACATGTAAAGATTCAAACTTTATGCACATTTCTTATAATTTTGAAATAACACTAAAACATAAGCAATTTTGCTCATTTTGAACATGTTTAACATGTAAAGATTTAAATATTATGCATATTTCTTATAATTTTTATAAGGTAAGACCAAAATGAGAGTGGTTTTGCTTGTTTTGAACATATTTAACATGTAAATATTCAAACTTTAAGCATGTTTCTTATAATTTTAAATATTGTAACAGCAAAATGTAAGTGATTTTGCTAATTTCAAACATGTTTTAAATGTAAATATTTTCACTTTATGAACATTTTTTAAAATTTGATTAATGTAATATGAAAACACAAGTGGTTTTTCTCATTTTGAACATGTTAAACATCTAAACATTCAAAATTTATGTACGTTTCTTTCAATTTTTAATAACATAGGACCAAAATATTAATCATTTTGCTCATTTCAAACATGTTTAACATGTAAAGATTTAAACTTTATGTGCATTTCTTATAATTTTGAAATTTGAATAATGAAACACCAAAACATAAGTGGTTTTGCTCATTTCAAATATGTTTGACATGTAAAGATTTAAACTTTATTCATGTTTCTTATAATTTTGAATTTTGAATAAGGCAACACCAAAATTTAAGTGTGTTTGCTCATCACAAACATTTTTAACATGTAAAGATTAAAATTTTATGTATGTTTCTTATAATTTTGAATTTACCATAATGTAGTACAAAAAAGTAAGTAGTTTTGCTCATTTCAAACATGTTTAACGTGTGAAGATTCAAACTTTATGCACATTTCTTAAATTTTGAATAACATAACACCAAATTATATGTGGTTTAAATCATTTTGAACATATTAAACATGTAAAGATTTAAAAAAATTCTATGTTTCCTATAATTTTTGAATTTTGAATAATGTAACAACAAAATATAAGCATTTTCACTTGTTTTGAGCATGTTTAACATGTAAAGATTCAAACTTGATGCGTATTTCTTATAATTTTCCATGTTAAAAAATGTAACATCAAAATTTAAGTGGTTTTACTCATTTTTAAAATGTTTAACATGTAAATATTTAAACTTTATGTGTGTTTATTATAATTTTGACTTTTGAATAATGTAACACCAAAATGTAAGTGGTTTACCTCATTTTGAATATGTTTAACATGTAAAGATTCAAACTCTATGCACATTTCTTATAATTTAAAATTTTGAATAATGTAACACCAAAATATAAGCAATTTTTTCTCTTTTCAAACATGTTTAACATGTAAAGATTCAAATTTTATGTGTGTTTCTTATAATTTTTAATTTTAAATAATGTAACACTAAAACTTAAGTGGTTTTCCATATTTTGAACATGTTTAACATTTAAAGATTCAAACATTATGCGTGTCTCTTATAATTTTCTATTTTGAATAACATAACACCAAAACATTAGCGATTTTGCTCTTTTTAAACATTTTTAACATGTAAAGATTCAAATTTTATGTGTGTTTCTTATAATTTTAAATTATGAAGAATGCAACCCCAAAACATAAATGATTTTGATCATTTTGAACATATTTATGATGTAAAGATTCAAATTTTATGCATGTTTCTTATAATTTTAAATTTTGAAATAACACCAAAACATAAGCAGTTTTGTTCATTCTAAACGTGTCTAACATGTAAAGATTCAAACATTATGCACGATACTTATAATTTTGAATAAAGTAACACCAAAATGAGAATGGTTTTATTTGTTTTAAACATGTTTAACATGTAAATATTCAAAATTTATGCATGTTTCTTTTAATTTTAAATAATGTAACACCAAAATGTAAGCAGTTTTGCTCATTTCAAACATGTTTTACAGGTAAAGATTTAAACTTTAGGCATGTTTCTTTTAATTTTTTATAATGTAACATGAAAATCTAAGTGGTTTTTCTCATTTTGAAGATGTTAAACATTAAAAATTTATGCATGTTTCTTTTAATTTTGAATTTTGAATAACATAAGATCAAAACATAAATTGTTTTGCTTGTTTTGAACATGTAAAGATTCAAACTTTATGTGCATTTCTTATCATTTCAAAATTTGAATAACACAACACCAAAACATAAGTGGTTTTTCTCATTTCAAATATGTTTGACATGTAAAGATTCAAAATTTATGAGTGTTTCATATAATTTTGAATTTTTAATAAGGTAACACCAAAATTTTAGTGGGTTTGTTCATTTCAAACATGTTTAACATGTAAAGATTAAAACTTTATGCATGTTTCTTATAATTTTGAATTTATAATAATGTAGTACAAAATGTAAGCATTTTTGCTCATTTTGAACATGGTTAAGATGTAAAGATTCAAACTTTATATGTGTTTCTTATAATTTTGAATTTTAAATAATATAAAACCAAAATGTAAGTAGTTTTACTTGTTTTAAACATGTAAATATTCAAACATCATGTGTGTTTCTTATAATTTTAAAAACATTTTAAAAAATGTAACACCAAAATGTAAGTGGTTTTGCTGAGTTTTGAAAATGTTTAACATGTAAAGATTCAAACTCGATATGCATTTTTTATAAATTTGAATTTTTAATAATATAACACCAAAATGTATGTGTTTTTTCTCCTTTTGAACATGTTTAACATGTAAAGATTCAAACTCTATGTGCATTTCTTATAATTTCAATTTTTGAATAATCTAACACCAAAATGTAAATGGTTTTGCTCATTTTTGATCATGTTTGACATGTAAAGATTCAAACTTTAATCACGTTTCTTATCATTTTTAATTTTAAATAACATAACACCAAAATGTAAGCTAGTTTCCTTGTTTTGAACATGTTTAACATTTAAAGATTCAAAATTTATGTGCATTTCTTATAATTTTTAATTTTGAATAACATAACACCAAAATATATGTGATTTTGCTCATTTTAAACATGTTTAACATGTAAAGATTCAAATTTTATGTACATTTTTTTTTATCATTTTGAAGAATGCAACCAAAACGTAAATTTTTTTCACTCATTTCAAACATGTTTAACATGTAAGATTCAAAATTTATGCATGTTTTTTATAATTTTGAATTTTGAAATAACACCAAAACATAAGTAGTTTTTTCTCATTTCAAACATGTTTAACATGTAATGATTCAAACATTATGCATGTTTCTTATAATTTTGAATAAAGTAACACCAAAATAAGATTGGTTTGGGTCATATCTATTAGGATTTAATAACATTATTATATTTTTTATATAGGTTTAAGTATTTTAAACCTATTATAGAATGTTAGTAGGTTTCTTATGGTAAATATATTCTCATAATATTTATTGTTACCCATAATTATTCTAGGTTATTTGATCCTAGTTTCTAGGAGGTTGTTGTGCTACCTCCTTCACTATATAATAGCCAAAAGTTTTGTATTAAATATATGAAAATAATATAATCTATTTTTTTGTGTGAAATTTGTATTAGTATCTCCAATTTTCCAACAGTGTGGTATCAAATAAGGTTATATTTATGAGAATGATTTTTTTAAAGTCATGTATGGGGAAGCTTGCTATAATGTTTTGGCTTGACCCTTCCATGTGTGGTGTTTATTTTGTATGAAATGATTATGGACCTATTGATTCAACAATATCAATTTTATAAACATACCGTAGTTTGAGTGATTAAGCTTTTGTTTAGCCTTTAAGCACTTTAACAGATCTAGATTGATGCTTGCATAATTCAAAGAATAACTGTAAGGGAGATAATAGATCCATGTGCATCATGAGATAAGAAACCTAAATGATCTAAAATTTCCATCATCCAAATAAAAGTGTGAAGCATGTAGTGGATGAGAAAGTGACTCCAAGTCTTAGTATGCAACCCAAATAAAAAGATATAACTATTTTTTTTTGCATTACAATCTAAATATATCTCATACATTTTATTATCTAAGACCTGTGCACAGAATATTCAATGTACTATATAGATTCAATCTAGCATATGTGTGCATAGTTGAATTAATGATTCACTCGGTGTATATCTCTTCATATATTTCAAGGATTTCATTCACCTATAGGTGGAGACTCAATTCTATTCAAGATCACAAGCCTATAAATTATGAAGCTTCTTGGATAGTCTTTTATACTTGACCAATTTTCCATATTGGAGAATCAATACCTACCCCAAGGCCATAACGTTGTATACTATGTATACTCTTGTTAGCAGATAACACCAACTAGCCTCACTCCATGCATTGAATTGATAGCTACATCCTCCAACATGGCAAGGAAAGTGACATGTTTTTCAAGTTATTTTTATTTTATTTAAGTTAGGTTTCTATTTATTAGTGGTATAGTTATAAGCTTTTGTTTGGTTTAGTTGTAAATGCATTCGATGTGAATGCTAAGCTCATAATCTAGTTTAAGTCAAAATAGATTGTGTCCATTAGGTGTATTTGATCCATGTCAATAATAGTTGAGTCAGAAAAAAAATTTACTTAGGATGATAGTAAGTTATCTTACATTTAGGTTTATTATCATGTCAAAAGTTAAATCTAGAGCCTTTATAAGCCATAGTCAACTCTATCTTATAAACAAGATCCCTATCAAAAATAAAAATCATTACAAAATGAGTCAAGGGTTAAAGTTAAAAGTCATTTTTATGTCAATGAAGTATGTTGAAGTTATCCCATGTAAAAGATGTAATTCTGGGAGAACCCAATGTCCTGAGTCAAATGTTATAAGTGTCAATATTATGGGGGGATCTCTCCTTGAAAACTTAAATCTAAGCTACACTAACATATCAACTAAGTGAAGCAGCTTCATCAACTAGAGGTTGGAGGATACACAGAGGCTGGAGGACAATTGGATTCCTCTCATGAGTCACCTACAATGGGGTCGTATCATTGTTATGGTGACATTTTTTAGTGTGTTTCTTTTATGTTGTGCATGGTGTGATTGTGTAGTATGGTTTTTAATAAAATATTAAGCATTATTTTCTAGTTTGGTACCTCTTGATGAAGAACATTGTGGGAAGAAAAAGCACTAAATTAGTACTTGGTTCTTGGAAAAGGTTTTGTGTAAATCCAAGAAACCATTGAAGTGATCAAGACCTCTTACCACCTCTAGGTTCATGGTTAACATGTAGCAAAAAACCATATGGGTTTGTGGCAATCCAAGAAACCACCAAAGTTGTTTAGAAAAGGGATGCACTCCTATCACTTTCAAGTTTGTGGTAATATTGCAAGGAAAACCCAAGGTACCACCAAGACCATGAAGCCATAAAGATGGAATCCACCTCAAAAAGTGAGCAGGCTACATAGAGAGTGTAAAACTTTTTACCATTTTAAGGGGGTGGTAGGAATTAATAATGTTAAGGGGGTGAATGTTAGGATTTAATAGCATTATTAATTGTTTTTTATATAGGTTTAAGTATTTTAAACCTATAATAGCATGTTAGTAGTTTTGTTATGGGAAATAGACTCCCATAAGATTTGTTATTATCCATAACTATTCTGGTTTATTTGATCATAGTTTTTAGGAGGCATTGTGCTACCTCCTTGGCTATATAATAGCCAAATGTTTTGTATCAATATATGAAAATAATATAATCTATTTTTCTATGTGCAATTTGTATTTGGTTCTCTAATTTGCCAGTAGTTTTGAACATGTTTAACATATAAAGATTCAAACTTTATACACATTTCTTATAATTTTAAATAATGTAACACCAAAATGAAAGTGATTTTACTTATTTCAAACATATTTTACATGTAAAATTTAAGCTTTATGCACATTTATTTTAATTTTGACTAACATAACATGAAAAGATAAGTGATTTTTTCTCATTTTAAACATGTAAACATTTTTTTATTTGATAAGTTAAACCCAAGTTTTATAAGGACCTAGAATCATGAGAGTGAGATACAAAAATTCAAACAGGCCCTTCATAGCTAAATGAGCAAAAAGAAAAATTGTAGACTAGAGCAAAACAAAACAAAAAACAAAAAAACTAAATTATATAAAGGGACCCTCCTGGGTGTCTTCAACAATAGAACTATCTTTTACCAAAATGTTGGGTTTGAATTTTGAAACCTTGGTGCAAGTGTGATACCTAGGGCCTTCAATAGGTTCTTTAGGAAAAAATCATCTCGGGACACTTCCTACCTTTCACTTGTAAGGGGATTTGCTTAGGGAAACCCCCCTAGAGGAACCCAAGGGGGAATTTTAGGACCTTGGGGGATTTGAATGTAAGGGATTGGGGAGGGGGCTGGGTAGAATGTATAAAATATTAAACAGTGGCCTCCACTACTTGGTGAAGCTCATTCTAGTCTTGTATTAACTTCACCAGGCCAAATCTTGCCTATTGAACCTTAGCATTGAAATTTTCTAGCATTTACTTATTTTTCTCAAATTCCTCTATTATAATGGCCTTACCCTTCTAGTTTGAGGTGGTGGGAGACCCAATTTTGATGAGTTTGGGCTTGGGAATGAACAACATCTTAAGTGGTAGGTCATTAAGTGGGGATTTGGATAAACTATTTTGGGGAGAGTGTTCAGGAGGAGGGTGGGATTTGAATGTTAAAGATGTAAATATTCAAACTTCATGCATGTTTCTTTTAATTTTGAGTAACATAAGACAAAAGCATAAATGATTTTACTCATTTCAAACATGTTTAACATGTAAAGATTTAAACTTTATGTGCATTTCTTATCATTTTGAAATTTGAATAATGCAATACCAAAACATAAGTGGTTTTACTCATTTCAAACATGTTTGACATGTAAATATTCAATCTTTATGCGTGTTTCTTATAATTTTTAATTTTGAATAAGGTAACACCAAAATTTAAGTGGGCTTGCTCATTTCAAACATGTTTAACATGTAAAGATTAAAACTTTATACGTGTTTCTTATAATTTTGAATTTAAAACAATGTAATATGAAATGTAAGTAGTTTTGCTCATTTCAAACATGTTTAACATGTAAAGATTCAAACTTTATGTACATTTATTATAATTTTGAATTTTGAATAATGTAACACCAAAATGTAAGTGGTTTTGCTTGTTTTGAACATATTTAACATGTAAATATTCAAAATTTATGCATGTTTCTTATAATTTTGAATAACGTAACACCAAAATGTAAGTAGTTTTACATGTTTAACATGTAAAGATTCAAAATTCATGTGTGTTTCTTATAATTTTGCATTCTAAAAAATGTATGACCAAAACGTAAGTGGTTTTGCTCATTTTGAAAATGTTTAATATGTAAAGATTCAAATTGTACGTGTGTTTCCTATAATTTTTACTTTTGAAAAACATAACACCAAAACGTAAGTGGTTTTGCTTGTTTTATACATGTTTAACATGTAAAGATTCAAACTTTATGCACATTTCTTATAATTTCAAAACTTGAATAACATAAAAATAAAATGTAGTTGGTTTTTCTCATTTGAAACATGTTTAACATGTAAAGATTCAAACTTTATGCATGTTTCTTATCATTTTTAATTTTGAATAACATAACACCAAAATGTAAGTGGTTTTCCTTGTTTTAAACATGTTTAACATTTAAAGATTCAAACTTTATGTGTGTTTCTTATAATTTTCAATTTTGAATAGCATAACACCAAATCATAAGTTATTTTGCTCATTTCGAACATGTTTAACATGTAAAGATTAAAATTTTATTTGTGTTTCTTATAATTTTGAATTTTGAAGAATACAACCCCAAAATGTAAATGGTTTTGCTCGCTTTGAACATGTTTAGCATGTAAAGATTCAAATTTTATGAATGTTTATTATAATTTTTAATTTTTAAATAACACCAAAACACAATTGGTTTCACTCATTTTGAGCACGTTTAAAATGTAAAGATTCAAACTTTATGCATGTTTATTATAATTTTGAATAAAGTAACACTAAAATGAGAGCGGTTTTGATCATTTCAAACATGTTTAACATGTAAAGATTAAAAATTTAAATGCATTTATTATAATTTCAAATAATGTAACACCAAAATATAAGCGGGTTTGCTCATTTCAAACATGTTTTACATGTAAAGATTTAAAATTTATGCAGTTTTCTTTTAATTTTAAATAATGTAACATGAAAACATAAGTGGTTTTTCTCATTTTGAACATGTTAAAACATGTAAACATTCAAATTTTATGCATGTTTAATTTTGAATAACATAAGAACAAAACATAAACATTTTTTTCTCATTTCGAACATGTTTAACTTGTAAAGATTCAAACTTTATGCACATTTATTATAATTTTGAATAATATAACACCATAATGTAAGCAATTTTGCTCATTTTGAACATGTTTAACATGTAAATATTCAAATTTTATACACTTTTATTATAATTTTGAATTTTAAATAACATAACACCAAAGCTTAATTAGTTTTTCTTGTTTCGAACATGTTTTAACATGTAAAGATTCATACTTTATGTGTATTTCTTAAAATTTTAAGTTTTGAATAATGTAACACTAAAACATAAGTAGTTTGGTTTGTTTTGAACATGTTTAACATGCAAAGATTCAAAATTTATGTGCATTTCTTATAATTTTGAATTTTGAATAACGTAAAACAAAAAAATAAGTGGTCTTTCTCATTTCAAACATGTTTAACATGTAAATATTCAAACTTTATATGTGTTTTTTATAATTTTGAATTGTGAATAACATAAGACCAAAATGTAAGTTGTTTTTCTTATTTTGAACATATTTAACATGTAAATATTCAAACTTTATATGTGTTTATTATAATTTTCAATTTTAAATAACATGACACTAAAACATAAGTGGTTTTTGTCATTTCAAATATGTTTAACATGTAAATATTCTAACTTGATGTTTCTTATAATTTTGAATTTTGAATAGTGTAACACCATAACATAAGTAGTTTTACTCATTTTGAAAATGTTTAACATGTACAGATTCAAAATTTATGCACATTTCTCATAATTTTAAACTTTTAATAATGTAACACCAAAATGTAAGTGGTTTTCCTTGTTTTGAACATGTTTAACATGTAAAGATTCAAACTTTATGTGTGTTTCTTATAATTTTGAATTTTGAATATTGTAACACCAAAAGGGAAGTAGTTTTACTTGTTTCAAACATGTTTAACATGTAAAGATTCAAACTTTATGCATGTGTATTATAATTTTGATTTTTTAATATTGTAATAGCAAAACATAGGTTGTTTTGTGAAATAACGCTAAAAAAATTCAAGAATTAAGAGCATAGTACACAGCTAAACTGTGTGAAGATCCCACTACATCATCACACCATGCATGATGCATCAACATGATCCCACACCATATGAGTAGAAAATCCATAAATGGATTGGGTTAATGAGATACTTATGCTATAATGACCATTGCTAGAGGATTCCATAGGGAAAGGGGTTGCCTAAAGGGTGAAACACCATTTGAGGGGTATTAGTGTGATGTCCCACACTAATAACCTTTAGACCTTTAAAAGGCACTCAGTTTTCCCATCAAACCATCTAGGGATCATCAACCCAATATAAAATTTGATAACCCTATATGGTTATGACTGGTATCCCATACAATAAGAAGGTTCACTCATCTCATGGATATCCTTAAACAAGGTTAATGACCCAAGGTAAATATTTTTCATAACTATGAGTCATCCTACTAGCCATTATTAAATCTATACTTTTGATTAAAGGAGGGACCATAACAGGTATAATAGGTCTAGGCTAAGGTACCATCAATCCATCTTTAGCTTATGCCAACCTTATAATGTTTACCAAGGCATTAGATAACCACAACCTCTAACCAACATGATCAATTAATGTTCACCAAGAAAAAGTGCATGTGATGAAAAGGACATAACATCCTTAACCATAAATTATACAAATAAGGACTCGTACCTATGGGATTTATACCTAGTATAAAATGAACACTAGTTGTTATAATGGACCAATATTGACAGTGCTACCCAGTTATAGTTATATTTATAAATTCCTTGACCATAAGGTCCTTACACAAAAAGTTCATTATAAATATTTACATTAAAAATAATGAATGATTTATCCAAAAGGTTAATGACTTATTTAAGTGACAATTCAACCATTAGGCTAATTAAAATATCATAATTTAGGCCAACTATGGGTTATATTAATGAATAGCTAGTTGCCACATAATACATTGCTTGTACATGGCCAACCATGAAATCTAAGGAGTAATGTATCAAAATTAGAATCATGTTGAGTATTGGGGCATCAATCTTCAATTCCAGTTAACAACCATTAGCTATGATTGATCACATATAATCACTAGTTAAGAATAACCCATTTAATTAACTTACCAGTTAACTATGGCTTCATGTTTACACTACCAAAATGGAATACATTTATATTATCATTCAATATTAGAAAAGGTAGTATCATGAGACAAGGACATCCATTAAGTTGGATTCAAAAGTTAATGTGGAAACAGAAACTGCTGAAAATAACATCATAAAACAAGTTTCCACAAGGCCATAACATAGTGCATTTGTAATATAAATTTATAGTACTTAATGGCATGATGTGCCCTTATATATATATATATATATATATATAAATCTATAAAATTAATTGCTTAATCAAAATAAGTGTTAAAAATATTATGGATTCCAAAAATATATATCAAGGAATGCCACATACAACTCATAGCTAACCTACTAGAATGTGAATAATATGATCATCTCACATAACATAAATTAATAGCTGAGGTAAGTTGAATAACATTAACACATGTATAAATATTTTATCCATGGCTATTATATCCTTTATTTTCCAAACCACATGGTTAACCATCCTCAAATGAGTGAATTCCACTAATTTAAACTTAACCATACTCAAGGTTGAATCACTCAAATATGAATATAATAAAATATAATCAATCCTTAGTATAAGGATTCCATTTATAAGTAAAATTAAATATTTCTAAATACAAGAGTTTTTGCATACAAAATACTAACTCATTGAGTCTTAATGTCAAAAGCACAATATTTATACAATAGCTCAAACAACCCTCATATGTTGACAATTTTAACATATAACTATGTATACAATCCTGAAGACATATGCACAATGAATCATTGTGCTATCAAATAAATTTAAATATTTGAATTAGTAAATTAATATAATTTATGTCAACTATAATAATTATTACATTACAATAACTCAAATAACAACTTATCATCCTGAAACCCATCATGGATTATCAATGGCAAACACAATGTCCAACAGGTGACAAGTAAATCCAAAAACCAAATGAATAAGGGAAAGAGTTGATTGAATATAACCTTACACTAAAAGGGTGCAATAATGTGTCATTGTAAAGCTAAAATGTAATTTTACTCCCTAGTGAACATTATGTAAATCAACTTTTTTTTTAACTAATATATGTCCAGTAAGAGGGAAACCATGAAATGAACTTAATTCCATAATAACCAACTTTGGGCAGCCCATAATACCTACTGATGTACTATCTTTTTCAAAATAATAGTCATCAATGCACTATCATATAAAAATTCCAAGAAAGCATAATAATGTAACCCCAAGTAGATTTTGTAAGATAATAACCATGCACATAACAAGCAAATGAATGGCTACAATAGCCAAGAGAGTTCCCAATTCTCATCTCATCATAACTAGTCAGATAATTTCAAACAATTCATTTTTACTCATGTGAGTGCAACCATCCAAGGTAAAATAACATAATGTAAACGATTATGCTCGTTTCAAACATGTTTAACATGTAAAGATTCATACTTTATGTACATTTTTTATAATTTTGAATTTTGAATAACGTAAGACCAATTATAAGTGATTTTGCTCTTTTTAGATATGTTTAACATGTAAAGAATCCAACTTTATGCACATTTCTTATAATTTTGAATTTTGAATAATGTCACACTAAATTGTAAGTGATTTTGCTCATATCAAAAATGTTTAATATGTAAAGATTCAAACTTTATGTGTATTTTTTATAATTTTGAATACCTAAGACCAAAACGTAAGCGATTTTACTCATTTTAAACATGTTTAACATCTAAAGATTAAAAATTTATGCATGTTTAATATAATTTTGAATAATGGAAGACCCAAATGTAAGTGGTTTTGCTCATTTCAAACATGTTTAACATGTAAATATTCAAACTTTATCCGTGTTTCTTATAATTAGGAATTTTGAATAATATAATACAAAAACATAAGTAGTTTTGTTTGTTTCAAACATATTTAACATGTAAATATTCAAACTTTATACATGTTTCTTGTAATTTTGAATTTTGAATAATGTAAGACCAAAATTTAAGCACTTTTACTCATTTCAAACATGTTTAACATCTAAAGATTGAAAATTTATGTTTGTTTCTTATAAATTTTATTTTTGAATAATCAAATACCAAAACATAAGCAGTTTTATTCATTTTGAACATGTTTAACATGTAAAGATTGAAACTTTATGCATGTTTCTTATAATTTTGAATAATGAAATGCCAAAATGTAAGTGGTTTTGCTTGTTTCAAACATGTTTAACATGTAAATATTCAAAGTTTATGTAAGGTTCTTATAATTTTGAATCTTCAATAATGTAACACCAAAACATAAGCAGTTTTGCTTGTTTTGAACATGTTTAACATGTAAAGATTTAAAATTTATGTGCATCTCTTATAATTTTGAATTTTGAATAATGTAACTTCAAAACATAAGAGGTTTTTCTTCATTTTGAACATGTTTAACATGTAAAAATTCAAAATTTATGTTCATTTTTTATAATTTTGAATAATCTAACACCAAAATGCAAGTAGTTTTGCTTGTTTTGAATATGTTTAACATGTAAAGATTAAAAAATTGATGCATATTTCTTATAATTTTGAATTTTTAATAACATAAAACCAAAACATAAGTGGTTTTGTTTGTTTCAAACATGTTTAACATGTAAAGATTCAAACTTTATGCATGTTTCTTATAATTTACAATAAATTAACACCAAAATGTAAGTGGTTTTGCTCATTTTTAACATTTAAACATTCAAATTTTATGCGTATTTATTATAATTTTAAAATTTGAATAACGTAATACAAAAACATAAGTGGTTTTGTTCATTTTAAACATGTTTAACATGTAAAACTTCAAATTTTATGCACATTTCTTATAATTTTGAATAATGTAACATGAAAATATAAGTGGTTTTTCTCGTTTTAAACATATTTAACACGTAAATATTCAAATTTTATATATGTTTCTTATAATTTTGAATTTTAAATAACATAACACCAAAATGTAAGCAGTTGTGCTTATTTTGAACAAGTTTATCATGTAAAGATTTAATTTTATGTGTGTTTATTAATTTTGAATAATATAACACCAAATTTTAAGGAGTTTTGCTTGTTTTAAACATTTTACCATGTAAATATTCAAACTTTATGCACATTTCCTATAGTTTTGAATTTTGAATAATGTAACACCAAAATGTTAGTAGTTTTACTTGTTTTGAACATGTTTAACATGTAAAGATTCAATCTTTATGCACATTTCTTATAATTTTGAATTTTGAATAATGTAACACCAAAACGTAAGTGATTTCATTTAATTTGAACATGTTTAACATTTAAAGATTCACTCTTTATGTGGATTTCTTATTATTTTAAATTTTAAATAACGTAACACCAAAATGTAAGAGATTTTGTTCATTTCAAACATGTAAAGATTAAAACTTTATACGTGTTTCTTATAATTTTGAATTTTGAATAATGTAACACCAAAATGCAAGTAGTTTTGCTCATTTGGAATGTGTTTAACATGTAAAGATTAAAACTTTATGCACATTTTTAATAATTTTGAATTTTGAATAATGTAACACCAAAATATAAGTGATCTTGCTCATTTTGAACATGTTTAAGATGTAAAAATAAAAACATTATACGTGTTTCTTATAATTTTGAATAATATAATATCAAAATGTAAGCAATTTTTGCTCATTTGAACATGTTTAACAAGTAAAGATTCAAACTTTATGCACAATTCTTATAATTTTGAATAATGTAACACTAAAACATAAGTGATTTTGCTCATTTTGAACATGTTTAACATGTAAAGATTAAAACTTTATATACAATTCTTATAATTTTAAACAATATAACACCAAAATATAAGCATTTTTTCTCATTTCAAACATGTTTAACATGTAAAAATTCAAACATTATGCATGTTTCTTATAATTTTGAATAATGTAACACTAAAACGTAAGCAATTTTCCTCATTTCAAACATGTTTAAGATGTAAAGATTCAAAATTTATGCATGTTTCTTATAATTTTTAAATTTGAATAATGTAAGACCAAAACACAAGTGGTTTTACCCATTTTGAACATATTTAACATGTTAAGATTCAAACTTTTGCATGTTTCATATAATTTTAAATAATGCAGCACCAAATTGTAAGTAGTTTTACTCATTTTGAACATGTTTAACATCTAAAGATTCAAACTTTATGCATATTTCTTATAATTTTGAATTTTCAATAATGCAACACCAAAATTTAATCGAGTTTTCTCATTTTAAATATGTAAAGATTCAAATTTTATGCGTGTTTTTTATAATTTTGAATTTTAAATAAAGCAACACCAAAACATAAGTCATTTTGCTTGTTTTGAACATGTTTAACATGTAAATATTAAAACATTATGTGTGTTTCTTATAATTCTAAATTTTAAATAACAAAAGACCAAAATGTAAGTGTTTTTTCTCATTTTAAAAATGTTTAACATGTAAAGATTCAAACTTTATGTGCATTTCTTATAATTTTGAATTTTTAGTAGTTTAAGACCAAAATGTAAGGGGTTTTGCTTGTTCAGATCATGTTTAACATGTAAAGATTCAAATTTTATGTGTATTTTTTATAATTTTGAATAACGTAAGACCAAAATGTAAGTGGTTTTGCTCATTTCAAACATGTTTAACATGTAAAGATCTAATATTTATGTGTGTTTCTTAAAATTTTGAATTTTTAATAATGTAAGACCAAAACTTAAGTGGTTTTGCTCATGTTTAACATGTAAAGATCCAAACTCTATGCATGTTTCTTATCATTTTGAATTTTAAATAATGTAAGACCAAAACATAAGTGGGTTTTCTTGTTTCAAACATGTTTAACATGTAAAGATACAGACTTTATACACATTTCTTATTATTTTGAATAACCTAAAACCAAAACATAGGCGAGTTTACTCATTTCAAAAATGTTTAACATGTAAAGATTCAAATTTTATTTGCATTTATTATAATTTTATAATTTTGAATAATGTGACACCAAAATGTAATTGGTTTTGCTTGTTTTGAACATGTTTAACATGTAAAGATTCAAATTTTATGTCTGTTTCTTATAATTTTGAATAACATAACATAAAAATGTAAGTGGTTTTACTCATTTTGAATTTGTTTAACATGTAAAGATTCAAACTTTATGTGCATTTTCTATAATTTTATATAATGTAACACTAAAATGTAAGTAGTTTGATCATTTCAAACATGTTTAACATGTAAAGATTTAAAATTTATGCTCATTTCTTATAATTTAAAATCTTAAATAGTATAGCGCTAAAATGTAAGTGGTTTTGATCATTTCAATTGTGTTTAACATGTAAAGATTCAAAATTTATGCACATTTCTTATAATTTTGAATTACGTAACATGAAAATGTAAGTTGTTTTTCGTGTTTCAAACATGTTTAACATGTAAACATTCAAACAATATGCATGTTTCTTTTAATTTTGAATTTTGAATAACATAAGACCAAAACATAAGAATTTTTTCTCATTTTTAACATGTTTAACATGTAAAGATTCAAACTTTATGCATGTTTCTTAAAATATTGGATAATGTAACATGAAAATGTAAGCAATTTTACTCATTTTAAACATGTTTAACATATAAAGATTCAAAATTTATGTGTGTTTCTAATAATTTTGAGCTTTGAATAATGTAACGCCAAAAGGTTAGCAATTTTGCTCGTTTCAAACATGCTTAACACGTAAAGATTCCAACTTTATGTGCATTTCTTATAATTTTGAATTTTGAATAACGTAACAACAAAATGTTAGTAGTTTCATTCATTTCAAATGTGTTTAACATGTAAATATTTAAAATTTATTCATGTTTCTTATAATTTTGAATTTTGAATAATTGTAACACCAAAATGTAATTGATTTTGCTCATTTCAAACATGTTTAACATGTAAAGATTCAAACTTCAAGCACGTTTCTTATAATTTTAAAGTTTTAATAATGTAACACCAAAATGTAAGTGGTTTTGCTTGCCTTGAACATATTTAACATGTAAATATTTAAACTTGATACGCATTTCTTATAATTTTGAATTTTGAAAAATACAACACCAAAACTTAAGTGGTTTTGCTTGTTTCAAACATGTTTAACATGTAAATATTCAAACTTCATGTTTTGAATTTTGAATAACATAATACCAAAATATAATTGGTATTGCTTGTTTTGAAAATATTTAACTTGTTAAGATTCAACATTTATATATGTTTCTTATAATTTTACATTTTAAATAACGTAACACCAAAATCTAAGTGGGTTTACTCATTTCAAACATATTTAACATTTAAATATTCAAATTTTATGCACACTTCTTATAATTTCAAATTTTAAATAATGTAACACCAAAACATAAGTAATTTTACTCATTTTGAACACATTTAAAATATAAAGATTCAAATTTTATGCGCATTTATTATAATTTTGAATTTTCAAAAAATGTAACACCAAAACATAAATGATTTTGCTCATTTTGAACATGTTTAAAATATAAAGTTTCAAACTTTATCCGCATTTCTTATAATTTTGAATTTCAAATAACGTAAAGCCAAAATGTAAGCAGTTTTGCTTGTTTCAAACGTGTTTAATAGGTAAAAATTCAAACTTCATGTTTTGAATTTTGAATAATGGAACACTAAAATGTAAGGGGTTTTGCTCATTTTGAAAATGTTTAATATGTAAAGATTCAAACTTTTTGCACATTTATTATAATTTTGAATAATGTAACACCAAAATGTAAGCAATTTTGATCATTTCAAACATGTTTAATATGTAAATATTCAAACTTTATGCACATCTCTTATAGTTTCAAATTTTGAATAATGTAACACCAAAATGTAAGTGATTTTGCTCATTTTGAACATGTTTAATATGTAAAGATTCAAACTTTATGTGTGTTTCTTATAATTTTGAAATTTTAATAATGTAATACCAAAACATAAGCAGTTTTGGTCATTTTGAACATGTTTAACATGTAAAGATTCTAATTTAATGTGCATTTCTTTTAATTTTGAACTTTGAATATGTAAAACGAATATATAAGTGGTTTAGCCCATTTTGAACATGTTTAACATGTAAAGATTGAAAATTTATGCATGTTTCTTATAATTTTAAATAACGTACTATCAAAACATAAACAATTTTGCTCCTTTCGAACATGTTTAGCATGTAAAGATTTAAACTTTATTTGTGTTTCTTATAATTTTGAATTTTGAATAATCCAACACTAAAATATAAGTGGATTTGATCATTTCAAACATATTTAACATGTAAATATTCAAACTTTATGCACATTTATTATAATTTTTAATTTTGAATAATGTATGATGAAAATGTAAGTGGTTTTACTTGTTTTGAACATGTTTAACATCACAAGATTCAAACTTTATTTGCATTTCATATAATTTTAAATTTTGAATAATGGAACACCAAAATGTAAGCAATTTTACTTGTTTCAAACATGTTTAACATGTAAAGATTCAAATTTTATTTGTGTTTCTTATAATTTTGAATTTTGAATAATCCAACACTAAAATATAAGTGGATTTGATCATTTTGAATACGTAAAGATTCAAATTTAATGTGTGTTTCTTATAATTGTGAATTTTGAATAACGCAACACTAAAACATGAGTAATTTTGCTCATTTTGAACATGTTTAACATTTTAAGATTCAAACTTTATGTGTGTTTCTTATAATTTTGAATAGTGTAAGACCAAAATGTAAGTAGTTTTGCTCATTTTTAACACTTTTAATATGCAAAGATTCAAATTTTATGTACATTTATTATAATTTTAAATTTTGAATAACATAAGACCAAAATGTAAGTGGTTTTGCTCATTTCAATCATATTTAACATGTAAAAATCCAAAATTTATGTGTGTTTCGTATAATTTTGAATCTTGAATAGCATAAGTCCAAAATATAAGTGGTTTTTCTCATTTCAAACATGTTTAACATGTAAATATCCAAAATTTATGCATGTTTCTTATCATTTTGATTTTTGAATAATGTAAGATCAAAACTTAGGTGGTTTTGCTTGTATTGAACATGTTTAACATGTGAAGATCCAAAATTTATGTGTGTTTATTATAATTTTGAATTTTAAATAATCTAAGACCAAAAAATATAAGTGATTTTGCTCATTTAAAAAATGTGTAGCATGTAAAGATTCAAACTTTATGCGTATTTTTTATAATTTTGAATTTTAAATACCATAACACTAAAACATAAATAGTTTTGCTTGTTTTGAACATGTTTAACATGTAAAGTGTAAGGAAATTACTTAGATGTTCACACATAATAATTATGTATCACACAAAATAATCAAAGATAAGACATCACACAATAATAATTGGCATCAAAGAAAAATAATGAATAATATAGTAGAGTCACTTTGAGGGGGCAACCTCCACAATACTTAATATGATGACTAAAGACTAACCATTACCTCCTATATATAGTCTAACTAGCCATGGTTATTCTATAGGTTGACCTAACAAAGAACATAGAGAAATATAACAAGAATATAAAAGAGGTATGTAAGCTGCAAGTCAACCACACATATCCCTAGACATGACAAAGGTTAAGGGCATAACATAAAGATTCAAATTTTATGCATATTTCTTGTTATTTTGAATAACGTAACATCAAAACATAAGCAATTTTGCTCATTTTAAACTTGTTTAACATGTAAAAATTCAATCTTTATGCATATTTTCTATAATTTTAAATAATGTAACACTAAAAGGTAAGCAATTTTGCTCGTTTCAAACATGTTTAACATGTAAAGATTCAAATTTTATGCAGGTTTCATATATTTAGAATTTTAAATAACATAACACCAAATTGTAAGCAATTTTGCTCGTTTCAATTATGTTTAACATGTAAAGATTAAAACTTTATGTGTGTTTCTTATAATTTTGAATAGCTTAATATGAAAATGTAAGTGGTTTTTATCATTTTAAACATGTTTAACCTATAAACATTCAAACTTTATATGGGTTTCTTATAATTTTGAATAATACAACACCAAAACATAAATAGTTTTACTTGTTTTAAACATGTTTAACATGTAAAGATTCAAATTTTATGTATATATCTTATAATTTTGAATAATGTAACACTAAAATGTAAGCAATTTTGCTTGTGTTGAACATGTTTAACAATAATGTAACACGAAAATGTAAGTCATTTTGCTTATCTTGAACATATTTACCATGTAAATATTCAAGCTTTATGTGTTTTTTATAATTTTGAATAACATAACACCAAAACGTAAGTGATTTTGCTTGTTTCAAACATGTTTAACATGTACAGATTCAAGCTTCATGTTTTTGAATTTTAAATAATGTAATACTAAAAGGTAAGTGGTTTTGCTCATTTTGAAAATGTTTAACATGTAAAGATTCAACCATTATGTATGTTTCTTATAATTTTGCATTTTGAATAACGTAACACCAAAACGTAAGTGGTTTTGCTCGTTTTGAGCATGTTTACGTATTTCTTATAATTTTGAATAATGTAACACCAAAATGTAAGCTATTTTTCTCCCTTTGAATATGTTTAATAGGTAAAGATTCAAAATTTATACACATTTCTTATAATTTTTAATTTTGAAAAATGTAACACCAAAACATAAATGATTTTGCTCGTTTTGAACATGCTTAACATGTAAAGATTCAAACTTTATGTGTGTTTCTTATACTTTTGAATTTTGAATAATGTAACACCAAAACATAAGCGGTTTTGCTTGTTTTGAACATCTTTAACATGTAAATATTTAAAATTTATGCATGTTTATTATAATTTTGAATAATGTAACACCAAAATGTAAGCAGTTTTGCTCATTTTAAACATGTCTAACATGTAAAGATCCAAAATTTATTCATATTTCTTATAAATTTGAATAATATAACACCAAAATGTAAGTGGTTTTGCTTGTTTTAAACATGTTTAACATGTAAAGATTCAAAATTTATGTGCATTTCTTATAAGTTTGAATTTTGAATATGATAACACCAAAATGTAAGTGGTTTTGCTCATTTTGAACATGTTTAAGATGTAATGTTTCAAAGTTTATGATCATTTCTTATAATTTTGAATTTTTAATAATGTAACACCAAAATGTAAGCAAATTTGCTCATTTTGAACATGTTTAACATGTAAAAATTCAAAATTTATGCAAGTTTCTTATAATTTTAAATAATTCAACACCAAAACATAACTGATTTTGCTAATTTTGAACATATTTAACATGTAAACATTCAAACTTTAAGTGCATTTATTATAATTTTTAATTTTGAATAACGCAACACCAAAATGTAAGTGGTTTTGCTCATTTTGAACATGTTTAACATATAAAGATTTAAACATTATGTGAGTTTATTATAATTTTGAATTTTGAATAATGAAAAATCGAAATAGAAGCAGTTTTGCTCATTTTAAATATGTTTAATATGTAAAGATTTAAACTTTATGTGATTTTCTTATAATTTTGAATAAGCTAAGATCAAAATGTAAGTGATTTTGCTCATTTTAGACATGTTTAACATGTAAAGATTCAAACTTTATGCCTGTTTCTTATAATTATGAATTTTGAATAGAGTAAGACCAAAATGTAAGTAGTTTTGTTCATTTCCAACGTATTTAACATGTAAAGATTCAAAATTTATGTGTTTATTATAATTTAAAAATTTGAATAACGTAAGTGGTTTTGCTCATTTTGGACATGTTTAACATTTAAAAATTCAAACTTTATAAGCGTTTCTTATAATTTTAATTTTGAATAATGTAAGATC
Source organism: Torreya grandis (assembly GCA_037957365.1). Taxonomy (NCBI): domain Eukaryota; kingdom Viridiplantae; phylum Streptophyta; class Pinopsida; order Cupressales; family Taxaceae; genus Torreya; species Torreya grandis. The sequence continues at coordinate 2,055,420 of JARHVA010002060.1, forward strand.
AAAACATAAGTAGTTTTGTTCATTTCAAACATGTTTAACATGTAAATATTTAAACTTTATGAGTGTTTCTTATAATTTTGAATAACATAAGACCAAAACATAAACAATTTTGCTCATTTTAAACATGTTTAACATGTAAAGATTCAAACTTTATGCGTGTTTCTTATAATTTTGAATTTTAAATAATGTAAGACCAAATCGTAAGTTGTTTTGCTCCTTTCGAATATGTTTAACAAGTAAAGATTTAAATTTTATACGCATTTCTTATACTTTTAAATTTATTTTTCTTGTTTCAAACATGTTTAACATGTAAGCATTCAAACTTTATGTGTGTTTCTTATAATTTTGAATTTTAAATAATGTAAGACTAAAATTTAAATAGTTTTCCTCACTTTGAACATATTTAACATGTAAAGATTCAAAATTTATGCATGTTTCTTATAATTTTGAATAATGTAAGACCAAAATGTAAGTGGTTTTGCTCATTTCAAACATGTTTAACATGTAAAGATTCAAACTTTATGTCTGCTTCTTATAATTTTTAATTTTTAATAATGAAAGACCAAAATGTAAGTGGTGTTGTTCATTTCAAACATGTTTAACACCTAAATATTCAAATTTTGTGTGTTTCTTATAATTTTAAATTTTGATTGATGTAACACCAAAATGTAGGTGATTGTGTTGGTTTAAAAAATGTTTAATATGTACGGATTCAAACTTTCTGTACATTTATTATAATTTTAAATTTTAAATAATGTAACACCAAAATTTAAGAGGGTTTGCTCATTTTGAACATGTTTAACAATTAAGGATTCAATCTTTATGCACATTTCTTATAATTTTGAATTTTGAATAATGTAACATCAAAACACAAGTGGATTTGCACATTTTGAATATGTTGAACATGTAAAGATTCAAACTTTATTCATGTTTTTTTTATAATTTTGATTTTTTAATAACGTAACCCCAAAACATAAGTGGTTTTGCTTGTTTTAAATGTCTTTAACATGTAAAGATTCAAACTTTATGCATGTTTCTTATAATTTTAAATTTTGAATAACATAATACAAAAATGTAAGTGGTTTTGCATGTTTCAAACATGTTGAACATGTAAAGATTCAAGATTTATGTACATTTCCTAAAATTTTGAATAACGTAACACAGAAATATAAGTGGTTTCTCTCACTTTCAACATGTTTAACATGTAAAGATTTAAAATTTATGTTTATTTCTTATAATTTCTAATTTTGAATAGCATAACACCAAAATGTAAGTGGTTTTGCTCATTTCAAACATGTTTAACATTTAAAGATTCAAACTTTCTGCATGTTTCTTAATTTTGAATATTGTAACACCAATACGTAAGCAATTTTGCTCATTTCAAACATGTTTATCATGTAAAGATTCAAACTTTATGCACATTTCTTTTAATTTCAAATAATTTAACACCAAAATAAAAGCAAATTTTCTCATTTTGAACATGTTTAACATGTAAAGATTTAAACTTTATGTGTGTTTCTTATAATTTTGAATTTTTAATAACGTAATAGCAAAATGTTAGTCATTTCATTTGTTTTGAACATGTTTAACATGTAAAGATTAAATCTTTATGTGCATTTCCTATAATTTTAAATTTTAAATAACGTAACACCAAAACATAAGGGATTTCACTATTTTGTAACTTGTTTAACATGTAAATATTCAAACTTCATGTGCATTTCTTATAATTTTGAATTTTGAATAATGTAACACCAAAACATATGTAGTTTTACTTGTTTTGAACATGTTTAACATGTAAAGATTTAATTTGTATGTGTGTTTCTTATAATTTTGAATTTTCAATAATATAACACTAATACATAAATAGTTTTGCTTGTTTTGAATATTTTTAAGATGTAAAGATTCAAATTTTATCAAAGTTTCTTATGATTTTAAATTTTGAATAATATAACATCAAAACATAAGTGGTTTTGCTCATTTTGAACATATTTAATATGTAAATATTCAAACTTTATTCACATTTTTTATAATTTTTCTTAACACAAAACCAAAATATAAGTGATTTTTTTTGTTTTGAACATGTTTAACATGTAAAGATTCAAACTTTATGCATGTTTCTTATACTTTTGAATAATGTAAGACCAAAATGTAAGCATTTTTTCTCATTTCAAACATGTTTAACATGTAAAGATTCAAAATTTATGTATACTTCTCATAATTTTGAATAACATAACACCAAAACATAAGTGGTTTTGATCATTTTGAACATGTTTGACATGTAAAGATTCAAACTATATGCATGGTCCTTATAATTTTGAATTTTGAATAAGGCAATACCAAAATTTAAGATGGTTTGTAATATTTAAAAATGTTTAACATGTAAATATTAAAATTTTATGCATGTTTCTTATAATTTTGAATTTAAAATAATGTAGTAAGAAAATGTAAGTAGTTTTGCTCATTTCAAACATGTTTAACATGTAAACATTCAAAATTTATGCACGTTTGTTATAATTTTGAATTTTGAATAATATAACACAAAAATGTAAGTGGTTTTGCTCATTTTAAACATATTTAACATGTAAATATTATAATTTTATCTATGTTTATTATAATTTTGAATTTTGAATAATGTAACACCAAAATCTAAGTAGTTTTACATGTTTAACATGTAAAGATTCAAACTTTATGTGCATTTCATATAATTTTGTATTTTTAAAAATGTAACACCAAAACGTAATTAGTTTTTCTCATTTTGAAAATGTTTAACATGTAAAGATTCAAACTTTATGTGCAATTATTATAATTTTAACTTTTGAATAACGTAACACCAAAACATAAGTGGTTTTGCTTATTTTGAACATGTTTAACAAATAAATATTCAAACTCTATATCCACATTTCTTTTAATTTCAAATTTTGAATAATATAACACCAAAACATAAGCAGTTTTACTCCTTTCAGATATGTTTAACATGTAAAGATTCAAATTTTATGTGTGTTTCTTATAATTTTGAATTTGAATAATGTAACACCAAAACCTAAGTGGTTTTCCTTGTTTTGAATATGTTTAACATTTAAAGATTAAAAATTTATGCATGTTTCTTACAATTTTTTATTTTGAATAACATAACACCAAAACATAAGCGATTTTTTTTGTTTCGAATATGTTTAACATGTGTGTTTCTTTATTCAAATTTCATGTGTGTTTCTTATAATTCTGAATTTTGAAGAACCCAACCCCAAAATGTAAATGGTTTTGCTCATTTTGAACGTGTTTAACATGTAAAGATTCAAACTTTATGCACATTTCTTATAATTTTGAAATAACACTAAAACATAAGCAATTTTGCTCATTTTGAACATGTTTAACATGTAAAGATTTAAATATTATGCATATTTCTTATAATTTTTAATAAGGTAAGACCAAAATGAGAGTGGTTTTGCTTGTTTTGAACATATTTAACATGTAAATATTCAAACTTTAAGCATGTTTCTTATAATTTTAAATATTGTAACAGCAAAATGTAAGTGATTTTGCTAATTTCAAACATGTTTTAAATGTAAATATTTTCACTTTATGAACATTTTTTAAAATTTTGATTAATGTAATATGAAAACACAAGTGGTTTTTCTCATTTTGAACATGTTAAACATCTAAACATTCAAAATTTATGTACGTTTCTTTCAATTTTTAATAACATAGGACCAAAATATTAATCATTTTGCTCATTTCAAACATGTTTAACATGTAAAGATTTAAACTTTATGTGCATTTCTTATAATTTTGAAATTTGAATAATGAAACACCAAAACATAAGTGGTTTTGCTCATTTCAAATATGTTTGACATGTAAAGATTTAAACTTTATTCATGTTTCTTATAATTTTGAATTTTGAATAAGGCAACACCAAAATTTAAGTGTGTTTGCTCATCACAAACATTTTTAACATGTAAAGATTAAAATTTTATGTATGTTTCTTATAATTTTGAATTTACCATAATGTAGTACAAAAAAGTAAGTAGTTTTGCTCATTTCAAACATGTTTAACGTGTGAAGATTCAAACTTTATGCACATTTCTTAAATTTTGAATAACATAACACCAAATTATATGTGGTTTAAATCATTTTGAACATATTAAACATGTAAAGATTTAAAAAAATTCTATGTTTCCTATAATTTTGAATTTTGAATAATGTAACAACAAAATATAAGCATTTTCACTTGTTTTGAGCATGTTTAACATGTAAAGATTCAAACTTGATGCGTATTTCTTATAATTTTCCATGTTAAAAAATGTAACATCAAAATTTAAGTGGTTTTACTCATTTTTAAAATGTTTAACATGTAAATATTTAAACTTTATGTGTGTTTATTATAATTTTGACTTTTGAATAATGTAACACCAAAATGTAAGTGGTTTACCTCATTTTGAATATGTTTAACATGTAAAGATTCAAACTCTATGCACATTTCTTATAATTTAAAATTTTGAATAATGTAACACCAAAATATAAGCAATTTTTTCTCTTTTCAAACATGTTTAACATGTAAAGATTCAAATTTTATGTGTGTTTCTTATAATTTTTAATTTTAAATAATGTAACACTAAAACTTAAGTGGTTTTCCATATTTTGAACATGTTTAACATTTAAAGATTCAAACATTATGCGTGTCTCTTATAATTTTCTATTTTGAATAACATAACACCAAAACATTAGCGATTTTGCTCTTTTTAAACATTTTTAACATGTAAAGATTCAAATTTTATGTGTGTTTCTTATAATTTTAAATTATGAAGAATGCAACCCCAAAACATAAATGATTTTGATCATTTTGAACATATTTATGATGTAAAGATTCAAATTTTATGCATGTTTCTTATAATTTTAAATTTTGAAATAACACCAAAACATAAGCAGTTTTGTTCATTCTAAACGTGTCTAACATGTAAAGATTCAAACATTATGCACGATACTTATAATTTTGAATAAAGTAACACCAAAATGAGAATGGTTTTATTTGTTTTAAACATGTTTAACATGTAAATATTCAAAATTTATGCATGTTTCTTTTAATTTTAAATAATGTAACACCAAAATGTAAGCAGTTTTGCTCATTTCAAACATGTTTTACAGGTAAAGATTTAAACTTTAGGCATGTTTCTTTTAATTTTTTATAATGTAACATGAAAATCTAAGTGGTTTTTCTCATTTTGAAGATGTTAAACATTAAAAATTTATGCATGTTTCTTTTAATTTTGAATTTTGAATAACATAAGATCAAAACATAAATTGTTTTGCTTGTTTTGAACATGTAAAGATTCAAACTTTATGTGCATTTCTTATCATTTCAAAATTTGAATAACACAACACCAAAACATAAGTGGTTTTTCTCATTTCAAATATGTTTGACATGTAAAGATTCAAAATTTATGAGTGTTTCATATAATTTTGAATTTTTAATAAGGTAACACCAAAATTTTAGTGGGTTTGTTCATTTCAAACATGTTTAACATGTAAAGATTAAAACTTTATGCATGTTTCTTATAATTTTGAATTTATAATAATGTAGTACAAAATGTAAGCATTTTTGCTCATTTTGAACATGGTTAAGATGTAAAGATTCAAACTTTATATGTGTTTCTTATAATTTTGAATTTTAAATAATATAAAACCAAAATGTAAGTAGTTTTACTTGTTTTAAACATGTAAATATTCAAACATCATGTGTGTTTCTTATAATTTTAAAAACATTTTAAAAAATGTAACACCAAAATGTAAGTGGTTTTGCTGAGTTTGAAAATGTTTAACATGTAAAGATTCAAACTCGATATGCATTTTTTATAAATTTGAATTTTTAATAATATAACACCAAAATGTATGTGTTTTTTCTCCTTTTGAACATGTTTAACATGTAAAGATTCAAACTCTATGTGCATTTCTTATAATTTCAATTTTTGAATAATCTAACACCAAAATGTAAATGGTTTTGCTCATTTTGATCATGTTTGACATGTAAAGATTCAAACTTTAATCACGTTTCTTATCATTTTTAATTTTAAATAACATAACACCAAAATGTAAGCTAGTTTCCTTGTTTTGAACATGTTTAACATTTAAAGATTCAAAATTTATGTGCATTTCTTATAATTTTTAATTTTGAATAACATAACACCAAAATATATGTGATTTTGCTCATTTTAAACATGTTTAACATGTAAAGATTCAAATTTTATGTACATTTTTTTTTATCATTTTGAAGAATGCAACCAAAACGTAAATTTTTTCACTCATTTCAAACATGTTTAACATGTAAGATTCAAAATTTATGCATGTTTTTTATAATTTTGAATTTTGAAATAACACCAAAACATAAGTAGTTTTTCTCATTTCAAACATGTTTAACATGTAATGATTCAAACATTATGCATGTTTCTTATAATTTTGAATAAAGTAACACCAAAATAAGATTGGTTTGGGTCATATCTATTAGGATTTAATAACATTATTATATTTTTTATATAGGTTTAAGTATTTTAAACCTATTATAGAATGTTAGTAGGTTTCTTATGGTAAATATATTCTCATAATATTTATTGTTACCCATAATTATTCTAGGTTATTTGATCCTAGTTTCTAGGAGGTTGTTGTGCTACCTCCTTCACTATATAATAGCCAAAAGTTTTGTATTAAATATATGAAAATAATATAATCTATTTTTTTGTGTGAAATTTGTATTAGTATCTCCAATTTTCCAACAGTGTGGTATCAAATAAGGTTATATTTATGAGAATGATTTTTTTAAAGTCATGTATGGGGAAGCTTGCTATAATGTTTTGGCTTGACCCTTCCATGTGTGGTGTTTATTTTGTATGAAATGATTATGGACCTATTGATTCAACAATATCAATTTTATAAACATACCGTAGTTTGAGTGATTAAGCTTTTGTTTAGCCTTTAAGCACTTTAACAGATCTAGATTGATGCTTGCATAATTCAAAGAATAACTGTAAGGGAGATAATAGATCCATGTGCATCATGAGATAAGAAACCTAAATGATCTAAAATTTCCATCATCCAAATAAAAGTGTGAAGCATGTAGTGGATGAGAAAGTGACTCCAAGTCTTAGTATGCAACCCAAATAAAAAGATATAACTATTTTTTTTGCATTACAATCTAAATATATCTCATACATTTTATTATCTAAGACCTGTGCACAGAATATTCAATGTACTATATAGATTCAATCTAGCATATGTGTGCATAGTTGAATTAATGATTCACTCGGTGTATATCTCTTCATACATTTCAAGGATTTCATTCACCTATAGGTGGAGACTCAATTCTATTCAAGATCACAAGCCTATAAATTATGAAGCTTCTTGGATAGTCTTTTATACTTGACCAATTTTCCATATTGGAGAATCAATACCTACCCCAAGGCCATAACGTTGTATACTATGTATACTCTTGTTAGCAGATAACACCAACTAGCTCACTCCATGCATTGAATTGATAGCTACATCCTCCAACATGGCAAGGAAAGTGACATGTTTTTCAAGTTATTTTTATTTTATTTAAGTTAGGTTTCTATTTATTAGTGGTATAGTTATAAGCTTTTGTTTGGTTTAGTTGTAAATGCATTCGAGTGAATGCTAAGCTCATAATCTAGTTTAAGTCAAAATAGATTGTGTCCATTAGGTGTATTTGATCCATGTCAATAATAGTTGAGTCAGAAAAAAAATTTACTTAGGATGATAGTAAGTTATCTTACATTTAGGTTTATTATCATGTCAAAAGTTAAATCTAGAGCCTTTATAAGCCATAGTCAACTCTATCTTATAAACAAGATCCCTATCAAAAATAAAAATCATTACAAAATGAGTCAAGGGTTAAAGTTAAAAGTCATTTTTATGTCAATGAAGTATGTTGAAGTTATCCCATGTAAAAGATGTAATTCTGGGAGAACCCAATGTCCTGAGTCAAATGTTATAAGTGTCAATATTATGGGGGGATCTCTCCTTGAAAACTTAAATCTAAGCTACACTAACATATCAACTAAGTGAAGCAGCTTCATCAACTAGAGGTTGGAGGATACACAGAGGCTGGAGGACAATTGGATTCCTCTCATGAGTCACCTACAATGGGGTCGTATCATTGTTATGGTGACATTTTTTAGTGTGTTTCTTTTATGTTGTGCATGGTGTGATTGTGTAGTATGGTTTTTAATAAAATATTAAGCATTATTTTCTAGTTTGGTACCTCTTGATGAAGAACATTGTGGGAAGAAAAAGCACTAAATTAGTACTTGGTTCTTGGAAAAGGTTTTGTGTAAATCCAAGAAACCATTGAAGTGATCAAGACCTCTTACCACCTCTAGGTTCATGGTTAACATGTAGCAAAAAACCATATGGGTTTGTGGCAATCCAAGAAACCACCAAAGTTGTTTAGAAAAGGGATGCACTCCTATCACTTTCAAGTTTGTGGTAATATTGCAAGGAAAACCCAAGGTACCACCAAGACCATGAAGCCATAAAGATGGAATCCACCTCAAAAAGTGAGCAGGCTACATAGAGAGTGTAAAACTTTTTACCATTTTAAGGGGGTGGTAGGAATTAATAATGTTAAGGGGGTGAATGTTAGGATTTAATAGCATTATTAATTGTTTTTTATATAGGTTTAAGTATTTTAAACCTATAATAGCATGTTAGTAGTTTTGTTATGGGAAATAGACTCCCATAAGATTTGTTATTATCCATAACTATTCTGGTTTATTTGATCATAGTTTTTAGGAGGCATTGTGCTACCTCCTTGGCTATATAATAGCCAAATGTTTTGTATCAATATATGAAAATAATATAATCTATTTTTCTATGTGCAATTTGTATTTGGTTCTCTAATTTGCCAGTAGTTTTGAACATGTTTAACATATAAAGATTCAAACTTTATACACATTTCTTATAATTTTAAATAATGTAACACCAAAATGAAAGTGATTTTACTTATTTCAAACATATTTTACATGTAAAATTTAAGCTTTATGCACATTTATTTTAATTTTGACTAACATAACATGAAAAGATAAGTGATTTTTTCTCATTTTAAACATGTAAACATTTTTTTATTTGATAAGTTAAACCCAAGTTTTATAAGGACCTAGAATCATGAGAGTGAGATACAAAAATTCAAACAGGCCCTTCATAGCTAAATGAGCAAAAAGAAAAATTGTAGACTAGAGCAAAACAAAACAAAAAACAAAAAAACTAAATTATATAAAGGGACCCTCCTGGGTGTCTTCAACAATAGAACTATCTTTTACCAAAATGTTGGGTTTGAATTTTGAAACCTTGGTGCAAGTGTGATACCTAGGGCCTTCAATAGGTTCTTTAGGAAAAAATCATCTCGGGACACTTCCTACCTTTCACTTGTAAGGGGATTTGCTTAGGGAAACCCCCCTAGAGGAACCCAAGGGGGAATTTTAGGACCTTGGGGGATTTGAATGTAAGGGATTGGGGAGGGGGCTGGGTAGAATGTATAAAATATTAAACAGTGGCCTCCACTACTTGGTGAAGCTCATTCTAGTCTTGTATTAACTTCACCAGGCCAAATCTTGCCTATTGAACCTTAGCATTGAAATTTTCTAGCATTTACTTATTTTTCTCAAATTCCTCTATTATAATGGCCTTACCCTTCTAGTTTGAGGTGGTGGGAGACCCAATTTTGATGAGTTTGGGCTTGGGAATGAACAACATCTTAAGTGGTAGGTCATTAAGTGGGGATTTGGATAAACTATTTTGGGGAGAGTGTTCAGGAGGAGGGTGGGATTTGAATGTTAAAGATGTAAATATTCAAACTTCATGCATGTTTCTTTTAATTTTGAGTAACATAAGACAAAAGCATAAATGATTTTACTCATTTCAAACATGTTTAACATGTAAAGATTTAAACTTTATGTGCATTTCTTATCATTTTGAAATTTGAATAATGCAATACCAAAACATAAGTGGTTTTACTCATTTCAAACATGTTTGACATGTAAATATTCAATCTTTATGCGTGTTTCTTATAATTTTTAATTTTGAATAAGGTAACACCAAAATTTAAGTGGGCTTGCTCATTTCAAACATGTTTAACATGTAAAGATTAAAACTTTATACGTGTTTCTTATAATTTTGAATTTAAAACAATGTAATATGAAATGTAAGTAGTTTTGCTCATTTCAAACATGTTTAACATGTAAAGATTCAAACTTTATGTACATTTATTATAATTTTGAATTTTGAATAATGTAACACCAAAATGTAAGTGGTTTTGCTTGTTTTGAACATATTTAACATGTAAATATTCAAAATTTATGCATGTTTCTTATAATTTTGAATAACGTAACACCAAAATGTAAGTAGTTTTACATGTTTAACATGTAAAGATTCAAAATTCATGTGTGTTTCTTATAATTTTGCATTCTAAAAAATGTATGACCAAAACGTAAGTGGTTTTGCTCATTTTGAAAATGTTTAATATGTAAAGATTCAAATTGTACGTGTGTTTCCTATAATTTTTACTTTTGAAAAACATAACACCAAAACGTAAGTGGTTTTGCTTGTTTTATACATGTTTAACATGTAAAGATTCAAACTTTATGCACATTTCTTATAATTTCAAAACTTGAATAACATAAAAATAAAATGTAGTTGGTTTTTCTCATTTGAAACATGTTTAACATGTAAAGATTCAAACTTTATGCATGTTTCTTATCATTTTTAATTTTGAATAACATAACACCAAAATGTAAGTGGTTTTCCTTGTTTTAAACATGTTTAACATTTAAAGATTCAAACTTTATGTGTGTTTCTTATAATTTTCAATTTTGAATAGCATAACACCAAATCATAAGTTATTTTGCTCATTTCGAACATGTTTAACATGTAAAGATTAAAATTTTATTTGTGTTTCTTATAATTTTGAATTTTGAAGAATACAACCCCAAAATGTAAATGGTTTTGCTCGCTTTGAACATGTTTAGCATGTAAAGATTCAAATTTTATGAATGTTTATTATAATTTTTAATTTTTAAATAACACCAAAACACAATTGGTTTCACTCATTTTGAGCATGTTTAAAATGTAAAGATTCAAACTTTATGCATGTTTATTATAATTTTGAATAAAGTAACACTAAAATGAGAGCGGTTTTGATCATTTCAAACATGTTTAACATGTAAAGATTAAAAATTTAAATGCATTTATTATAATTTCAAATAATGTAACACCAAAATATAAGCGGGTTTGCTCATTTCAAACATGTTTTACATGTAAAGATTTAAAATTTATGCAGTTTTCTTTTAATTTTAAATAATGTAACATGAAAACATAAGTGGTTTTTCTCATTTTGAACATGTTAAAACATGTAAACATTCAAATTTTATGCATGTTTAATTTTGAATAACATAAGAACAAAACATAAACATTTTTTCTCATTTCGAACATGTTTAACTTGTAAAGATTCAAACTTTATGCACATTTATTATAATTTTGAATAATATAACACCATAATGTAAGCAATTTTGCTCATTTTGAACATGTTTAACATGTAAATATTCAAATTTTATACACTTTTATTATAATTTTGAATTTTAAATAACATAACACCAAAGCTTAATTAGTTTTTCTTGTTTCGAACATGTTTAACATGTAAAGATTCATACTTTATGTGTATTTCTTAAAATTTTAAGTTTTGAATAATGTAACACTAAAACATAAGTAGTTTGGTTTGTTTTGAACATGTTTAACATGCAAAGATTCAAAATTTATGTGCATTTCTTATAATTTTGAATTTTGAATAACGTAAAACAAAAAAATAAGTGGTCTTTCTCATTTCAAACATGTTTAACATGTAAATATTCAAACTTTATATGTGTTTTTTATAATTTTGAATTGTGAATAACATAAGACCAAAATGTAAGTTGTTTTTCTTATTTTGAACATATTTAACATGTAAATATTCAAACTTTATATGTGTTTATTATAATTTTCAATTTTAAATAACATGACACTAAAACATAAGTGGTTTTTGTCATTTCAAATATGTTTAACATGTAAATATTCTAACTTGATGTTTCTTATAATTTTGAATTTTGAATAGTGTAACACCATAACATAAGTAGTTTTACTCATTTTGAAAATGTTTAACATGTACAGATTCAAAATTTATGCACATTTCTCATAATTTTAAACTTTTAATAATGTAACACCAAAATGTAAGTGGTTTTCCTTGTTTTGAACATGTTTAACATGTAAAGATTCAAACTTTATGTGTGTTTCTTATAATTTTGAATTTTGAATATTGTAACACCAAAAGGGAAGTAGTTTTACTTGTTTCAAACATGTTTAACATGTAAAGATTCAAACTTTATGCATGTGTATTATAATTTTGATTTTTTAATATTGTAATAGCAAAACATAGGTTGTTTTGTGAAATAACGCTAAAAAAATTCAAGAATTAAGAGCATAGTACACAGCTAAACTGTGTGAAGATCCCACTACATCATCACACCATGCATGATGCATCAACATGATCCCACACCATATGAGTAGAAAATCCATAAATGGATTGGGTTAATGAGATACTTATGCTATAATGACCATTGCTAGAGGATTCCATAGGGAAAGGGGTTGCCTAAAGGGTGAAACACCATTTGAGGGGTATTAGTGTGATGTCCCACACTAATAACCTTTAGACCTTTAAAAGGCACTCAGTTTTCCCATCAAACCATCTAGGGATCATCAACCCAATATAAAATTTGATAACCCTATATGGTTATGACTGGTATCCCATACAATAAGAAGGTTCACTCATCTCATGGATATCCTTAAACAAGGTTAATGACCCAAGGTAAATATTTTTCATAACTATGAGTCATCCTACTAGCCATTATTAAATCTATACTTTTGATTAAAGGAGGGACCATAACAGGTATAATAGGTCTAGGCTAAGGTACCATCAATCCATCTTTAGCTTATGCCAACCTTATAATGTTTACCAAGGCATTAGATAACCACAACCTCTAACCAACATGATCAATTAATGTTCACCAAGAAAAAGTGCATGTGATGAAAAGGACATAACATCCTTAACCATAAATTATACAAATAAGGACTCGTACCTATGGGATTTATACCTAGTATAAAATGAACACTAGTTGTTATAATGGACCAATATTGACAGTGCTACCCAGTTATAGTTATATTTATAAATTCCTTGACCATAAGGTCCTTACACAAAAAGTTCATTATAAATATTTACATTAAAAATAATGAATGATTTATCCAAAAGGTTAATGACTTATTTAAGTGACAATTCAACCATTAGGCTAATTAAAATATCATAATTTAGGCCAACTATGGGTTATATTAATGAATAGCTAGTTGCCACATAATACATTGCTTGTACATGGCCAACCATGAAATCTAAGGAGTAATGTATCAAAATTAGAATCATGTTGAGTATTGGGGCATCAATCTTCAATTCCAGTTAACAACCATTAGCTATGATTGATCACATATAATCACTAGTTAAGAATAACCCATTTAATTAACTTACCAGTTAACTATGGCTTCATGTTTACACTACCAAAATGGAATACATTTATATTATCATTCAATATTAGAAAAGGTAGTATCATGAGACAAGGACATCCATTAAGTTGGATTCAAAAGTTAATGTGGAAACAGAAACTGCTGAAAATAACATCATAAAACAAGTTTCCACAAGGCCATAACATAGTGCATTTGTAATATAAATTTATAGTACTTAATGGCATGATGTGCCCTTATATATATATATATATATATATATATATATATATATATATATATATATATATATATATATGAAATAAATCTATAAAATTAATTGCTTAATCAAAATAAGTGTTAAAAATATTATGGATTCCAAAAATATATATCAAGGAATGCCACATACAACTCATAGCTAACCTACTAGAATGTGAATAATATGATCATCTCACATAACATAAATTAATAGCTGAGGTAAGTTGAATAACATTAACACATGTATAAATATTTTATCCATGGCTATTATATCCTTTATTTTCCAAACCACACGGTTAACCATCCTCAAATGAGTGAATTCCACTAATTTAAACTTAACCATACTCAAGGTTGAATCACTCAAATATGAATATAATAAAATATAATCAATCCTTAGTATAAGGATTCCATTTATAAGTAAAATTAAATATTTCCAAATACAAGAGTTTTTGCATACAAAATACTAACTCATTGAGTCTTAATGTCAAAAGCACAATATTTATACAATAGCTCAAACAACCCTCATATGTTGACAATTTTAACATATAACTATGTATACAATCCTGAAGACATATGCACAATGAATCATTGTGCTATCAAATAAATTTAAATATTTGAATTAGTAAATTAATATAATTTATGTCAACTATAATAATTATTACATTACAATAACTCAAATAACAACTTATCATCCTGAAACCCATCATGGATTATCAATGGCAAACACAATGTCCAACAGGTGACAAGTAAATCCAAAAACCAAATGAATAAGGGAAAGAGTTGATTGAATATAACCTTACACTAAAAGGGTGCAATAATGTGTCATTGTAAAGCTAAAATGTAATTTTACTCCCTAGTGAACATTATGTAAATCAACTTTTTTTTTAACTAATATATGTCCAGTAAGAGGGAAACCATGAAATGAACTTAATTCCATAATAACCAACTTTGGGCAGCCCATAATACCTACTGATGTACTATCTTTTTCAAAATAATAGTCATCAATGCACTATCATATAAAAATTCCAAGAAAGCATAATAATGTAACCCCAAGTAGATTTTGTAAGATAATAACCATGCACATAACAAGCAAATGAATGGCTACAATAGCCAAGAGAGTTCCCAATTCTCATCTCATCATAACTAGTCAGATAATTTCAAACAATTCATTTTTACTCATGTGAGTGCAACCATCCAAGGTAAAATAACATAATTAAAAGCATATGGAAACTAATTATCTCTTAGTTAACATAAAATTTTAAGAATTTTACAACCACCACTAAAGAAAAGGTAATGCCAAAATTAAAACGTGTGAGATGATGACATCAAGAGTACCACTTGCCTTTGAAAAAATAACTTTTCACAAAAATCCTCACTCAAAATTAAATCTAAATCTAAGCACTACTAGTAAGAACACAACATATCAACTTCAACATTTCCTCATTTAATCAAGTGTGTCATACCATACAAAAGTACAACTAAGTGGCCATAAATTAGTTTTTCACTTTTCTTTCTTGCATACAAAACCATACAAACCATAATAACTACAAGATCAACAATTACGAGTTCAAATAGGCAAACATTATGTATCAAAACCACATAAGCATGTTATGGATGCATAATAGGTAGATCAGCCCTTACATTAATTTCTAGTGTTAATCTTTCATAGTTTGGCACTTAAAGCCAAATCTTGTCATACAAGGTGTAAACACAACATGACAA
The DNA here is from genome assembly GCA_037957365.1 of Torreya grandis. Taxonomy (NCBI): domain Eukaryota; kingdom Viridiplantae; phylum Streptophyta; class Pinopsida; order Cupressales; family Taxaceae; genus Torreya; species Torreya grandis. The sequence continues at coordinate 2,070,975 of JARHVA010002060.1, forward strand.
GAAATGTCTGAATAACACTATTTTTACTTTAAGTGGAAGTGTATGCCAATATGACTATAATATTACATGTGGAGTTATGTCAAGAGGTCTCATACATTATGGAGAGCTACAACCAAGATATCATTAGGGATGTAAGGAAAATAAATTGTAATTATACCTAATAAAATTTATACTCAAGAATAACATCTGACAAGGAGATGTATATCAATAATTACTAACTAATAGTAGTAGTTTTCTTTCCAATTGGCAATGTCAAAATTTGGGAAAGTTTTTCCATATCATTAACATATAAGGAAAATGCATACATATTTTATCAATAAACCCTCAACATAAAATATGTATAGAATAAAAATTTCCCAATATAATACAACCCAAAAATCATCATGGCTATAACCATATAATCACTTTGTCATAAAAAAATTAATCAAACAACCAACTCACTCAGAAAACCCAAAGCATAATAAGGGTTTTTTTTGTAAAATATAATTACACCTGAACATGGCATAGATCCATGTGGGTATGGAAAGACATACCCCCATGGGTATATTCCCAAATAGGATCCCAAAATGAACTTGAAAAAATTAAAATAAAATATACTTAATAGAGTATAAATTGGGTAAATAATTTCACATGCTTGAAGAATGTATGTAGGGTTTTAATTTGATTTTTCCTCCCATGGTGATGCCACAATAGTAGCAAAAGTGCCATTATTCTCCCATGTGCCCAACTCTACCTCTTATTAATTCTCTTCTGATATTATTTCCCCCTCTTAAAAACTAATGTTCATCCCATTAGCATGGCATATAAACATATGTAAAAAATTCCTTTGTTTTCTCCAAAAACTCTATTGGCTTCCCCTCTATTCAATTCCTCCATGGTGGTGGTTGAAACACAGCCCCCAACCCTATCACCATACTCTTCTAGCATAGGTCAATGATTCACAAAGAAAAAAAAATATAGTCATCGATCCAAATAACGCTAAAACAATTGTATCCATGATAAAATTTATTCTATAGTCAAGTCCATGGATAAAAACAAAATAAGGTTTTGCCCAACATTCAATTATTTAAAGAGAAGACAACTTCTATCATATATTTACTATTTCTTTCCAAAACTGAGTATATAGTGAACTTCAACATTAATCGTAGGTTAGGGGAGGATTACAATGCTTATTTTATTTTCATTTGTTTTTATTTACCTTCTTGCATAGGATTTCAAGAACATTCTCCCCTCATGGATCATGACTACTTCATGGTCTAAATTCCTTTGTTCCACTTAGGTTGTGAGCCTAATCAAATAGCGCCCATGCATTAAAACTATGAAGCAAATTAAAATATATATACTTTTCATATAATGCCCCACATAGGGTTTTTAATGAAATAATCAAAACCCATATTTGGCTCTTGAGGTTCACAGCCTAGGCATTGGTCACTTTTCCCTTAAGTAAGAGAATTATCAAACATTTAAAATCCTATATAAATAAATGCCACTCCTTTCAAATCTATATGGCTTATAAAATGGCTGGGCATTATGACTTAGGACAAGATAAATATCCTTTTAATTACACATGTCGATGTTGTCATAGGCATAAGCTCATAAGCTTTTAGAACATGATGAAAAATGCTCCTCATGAATATATATACATTCATATGCATGTGTGTGTGTATTTGTATGTATATATATACACAAAAAATAAATAGATCACCTTAGTCTTAAATATATTTACATATGCATCCACATACATGTATGTGCACATACACACGTACATGCACACGTATGCACACACACACACACATGTAAGTAAATCATTAGATTTGAATTAGAATGATTGGTCTAATTTTGACCCTGATCTAGATAACACATGCATGTGCGCGCGCACACACACACACACATGTAATTAAATCATTATATTTGAATTAGAATGGTTGGTCTAATCTTGATCCTAATTTAGATAACATACTACTAGAACTTATCCAATCAGTTATACACTAGTGCCAATAGGTGGGGTCATGACATCCTCCCCTTCTTAAAGAGGAGCCATCTCAATGAAAAATTAACAACCATGAATCATGCTATACCAAAAAGAGAATTTATCACTCTTTTCACAAAATGCATACAAATTACAAGAATCAATAGATGGCTCAAGAATACTAACTAACTAGATCAATAACATTATCAATTATTATAAACATAATAGCCATTCATACTATGTACTTACATAGTTGAATAATAAAAAAATAAATATTGTCATACACTTACTTTTTTGGTATAACAAGTAGATTTATCAAACTCACATCATGAGAAAATACACAACCTTACCTTGTTGAATTTCATATGCTACCTCTAGGATAACATGCCATACATTTTAACTAGGCTATAAAATTGCCTCTATTTGGCTTGGTTTCCTTTATAAGGCCAAGGTGAGAAAGAAAAGGTGTTTCACAAACCTTTTCCATCCATGAAACTCTATAATATTCAATTTAGATAACATATAAATCTTGATTTTTGTGCCTTACAAAGCCATAGTTCACTCAGGAAAACATTAACAATTTTTACAAAAGGTTCTTCTAGCTTAATCTTTCCCTTACTTTGGCAAGCTTATCAGAATACCTCTGTTCTCAATGAAATACCATTGATCATCACCTAATTTCCAGCCATTTATATAATTGGAAAATCAATTAATCCATACAAAAGTATGCATTTTAGGATGCCATTTCTATAAATGCTTCAATTTTTAATAATAGAAGAGTTTTTAGTACTCTTTAGACCATAATTTATGGTTATTAGCTTAAATAAAACAACATAATAAGGAATTTCCATCTTAGCCATGAATCCAAGATCAACGTTTTAATAGAAAAATGGTTTTCAACAAAACCTTTCCTCTCATATGAGGAAACATTAACACATAAAATTACAACTTCATAGCAGTAATTGTTAAAATTGTAATCTAACAAATTTTCACAAAATCTTTGGATTTGAGGTGTTGCCTTCCCACAACATTCTAAGTTATATATCATTCTACAAAATTATAAATAACACATCACTCATATATATGCATGGCATTGCCACCACCTAAATTATGCTTCATGCATAACTTATTTCATTCAATCCATAATGAAAATCAATAACAACAACCATACCACTATGGTTCTCACAACACATATGGTGTATGCATATTTTATTGGTAACATTCATCATAAAATGTTAACAAGAATATAAATCTATCAATTGAAGGTTACTTATCTTTCACCATTCATCATTCGTGGGTTAGTGCAATGGCTCACAGTAACTACACTGAACATCGGATAAGCCACACCATGCATTCACATGTAACCTTAAGTTTTTTAGTATGATTTTAAAAAAAATGTGATCTTACATTATGGATAAAGGGATTAAAGTCCCACCATCTCACTACACTTACCTCATGGTAGCATAACAATGCACATAAAAAAATTAAAATTCACCTGATCAAGACTTAACATTACTCCTCCCAAGCATAAAATCTGCATGCATTTTAGCAATGCTTATATAATTAGAAATATTCATTATATAAAATTATTTTTAGGTAATTCAGCCATTACCTCATTCATATCATGCTTGAATTTACAAGCCAATACATTTTTGTACTTCAATAAGTTTAGTCTTACTAATTTTTCATAAAAATTTAATTTCTAGGACCAAATAGTGCTTTTACAAGGCTACATAAATAAATTTGACAAGGTTGTTTGTATAACAACCTTAAATAGGTAGGTAAAGTAACACTAAATCCAATAAGTGACTAATATACATGAAGATCCCATGGCCATCTTATGGTACTTATGGTACACAACATGAATGAATCAGGTGGTTACTTTGTACAAAAAAGAGAAGTGGATTTTCAGCCTACATGAGATACCACTCCCTAGCCCATACCTAGACTTATCATCATGGATATAGTGTTATATTCACCATAAACCTCATACTTGCATCAAATTTTAATGCTAGAGTAGTGATGTAGGATCACACTAAATAACAAATTCACTATAACTTGGTAGATTTTCAGTTAAAGAGGCTGATTTTGGAAGGAATATTACATCACAAGGTGGTTCATGATCACATCACATAATTAAATCATATACATAAGCAATACTAATATCAAGGTTAGTATGGAGGTTCATAATTATTTGTCCTCACACAAAATAGAGAAGTTACAATTTTCCCTTATTAGTATAATCAACAAAATGTAAAATACAACAATTTATATAACATAACATACAACAATTTATATACACTAAAGGAAAACACAATACAATGACACACATATGAGTCTATAGGTTTGGTAGATTATGCCAAGGTTATTTCACATAACACCACTTAAACATATTAGTAAGTGAAGCACAAGTGTCCATGGTCCTCATAGGCCTAGTCAATGTCCAAATGTCATCCAAGATGACATGAATATCTAGAAAATAACATCATGCTCAGTTTCAAGAATCTCAAGTCCATCAACACCTTTCAAGGAAGGATGTCTTCAATCATTACCCATAAATCTATATCCATGAGTCTTAGAGATTTTTGATGTACCTAGATGTATCAAAAGGCTTATATAGTGTTTAAGAAACACTTCTTATTTCTAAATTCAAAGAATCCATTTCATGAGTTGTTGGTTGTGATCTTCTTGAGATCTATGGTTGAGTAGTGGCCAAGATAAATGACTATCTCACAAAATGAGCATGTAAATGGTTTTTGGGAGTAACTATGGTCCTAAATCTTTGTGAATATGAAAGTGATCTAAACTAAGTCCAATGAATGATGTCCAAACCCTAAAGTCTAAACCCTAAGCTAACATGGATATTTAGAGTGACAAATTAAGCAAAAGTGATCTAGTCAAAAAGGAGTAAAAGGAAGGGTAGGGAGTAAAGGTGTTTCTAATCTTCAATCTAGACATTATGACAAAGGTTAGATTTCATCAAGACATACACTTAACCAATATATATATCATGAAATTGCATAGGCATAGATCCTATTGTATATCAGGCGAATGTCTAAGGAGAGATAATATAAATAAGAAATTAGATTCACTTTAAAGGTTTATTTCCACAATAAAATAGCTTTTTCACATCTTTAAGAAAATTAAAAGAGAACAAAATGAACCTAAGATATTGCAATCAACCTAAGATAAGCACAAATTGATAATTCTACATTAACATGTGGACATCTAGGATCCATAAAAATAATTTAAATCTGAATATCAAACTAGATAATTGAAGAAGCAACCTGATAAAAAACACAAACTTTGCATAATTACTTACTTGTACTACTTGCTCAAAGTTTACAAAGTAATTTTGGATCTAAGAACTTCCTCCCCCTCTTTACAATTTACAATACCTCTTTATATATACCTTTCATGAGGTATTTTGATCATTCTTTGTCAACATGCAATTGGACAAGTGTCATAAACAATATCTCTTTACCAATGCTAATAGAAATCGTGACCCTATTTAACTATGACTAGCCTAACATGATTGTGTGTTACATGTTGTTCATGCCTTTACAAAATAATATTCCTTATCTAACTTATCTATGAGACCCAATGGTTGATGATAAGTATAATTCAAGTGTCAAAATATCCATACATTCTATCTATGTGTAAATTCCATGTCATTCTATTTATTAATCCTAAAATGTGACTATTTCCCTTAAAACATGTCCATACCTTGTTCCATCTTGAAATAGGACCAAATTTGCACCATTGATATGCTTCTACATGATTGAATATGAGTGTGCCACTTGGAAGCTTTGTGGGCTTCTCTAAGCTCTTTGGGATTTGATATCTTTGAGCTCATGAGATTATGCCACATGGTAGCATCTCATGAGATCTAGTTTATTTTCATCATTTGGGTGCTATCACTCCACATGGAAGCCTCTCATTATATCTTTGGCCCCTTTGAACTATCAACTCTTTACTTGCACCTTTGTATCTTTGAAATATGCTCAAGCTTTAATCATGAGCCATAGGCTTCACACTTGTTGATTATTAGTTTATCATGGGGCTTCATTGAATTATCCACCTTTATTTCACACTATTAGACCTTCTTTGCTGATAAACTGCACTCCATCAGATCTTGTCCATCTGAGCAAAAGCTATCTACCAGATCTTGCCTTTCAGCTCTGGGATCTTGCCACTTTTCAAATCCTCACTTGTCTTGGGGATCTTGACTTTTAAATTTATGCTCTCCATTAGATATTTAGGCCACCCCCAAGATGGTGATGCTTGTCAGTCTCATAGAGATTTTATAACCTTTGACATTTCAACTTTGATCTCACCTTGTTAAATCATCTTTAAGCGAGTAAACATGTACCATCAAATCCTTTCCTTAAATTATTGACCTTTTAACTTGACACGTGAGTCATTGATCTTATTTTGAAGCCTTGATATCTCATCACCTATTGCCTTTAGGTTTGTCCATTTCTACATGCTTAAAATTAAAGACGTAAGTGTTTGGAGACTTAAAGGACTTAGCATAAATAATTTAGACTAAGGTTTTTGTTGTGTCAATACACATGATTAAAAATTTAATATAAATTTTAAGCTAAGTTTAAAACATAATAAAAGAGTCCCCTTATTAATTAGTCCTTGTGAACCATTACATATAAATGACCTAGCATAAAGATTTTAGACCAAGGTCTGAGTTGTATTAATAAATACGACTAGGACATAGGCTGAAACTTAAATTTTGCCTAAAACATAATAAGTTCTCCCACATAAAATTGATCTCACTTAAATTTGAATCTCATTTCAAAAAATACCTACGCTAAAAAATTTAGACTAAGATTTTTTTAACATTTTAACCATAGATTCAATTAGACAATTAAGGGACAAATAAATTAATCAAAAGGTCAATTAATCAGGAAATCACAAAATCTTGAACAATATTTATCCAAAAGGAAATCCATTAAACTTGCAACATGGGAACATAAAAGTCAACATTATTAATATTAGATGAAGTCAAATAAATATTATGATCTAATAGAATTATATAAACTAGATCAACACATGATTGTTCAAATAATATAATTTAATCAAGTTGATCATTCAATTATAACACAAATTAAAAAAAAATTAATTAAGGGTCCCTATTTTTAGAAATAGGGGTATGTCGACCTTAACAAATGGAGACTTTTAGGGGAAACATAGCAACATGTTAGAATTCAAAGACTCTAGTTTAGACAAATAACTAGGCTACTTATTCCACATTATCATATACCATATTTTTGATCAATTCATGATTAAAACAAGTCTTACTCATGAAGGATTGGGATCAAATATCAAAACTCAACCATGATGTGTGTGTGATTTCATTCCACTTATTGTTTGCCATCAGATTTAGAGAATAACTTCCAAATTCATGACCTCGACCATTAACACTAACTTATAACATATTTAGATGTTCATTAAGAACCATTCTTTGTACAAGTAAGGCTTGGTCATTATTGTTATACCATCTAGGAATCCATATCCTTGATAGAGATACCTTTGGCTCCACTGAAGGCCTTACTCCACTACCAACCAAGCATCCATAGCCCTAGTGGAGTTTACTAAAATTACCTTTTCTTAAAAATCTCATGAAGTTTGTAATAAGAATATTATTTTTTTATTTTTCAAATCATTTTTGAATCTCTAGAAAAGTTTTGGAACTAGGTTAGCTAGGTTTTGGGATTTGGTCAAGTGTTTGATCTTCAAACAATCATCCTTGGTTGCAAACTTTGTCCAAAGCAATAATCTTTATTAAATGAAAACATGAATATGTTTCAATAATCTAAGCTTTCATCCAAAATGTATAATCCTTACTAAAATAAATTTTATATTAAAATAAGGTTTAAGAATTTAAAGAAAAATTAACCTAGATATCAATCTTTACCAGTTTCTCCAAATCATAACATCAGTTCAAATTTATGGAATCCATGATCAACCAATGTTTACGATTCATACCTATATTTATGATTTAAGAAGTTATTTGATCATTTAGATATTTGGATCTTGAAAACCTATCTTTAAAAAAACTTATTAAAAATAAGGAATAAACAAAAAGAAAGGAAACACACAACATGAAAATAAACAACAAGAAGCAAAAAAATACTTACATGCATTATTTATAAACAAGGAATATGAAAGAAACTAAACTAATCTCTACACTAACTCTATAAATAAACTACCTCCAGGATCAAATTAAAATTTATTTAGGCTACCATCAAATCTTGAATCATGATTACTTCCATTCAATGGCATCTTCTTGTGGATATGATCACTTTTATGATTGTGTCTCCTATATGATGCAACTTGGTTTTCCACCTCCATTCTCAAGCAGATAGATTAAAGATATGGACCCAATATTCAATCATATTATTCCCAAATTATTCTTTTTGAATCAAGAATGTTATCTCTAATTCATTCAAATACTGATCATGATTTGTATCTCACCTTCCATGGTTGGATTGTGAACTGAATTAACAATTTTGGAAATATTGATGTATTATTTTTAATTTAGTTAAAGGTCTGGAATAAGAAATTATTAAATAAATATGCAATAGTACTAAGATAAGAAAATAAAACTTAACTAGAAACTAATTGATTTGACTAAGATAGAGGTTGGAATTCACTATGCAGGACTGAGACACTATCATAAAATGAGATCTAAACTTCATTTTGTGATTGGACAAGAGTTTTAGAACTAGATATTAGTGTCACTAATGATATATTCCATCTTTATTATTATTGTCCTAAGGATCTAAGCTTTCTAGGTTTTGTTCGCTAGGTCAGTGTGAGTTTGTGTACCAAATTTTAGAGTCTAGAAGTCAATAGAGCTCAATGTAGAGAAGATTATTTCTTCAAACCCTATCTTATATTATGATTTGACTAATTTTTAGAAAGAGGGGGGATTAGCATGTATAACATTCACTTAATGTGCTTCACACCCCATGTGTGGGCATGCTACCTACATACCAATACTTCAAAGAGGGATCAAGCAATATTTAGTTCTCCCACTTGATGTGATTTATGTAATTGAGTGTATGAATATGCAAATAATGTTAAACTAAATGTTCTTTAGATGGTTAAGGATTGGTGTAAGGATTTTAATGATCTTGTAAGTGTGTTGGCTAGTTGTATGTAGATAATAGGGAAGATTTCTTGTGTAGTCTTGCTTGTATTCTTACTTTCTTAGTGATAATTATCAACCCTTTCCAAATAATCATTTAATGGGATTTTATAGGGATATATTGGTCATGGATTGAATTTTATCATGTTAGGATGACAACGATAAGGATGGGGAACCAAAATAAATTGCCCATTAAGACTAGAAATGGGTTTGGATAATAGCACTAAAAATAGATAGTAGTAGTATTGGTGTTACAATCTAAGTGTGTCAGTACTATCCTAAGCAAATGGGACCTAGGGGAATTGATTTTTGATAGAAAGAGGGGTCTAGCTCAACTAGGATCAAGTTTGAAAGTCTATGGATGACTAAGAATTAGTGAAAGGATACCTATGAGGGTCGTGAGAGCAAAAAAGAGGGGCCTAAGACTTGGGTGTCATTCGCCATGCTCAAGTTACCAATTTTTACATTTTATATGACTGTATTTATCCCCCTTTTATTCTAGTGATGTAACAAAGTAAAATACTAGGATAAAGGAATAATAAAAAGCATACCTAGGCTTACATTAAAGGGTGAAGATCATGAAGTTATGTTATGTTGGGTGTGCATAGAGGAAGCACATTGTGAATTATGAATCTGTAAGAAAAATAAAGACTAGATCAGTTCTTACTAGATATGCTATATCTAAAATTAGAATTTATGAATCTATGTGAGAGAGAAAAGAAGAGAAATGAATGAATACACATCACTGGGTACGTGGACCAATACAAATTTTTTTGTGATGTTGAGTAATGTTGGATGTGTGTTAAACCAAGAGTAATATCATGAACAAAACTAAGTTCTCAATTCCTTAGAAGTAGCTCAAGAATGCAAAGGTTGGACCTTTGGCTCCATCATCATCCACCAAGTAAATCTAGGTGATCATGTGTTTGTTGATTGATGTTTGGAATGTGTGTATAATCCCTTTGAATAGGTGGCTCAAGAATACAAAGGCTAGCTAGTCCTTTGGCTCCATCATTTCCCCATGAAGTGAAGCTATGAATTGATACCAGTATGAAGTGTATGTCATATGAGATAGCTTATGAATCCCATGAATGTAATTTGATCTAATAATGTTGGTATGGATAGCTAAATTTATGCTAAAAACTAGGCCACTCTTGGCTATTCTAAAAGATGGAGATTAAGCTTGTATAAAAGCCTCTATGAACTGGTGCATTAGGATTATAAGAAATCCACTTGAGAACTTGGGAACTTGAGAACTCAAGAAGATAGGCTTGTATGAAAGTTATTCCATAATGATGCCAACCACCCATACATGGAATAAGGTACACAACTACTGAGAATGCTTGGGTAATGCTAAACTTGTAAACAAAACAAAACAAAACAAATGTGCCATGCACATTGCCACTAATCACTGGTGTCTAGAACATGGACTTTGATCTAGAAATTATACCAACTACCCTATTTAAAATTGCAAATGAGAGCCATCATGTTGTGTATGATGCCCCATATATCTAAATTCTCTAATAGAAACTATATTGAAACTATTGATTTTGGTCTAAACTAAAGTTGACAAAACTATAACTAAACTTACCTTTCTATCTATTTCTAGAAAAACTAGTTTTTTTTGTTTGGATAGGAGTGTTAAAAGTGGACACTAGTGGCACTGATGCTATTGTCTAATTTAGGTGCTATTGTTTAGGGAGAAATTTGATGATTGTTTTAAATCTTTTATTATCTAACTGGTCTATTCTAACTATTTTGAAGTTTGGTTGTTGTTATGGGTGTGTTGAATGCTGCTATTTTGACCATTAACAGCTCTGATCTCTAAGACAAAACCCATGTTTATTGTCCCCTCTTCTGAGGGTAGGAATGAAAACCTTGTAATGAATTCCCTCAAAAGAAAGAGCCATAAATGTGTGTTTTGATATAAAGATGCATGATATAACAATGATAATTGACAAGATATCTCAAGATATAACATTCAGAGATTGTTAGATCAATAGGGGTATGCCTAGATAGATGTAACAATGTAATAACATGTGCAATGTACTAAACTATAAGTTAAATTATTTTTATTTGTTAGTTTTTATTTGGAGGGATGCATCATGATGTCCATCATTACATCCAAGAAAGTAAGAGAATGCACGATTTAGATCATGAAATTGCAAACAATGAGAAGCAAACAAGCAATAAGCACACAAGGTAAGAAGCAAGAAGCATACAAGGGTGACCAAGGGGCCAATAAAACAAGGTACATGTCAATCAAACTAGAATGCATGCATACAAGGAATGTTCAAATGCCACATACACATATAATTGAAAGAATTAAGGGTTAACATAAGGGCCATAATCACATAGAAGAGTAAAAATAAAGGACATTGAAAAAGGTCCTAAGGCACACACATGACATAAAATCAAAGGAAATTGGAAAATATTGTAAATCAAATACAAGAGGAAATTAATAACTGAAAAATGTAATAAGAGGCAAAGTATTCAAGACATGTTAGTACATGACTAGGTATATGCTAAGAAATACACAAGTGTTATATAGTAGTGAATGTTGATAGATTAATCTATGTAAGATAATAAGTAATGTACATCAATATGATAAATAGAGTATGTGGTATAGGAATGACATAAATTGGATGATGTAATCATATATAAGATACCCCCATTGGGTATGTATATTGATTAATGTCTCAATGTATAAGTAGGATGCCCCTTCAATGGGTAGAGTGAAGATCAAGTAGCTGGAAGTCACTACATAGACTCAACAAATATCAAGTGAAGCATGGTAATGTAGATAAATTGAAATCTAATAGCATAAAATAGTAAATGTAAGTCTAGCATTGTATTATAAATGTAAATCATATATGATGCATACAGTCAAAAAAAAATTGGTGTTTTTGAATGTTATTAGTATTTTGAAAATTTGTATTACTTTTGAATTTTTGAAATTTTTGAGCTATGTATAGTCAATCATAAGAAATTATGTACATGTAAGTGGGGAAAGAATGATACTAACTGATGAGTCTCATGGGAGACTCCTTATCATAGTGTCTTATATCAAGGAGAGGAATCATGTGTGATCATGAAACATGATGGAAATGCTAAGACTATGGATCTAAAACCTACATATACTATAAATGATATAAAATATCTGAGATAAAAACCAACAATGGGGTCCCCCTATAACTTTGAGAAGTTTATACAACTATAGGGCTCCTAGAGACCCATTTGGTAGTAGGATAATCTCTCTAAACATGTGTTCTATGAGTAGATGCATGAGATATAAAGGATATTTCTCTAGGTGTAAACATTGCAACTATAATCTATTTAGAATCCTAAATTTATGAAGGTGTATGAAGTCTCTATGTTGGTGATGGATGACTCAACTATGTTTGAATAAGAATTGGAAGAGGAACTATAACTGGTGGAGAAACTAGAACTAGAGGTTGAACTAAAATTGGTGACTGTATTGTGAAAGATGGCTCTGAAGTGGGGAGTCATAACTCATATAGAACTCCACTAATTATAATAACCTAATTAGTGTGAATTAATTTCATGCATATGTGAACTATAAAAGGTACTTCTCAAAGTTTTTAAATCCATGGTTGACCAACATATCAAAAACTCCTACACTAAGAACAATAGTGAATGGTGTGGCCACATGTGTTGGACCCACATGTAGAGGAATTACAATCTCACCCAATTAACTCTATATATGCCCATTGAATATATTGATAACTATGTCTATCAGTGTAATATATTGCTCTAAATATCTCAAATGATGTAATAAAGTCATAGTACACATGTTCACATTGGATTTGTTATCTATGAGAACACTATGAATAGGGTGATTATGAATGTGAGCTATAATAAAGATTGGATGATAATATATATCATCCTCAATGATCTCTTGATATGAGAAGGAGATTGAAGGTCTAGTTGGAACTTTGGAATTGTATGCACCAATCATGTTGCTCAAAGGATGTGTCTCAACTAAAGTTGCCCTATATGTATCTGGTGGGGGATGTGCATGATATGCATAATTAACCCCTGATGTATCCCCTATATACTATTCAAAATGCTGTGGAAAAGGATCTAAAAAGATTTTCAATGCTTTATATTATGTTGGCTTGGCCCAAGGAGGCTCTACTAAAGTGCCAAGATCAATTTTATTTCCATCTATTAAATCCTATATCTTGTGTCTTAAACTAATGCATATATTTATTATATGGCTTGGTGCCCTATGAAACTCAAAAAATGCATGTTGATCATATACCCATGGAAGAGGATTTATTGGGTCAACTTCCTAAATAGGAGGAAGAGATATGATGTAACATTCTAATAGCTATTATAAAACTTTGACTATAGAAATTGGTATGTTGGTAAAGGTTCACTGAAGAGGTGATAATAAAACCACTCACTAAGGGGGGATTGGAAGCCACATTAACTATTAGTTAATTCTAACTCTTGTTATCATTGAACTTTACATTGTATGAGACTTTATTCTTACCCTTGTTTGTTGTGTCTGAGATACTTGTGTACTTGAGTTTTCCCATTGAAATTAACTTGACTTCTCTTTCCTTTAGCATGTAACATAATTCAGTGAAGAAAGAGAATATTTTAAAAATGATTGATTCATGCAAAGATGGTAGAAGACTCTATTTGAAGAGATATTTTAACTCTTGATCGGCCATGGGGTTAGTCATCTTAGCCAAAATAGTCTTACAATCAGATAACATAATCTGTGAGATGCTTATTTGACTTTTTTTTCTATTGTGTGACTTGTGTATATGAAACCTTATCACCAATGTTAATTCTCAAATGATTTATGAACAAGTTAGTTAAAGGATTGAATGCATTGACCAACTAATTTGGTAGACTATAGAACCATTGTAAAGCATAATCATTTAGGCTTTGTGGAAATAACTGGGTTAGTATCTAGTCATTACGTAGATAGTCCAAGTATGTTGCATGAAAGGCTTTCAAATGTGTCTCTAGATCACCCTTGCCATCATATAGAGTAAGCTTAGGTTGAACAAAACCTTGTGGAAAGGGTGTTGAAGTAATGTGACATGATAATGGTGTATATGAAAGAGCAAAATAATCCAAAGTCTATGTAGGTCTAGAGGAACCTTGATCAAGATGTAGCACCTTGGATTGAAGCTATTTTATCTCTTACATAAGGGCTACCACATTAGGAGACAAAGATGTACTAGTTGTAGTTGGTGGCATACAGGTAGGTTGGGCTACTATAGGGGGTTGTTGAGACATAGTTGCTCCCATAGTGTTATTTATAACTGGTTGCTCTAAAGGAATGGAAAATTCAACTTTCTTAGCCTTTTTAATTTCCATGATAGATTGAAAGATAAGAGTATGATCTCAAGGTTATTCCTAGAGTCTTTCTTGAAAAATTTGTAAGATCAAATATTAGTTGAGGATAACTTCATTGTCAACAATGGTGGAAGTGGATCAGTAGTCCAATGTGGTGGAGCATGAGCATTGGTGTGAACATTATCATTATTATTTTTTGCATATTGCTCATTATTAGAGTTATCTTTATTGAAGTTAGTGTAATTTGGATGTGTAGAATCTATAACAGGAACTTGATTTAGTTGTTTATCCATGGTATATGATCAAGTTGTAGGAATCTAGGTGAATTTAGGAGGATTGTGACTAAGTCTTGTACTTCATCTCAAAGGAAGAGATGCAAGGAACTTAGGTGGCATAATAAAAACAACTTAGATGATAGTAGAAAAGATTAAACATATATAATTTAAAAAAGGAACTGGAATATGCATAAAAAGGATATGAATTTCATACACATGTAAGGTGGTACCTCATTAAGTGAGTAAGAACTAGTATAGGCAACTAGGGTTTTGAAAGATGATAATTTTGACAAACTATAAAATTTTGAAATTGAAAGTGAATTTCTGAGTTATAGATGCAAGTAAAAAATTAAAACTTTATTGAAAAATTAGTGATTTAATAGGGCCTAGTAGATGCAACTAGGGTTTTGAATTATTTTTTAGAATTACTATTGAATTTATAAATTTGAATGGATTTTTTTAATTTAAATATGCTATTAAAAATGTAGAAAATGGTTAGAAAATTACTCGGACCTAGTGTGGGCAACTAGGGTTTGAAAGAAAATTATTTTAAAATTTACTATTAAATTTTAAAATTTGAAATGAATTTTTTATTTAAATATTCAAGTAAAAATTCAAAAATTTATCAAAAAAATTAGTAGGAATTTTACCCTATGGTTTCTAAGATTTTTATGTGCAAATGTAATAGGTCAAGTTCACCAAATGATTTAACAATTTTGGGAATATTGGTGTATTATTTATAATTTAGTTAAAGTTATAGAAAAAAAAATCAATAAATAAATATGAAATAATTAAGCTACTAACTTGTGTAAATTAGATTACAATTCAAACTTTTCTAAACATAGTAATAAAGAGAAGAAAATAAAACTTAGCTAGAAACAGATTGATGTAACTAAGATTGTGGCTGGAATTCACTATGCAAGACTGAGACACTATCACAAATTGAGATCTAAAATTTGTTTTATGATTGAATTGGAGTGTAAAAAATAGATAGTAGTGGCACCAAAACTATAGCCTATCTCTACTACTATTATCTTGAGGATCTAACCTTTCTAAGTTTTGTTCACCAGGTCAGTGTGAGCCTATGTATAAAATTTTAGAGGTTGGAAGTCAACAGAGATCACTATGTAAATTCTTTCTTCAAACCCTATCTTCCATTTTTATTTGACCAATTTTGAGCAAGAGGGGGGGGGGAGTGTGTGTAAGATGCACTAGACGTGTTTTACACCCTATGTGTGGGCACACTACCTATATACCAATACTCCAAAGAGGGTTCAAGCCATATGTATTGATCTCATAAAGAGAGGTCAACTTGTAGTTGATCTTGTTCATGGGGCAGATCATCTTGAGCATCTTTAGGTTCATTTTCTTCTTTGAATGAAAAATCAAAAGCCGGTACCATGAAGGATTTAGATGTCCTTGTAAATCTAGATGTCCCTATAACATTGTGTTGATTAAACATAGGTTCATATGTATCCTTTTCATTTTGATATGTTTCAAAGATATTTTAATGATCAGCTAGACCTATATCATAAAGATTCATTTCATGCATGTCATCAGATAACCTATTATTTCTATTATCATTAAACCTATTTTTAGGTCTATTGAACCTTTGAGAAGCATAGTTTCTGCTAGAGTTTTCCCCAATATTACCCACCTGCTTTTACAATTGAAGAAAATCAGTGCTAATCTTTTGAACCATCTTAAGTATGGATTCATTCTCATTCTTTGGTGCTTACGAGTTATAAACTTAATTGTTATTACTATTGGGAACTAAAAATCTTTGTCCCTATGGATGAAATTCATTTGTAGCATTATTCAAGAACCCCAAATTTTGGCTAGGATGGGCATGGATTAAGGGCAATTGGTTCAAGATTGGTGTTTGATTTAAGACAGTCACATTCTAATTAGCATTAGGAATGACATTCAATGTAGGGAAATTGGGATTAATATTTGGGATATCATATGTTATCTAACCTTGAGGTTGTATTTGGTCATTGATTATTATAGCTTCAACATAAGCCAATGCTAAGGTGTTATGACTCCAACATATCTTTTAAGAAACATAGAAGTCATGGGATCCAAAGCATCCCTATAAATATCCAAGGCTAAAGCCTCATCAGGTTTGTAAGGAGTTATGGTTCTACTAAACATCTTCTAGAATCTAGCATTAAAGGATCCTATGGGCTCATTGGGATATTTTTTAACTGTGGTGAACTGTTGGTACAAGACATAAGGATTGATAATTTTTCCAAATTGGTTAATGAAATAATCATTAAAATTATTCCAATTGACAATGTATTTCTACATGCTATATCTTTATGAACTACATTCATAAGTCTCAAATCAACCTTAAAGCTTTTAACATGTTCTTCAGCTATGACAACATTATTGAGACTAAAAGATGGTAAATATTTTTAAAGATTTTTAGGAATGTCATGTACCACACTTGACACATTGATTGAAGAATTACTTAGCCAAGTCATACCTTGATAGGGATTGAACATAAGAGCACCCTAAATCGGTAAATTTCGTTGAGATTTTGAAATTATATGCTTTCCTTTAGCTTTCCTATCTCTCTTATGAACTTCTAATGAAAGAATAGGAACCCTTGTCCTTGAACATGATCTAGTCCTTATCCTTAGCAATTCTAGCCTAAGATATGTGAACCCTATATGAAATATGATGTGTAAATATTATCTTTACAAAGAATAATGATCAAATTTGCACATTAAGCAAATTTTGTATAAATATATATAAATAACAACAAATAACATCAAAATCTAACTAAATTATCTCAAAGATATGTCCAAATATGTATATATGAATGATCTTTACATGTGTAAGCTCAAACAAACTCAAATTTGGAATGCATCTATCAATTTTTAAACAAAATAGCTATTACTAACCTCAAACTAGTTGGATTTATAGATTTCAATTTCTCTTTACCACAATTTACCATGAACCTTCAAAGAACATATATCTTTGTCTAGATAAGCATAAAGACTATTTTAAAACCATTAAGATCAATGGTATTTACATAAATATGCTAAAAGAAACACAAATATGCAAAGAATACATCAATTTTTGAATATAATTCACCATAATTAGCAAAGATGTTGTAAATTTATAAAGATTTAACTAAGCCCTCCTTTTAGCACCAAATTTTCTCCTGTTGATGCACCTAGACATCTCATCAAGTTCATATAGTGTTTAAGAAACACTTCTCATTTTTGGATTCAAAGAATCCATTGCATGAGTTGTTGGATGTGATCTTCCTAAGCTCTATGGTGGAGTAGTGGCCAAGCTAAATGATTTTTTCAAAAAATGATTATGTAAATGGTTGTTGGGAGCAACCATGGTCCTAAATCTTTATGAAGATGAAAGTGATCTGAACTAAGTCCAATGAATGTTGTCCAAACCCTAAAGTCTAAACCCTAAGCTACGATGGATATTTATAGTGACAAGCTAAACTAAAGTAATGTAATAAAAAAGAGCAAAAAGAAGGGTAGGTCAGAAATAAGGTGTTATTGATCTTCAATCCAAACATTATGATGAAGTTTAGATTTCGTCAAGACATGCACTTAACCAATATATAGCATGAAATTGCATAAGCACAGGTCCTACTGTATATTAGGTAAATTTCTAAGGAGAAACAATACAAATAAGAAATCAAGTTCACTTTAAAGGTTTACTTCCATATGAAAATAACTTCTACACATCTTTAAGAAAAGAAAAAGAGAAGGAAATGAACCTAAGATATTTCAATCAAATTAGAATAGGCATAAATTGTTAACTCTGCATTAACATGTACACATCTAAGATCCATAAAAACAATTCAAATCTGAATATCAAACTAAATAACTAAGAAAGTAGCCATGATAGCAAACACATAGATAAATATTGGAAAAACTTTGTATAATTCCTTGATTTTACTATTTGCTCTAACGTTACAAAGTGATTTTGGCTCTAAGAACTCCCCCCTCTTTACAATGGATAATACCTCTTTAAATAGACCTTTCATGAGGTATGCCAATCATTCCTTGTCAACATGAAATTGGACAAGTGTCATAGATAGGTTTCTCTTTACCCATGCTTATAGAACTCATGACCTTATTTAACTATGACTAACCTAACATGACTATGAGTTACATGTTGTTCGTGCCTTTACAAAATAATATTCCTTCTCAAAATATTACATAAGCATAGTTACCAAAGGATTATTCCTTATCTAACATAACTGTGAGACCTAATGGTTAATGATAAGTATAATTCAAGTGTCAAAAGATATGGCCATATATTCTATCTATGTGGAAATATCATGTCATTCTATTTATTAATCTTGAAATGTGACTGTTGCCCCTAGGACACGTGTCTATAACTTATGTCATCTTGAAATTAGATCAAATTCACACTGTTGATATGCTTCTATGAGATTGAATGTGAGTGTGCCACTTGACAGCTTTGTGGGCTTCTCTAAGATCTTTGGGATTTGATTTAATCACTCATCATCGATCTTTATCTCCAATATCATGAGATAATTCCATGTGGTAACATATCATGAGATCTAGACTCTTTTCATCATTTGGGAACTATCACTCCACATGGAATCCTATTGTTAGATCTCTAGCCTCATTGAACTATCAAATATTTTCTCATACCTTTAAATATTTGAAATATGATTGAGATTTAATCATGGACCATAGGTTTGACACTTGTCACTTCTTGGCTTGTCATGGGGTTCATTGAATTGTCCACCTTTGCTTCACATCATTAGATCTTCTTTGCTGATAAAACTCACTCCATCGGATCTTGTCCATTCAAGAAAATGCTCTCCATTGGATCTTGCCTTTAATCTTTAATATCCTACCACTTGGCAAATCCTCTCTTGTCTTAGGGCTCTTGAACTTTGAACTTACACTTTCTATTAGATCTTCTGGCCACCCTCAAGATGGTAACACTTGTCACTCTTGTGGATCTTTTAGAACCTTTGACATTTCAACTTTGATCTCACATCATTAGATCATCTCTGAGCAAGCAAACACATACTGTTAGATCCTCTCCTTGACTTATTGAACTTTTAACTTGACACATAGGTCATTGATCTCCTTTTGAAGCCTTGAGATCTCACCACCTATTGCCTTTGGGTTTGTCTATTTTTGTAAGCATAAAATTAAAGATGTAAGTGTTTTAAGATTTAAATGACTTAACATAAAGAATTTAGACTAAGGTTTTTATCATGTCAATACACATGATTAAAAATTTAATACAAATTTTAAGATAACTTCAAAACATAATAAAAGAGTCTCCTCATTAATTAGTCCTTATGAACCATAAGATATAAAGGACCTAGCATAAAGATTTTAGATCAAGGTCTGAGTTGTATTAAGGTCTGACTAGGACTTAGACTAAAATTAAAATTATGCCTAAAACATAATAAATGCTCCCACATAAAACTAGTACCACTTAAATTCTAATGCCATTTCAAAAAAGACCTAGGATAAAACATTTAGACTAATTTTTTTTAACATTTTAACCATAGATTCAATTAGATAATTAAGGGCCAAAAAAATTTAATCAAAGGGTCAAATAATCATAAAATCCTGAACAATGTTTATCCAAAAGGGACTCCATTAAACCTACAAACATGGGAGCATAAAAATCAACATTAGCAATGTTAGATGAAGTCAAATGAATGATATGCTCTAATAGAATTATGTAAACGAGATCAACATATAATTGTTCAAATAATATATTTTGATCATGTTGATCATTTAATTATAGCACAAATTAGCAAAATTTGAAACAAGGGTCCCTATTTTCAGAAATAGGGGTATGTTTACCTCAACAAAGAGTTACCAATGAAGTTTTCACCTCATGGATTAGATGGCTCATGCTATCTGCTAATAATAAGAGAACCCCAAAATTTCCTTACTTGCCTAAGCAAGAAAGTCATATTCATCCACTAGGCCCTCCAAGCTTAAGTTACATCCTTGGACCTTTGAGGAGTATTATAGCTTAATCATTATAATATTTACCAACCATGAAAGCAACCTATATAGGATCACCAAACATGGTTTCATGATTCCAACAAAAAGATCTATTGCTATCCTTCCAAGTGATTTGTGTCAACAAGTCAAAGGTTGACTAGCAATGCTTGCTTTAACACAACATAATCAAGGCTCCAAGTGAATATTACATCATCATCATGGAAATCATAGTTTTCATAACCATAATATATCTGAAATCACAAAAGACATCCTCATGAATGTAAAATAT
Source organism: Torreya grandis (assembly GCA_037957365.1). NCBI lineage: Eukaryota > Viridiplantae > Streptophyta > Pinopsida > Cupressales > Taxaceae > Torreya > Torreya grandis. The sequence goes on from JARHVA010002060.1 coordinate 2,092,006, forward strand.
ATATATCTATGAACATCATGACATCTTTATGGATGCCAAAACTCAACTCAAAATCAAATAATCATCACCTAGATGTGAAACATAACCAAGGACATCATCACCTCCTTATGGGATTGAAACATACCCATGATCAAAATAACATTTTAAACTCGTTTCAAACATATTTAAGATGTAAATATTCAAACTTTATGTGCATTTTTTAATAATTTTGAACTTTGTAATGTAAGACCAAAACTTAAGAAATTTTGCTTGGTTCAAACATATTTAATATGTAAAGATTAAAACCTTGTGTCTATATCTTATAATTTTTAACTTTAAAAAATGAAAGACTAAAATGTAAGCAATTTTGCTCATTTCAAACATATTTAACATGTAAATATTCAAACTTTATGCACGTTTCTTATAATTTTGAATTTTGAATAAGCAAAGACCAAAACTTAAGTGGTTTTGCTCATTTCAAATATGTTTAACATGTAAATATTTAAAATTTATGCGTATTTATTATAATTTGAATAACGTAACACCAAAACATAAGTGGTTTTTATTGTTTTGAACATGTTTAACATGTAAAATTCAAATTTTATGTGTGTTTAATATAATTATGAATTTTGAATAATGTAACACCAAAACGTAAGTTGTTTTACACATTTAAAACATGTTTAACATGAAAAGATTTAAAATTTATGCATGTTTCTTATAATTTTAGATTTTTAATAACATAACACCAAAATGTAAGCAATTTTGCTCATTTCAAACATGTTTAACATGTAAAGATTCAAACTATGTGTGTTTCTTATCATTTTGAATTTTGAATAATGTAACACCAAAACGTAAGTGGTTTTACTCATTTTGAGCATGTTGGACATGTAACGATTCAAACTTTATTGCATGTTTATTATAATTTTGAGTAATGTAACACTCAAACATAAGCAATTTTGCTTGTTTTGAACATGTTTAACATGTAAAGATTCAAACCTTAAGTGCATTTCTTATAATTTTGAATTTTGATTAATGTAATACAAAAACTTAAACATTTTTTCTCATTTCAAACATGTTTAACATGTAAAGATTCAAAATTTATGCATGTTTCTTATAATTTTGAATAATGTAACATGAAAACATAAGTTTTTATCATTTTGAACATGTTTAACATATCAAGATTTAAAATTTATGCACGTTTATTTAAATTTTTAATTTTGAATAATATAACACCAAAATATAAGTAGTTTTGCTGATTTCAAACATGTTTAAAATATAAAGATTCAAACTTCATGCACATTTCTTATAATTTTAAATAATATAACACTAAAATGTAAGTAGTTTTGCTCATTTCAAACATGTTTAACATGAAAAGATTCAAACATTATTCATGTTTCTTATAATTTTGAATAATGTAACACCAAAACATGAGAAGTTTTGCTCATTTCAAACATGTTGAACATATAAAGATTCAAAATTTATGTGCATTTCTTATAATTTTGAATTTTAAATAACATAACACCAAAACATAAGTGGCTTCATTCGTTTCAAACATATTTAACATGTAAAAATTCAAACTTAATGCATATTTATTATAATTTTAAATAATGTAACACCAAAACATAAGCGATTTTACTCATTTTGAACATGTTTAACATGCAAAGATTCAAGTTTTATGTGCATTTCTTATAGTTTTGAATTTTGAATAATGTAGCATGAAAACATAAGCAATTTTGCTCATTTTGAACATGTATAAGATATAAAGATTCAAAATTTAAACATGTTTTTTATAATTTTTAACTTTAAATAATGTAACACCAAAATGTTAATAGTTTTACATGTTTTGAACATGTTTAACGTGTAAAGATTCAATTTTTATTTGTGTTTCTTATCATTTTGAACTTTGAATAATGTAACACCAAAACCTAAGTGGTTTTGATCATTTTGAAAATGTTTAACATGTAAACATTCCAAATTTATGCGTAATTCTAATAATTTTGAATAATGAATAATGTAACACCAAAATGTAAGAATTTTTGCTTGTTGTAAACATGTTTAACATGTAGAGATTCAAAATTTATGCATGTTTCTTATAATTTTAAATTTTGAATAATATAACACCAAAACATAAGCAATTTTGTTCACTTCAAACATGTTTAACATGTAAAGATTCAAATTTTATGCATGTTTCTTATAATTTTGAATAATACAACACCAAAACATAAGTGATTTTGCTCGTTTTGAATATGTTTAACATATAAAGATTTAAACTTTATGTGTATTTCTTATAATTTTGAATAATGTAACACCAAAATGTAAGTGGTTTTGCTCATTTTGAACATGTTTAACATGTAAAGATTCAAATTTTATGCACGTTTCTTATAATTTTGAATAATGTAACACCAAAACATAAGTGATTTGACTCATTTTGAATATGTTTAAAATACAAATATTCAAATTGTATGTGCATTTCTTATAATTTTAAATAATGTAACACCAAAATGTAAGGGGTTTTGCTCATATGGAACATGTTTAACATGTAAAGATTCAAAATTCATGTGTGTTTTTTATAATTTTGAATAACATACCACCAAAATGTAAGGAATTTTGCTCATTTCAAACATGTTTAACATGTAAGGATTCAAACTTTATCCATGTTTCTTATAATTTTAAATTTTAAATAATGTAACACCAAAATGTAAGTGATTTCGCTCATTTCAAACATGTTTAACATGTAAAGATTCAAACTTTATGCATATTTGTTATAAATTTGAATAACATAAAACCAAAATGTAAGTGGTTTTACTCATTTCAAACATGTTTAACATGTAAAGATTCATATTTTATGTAGGTTTCTTATAATTTTGAATTTTTGAAAATGTAACACCAAAACGTAAGCAGTTTTGCTCATTTCAAACATGTTTGACATGTAAATATTTAAATTTTGTGTGTTTCTTATAATTTTGAAGTTTGAATAATGCAACACCAAAACATAATCAATTTTGGTCATTTTAAAAATATTTAACATGTAAAGATTCAAACTTTATGCATATTTCTTATAATTTTGAGTTTTGAGTAATGAAAGACTAAAACGTAAGCAGTTTTACTCATTTTGAACATGTTTAACATGTAAAGATTCAAATTTTATGCATGTTTCTTATAATTTTGAATTTTGAATAATGTAAGCAATTTTACTCATTTTGAACATGTTTAACATGTAAAGATTTAAACTTTATGCATGTTTCTTATAATTTTAAATTTTAAATAATATAAAACAAAAATGTAAGCATTTTTTTTTTTTGTTTTTTTTGTTTTAAACATGTTTAAAATGTAAAGATTCAAAATTTATACACATTTTTTATAATTTTTAATTTTGAATAATGTAACACCAAAACGTAAGCAACATTGCTCATTTAGAACATGTTTAACATGTAAATATTCTAACTTTATATACATTTCTTATAATTTTGAATAATGCAACACATAAATGTAAGCAATTTTACTCATTTCAAACATATTTAACATGTAAAGATTCAAACTTTATGTGCATTTCTTATAATTATAAATTTTGAATAACACAACACCAAAATGTATGTGCATTTATGATAATTTTGAATTTTGAATAATGTAATACAAAAATATAACCAGTTTTTCTCATTTTGAACATATTTAACATGTAAAGATTTAAATTTTATGTGTGTTTCTTATAATTTTGATTAACGTAACACCAAAACATAAGTGGTTTTTCTCATTTTGAGCATGTTTAACATGTAAAGATACTTTATGCACGTTTCTTATATTTTTAAATAATGTAACACCAAAATGTAAGAAATTTTGTGCATTTTGAACATGTTTAACATGTAAAAATTAAAAATTTATGTGCATTTCTTATAATCTTGAATTTTGAATAACATAATAGGAAAATGTAAGTGGTTTTGCTCATTTTAAACATGTAAATATTGACACTTTGTGAACATTTCTTATAATTTTAAATTTTAAATAATGTAACAATGAAACATAAGCAGTTTTGCTCATTTTGAATGAGTTTAACATGTAAATATTCTAACTTTATGCACATTTCTTAAAATTTTTAATTTTGAATAACATAACTATAAAATGTAAGTGATTTTACTAATTTCAAACATGTTTAATATGTAGAGATTCAAATTTATGCGTATTTATTAAAATTTTGAATAACATAACACCCAAACATAAAGGGTTTTGTTTGTTTTGAACATGTTTAACATGTAAAGATTCAAACTTTATTCATATTTCTTAAATTTTTGAATTTTGAATAATGTAACACCAAAATATAAAGGGTTTTGTTCATTCTAAACATGTTTAACATTAAAAGATTCAAACTTTATACTCATTTCTTATAATTTTGAATTTTAAATAATGTAACACCAAAATGTAAGTAGTTTTGCTCATTTTGAACATGTTTAGCATGTAAAGAGTCAAACATTAAGTGTATTTCTTATAATTTTGAATTTTGAATAACGTAACACAAAAATGTAATTAGTATTGATTATTTCGAACATGTTTAACATGTAAAGATTCAAACTTAATACGTGTTTCTTATAATTTTAAATTTTGAATAAAGTAACACCAAAATGTAAGAGGTATTACTCGTTTTGAATATGTTTAACATGTCTAGAATCAATCTTTATCCATGTTTCCTATAATTTTGAATTTTGAATAACATAACACCCAAACATAAATTTTTTTACTCATTTCAAACATGTTTAAAATCTAAAGATTCAAATTTTATGCACGTTTCTTATAATTTTTAATTTTGAATAACGTATCACCAAAATGTAAGTGATTTCACTTGTTTCATACATGTTTAACATGTAAAGATTCAAATTTTATGCTTGTTTCTTATAATTTTGAATGATGTAACACCAAAATGTAAGTGATTTCATTTGTTTCAAACACAATTAACATGTAAAGATTCAAATTTTATGTGTGTTTCCTATAATTTTGAATAACATAACACCAAAACGTAAGTGATTTTACTCATTTCGAACATATTTAACATGTAAAGATTTAAATTTTCTTCACGTTTATTATAATTTTGAATTTTGAATAACCTAACACCAAAACATACGGTATTTTGCTTGTTTCAAGCATGTTTAACATGTAAAAACTCAAACTTTATGTGATTTTATTATAATTTTAAATTTTGAATAGTGTAACACCAAAACATAAGTGGTGTCGATCATTTCAAACATGTTTAACATATGAAGATTAATACTTTATGCACGTTTCTTATAATTTTGAATTTTGAATAATGTAACACCAAAACATAAGCAATTTTGCTCATTCTAAACATGTTTAACCTATAAAGATTTAAATTTTATGCACATATCTTATAATTTTGAATAAAATAGCTTCAAAATATAAGTGGTTTTATTCTTTCGAACATATTTAATATGTAGAGATGCCAACTTTATGCACATTTCCTATAATTTTGAATTTTATTAATGTAAGAACAAAATGAAATAAATGTTACTCATTTTGAACATATTTAACATGTAAAGATTCAAGATTTATGCATGATTCTTATAATTTTGAATAATGTAACACTAAATGGAAGCGGTTTTGCTCATTTCAAACATGTTTAACATGTAAAGATTTAAACTTTATATATGTTTCTTGTAATTTTGAATAATGTGACACCAAAACATAAGTAATTTTGCTTGGTTTGAACATATTTAACATGTAAGGATTCAAATTTTATGCCCATTACATATAGTTTTAAATAATGTAACACCAAAACATAAGTGGTTTTACTTATTTCAAACATGTTTAACATGTAAAGGTTCAAAATTTATGCATGTTTCTTATAATTTTAAATAACGTAACACCAAAATATAAGTGGTTTTGCTCATTTCAAACATTTTTAACATGTAAAGATTCAAAATTTCTGTGTGTTTCTTATAATTTTGAATAATATAATACCAAAATGTAAGTGGTTTGGCTTATTTCAAATATGTCAACATGTAAACATTCAAACATTATGCATGTTTTTTATAATTTTGAATAATGTAACACCTAAACGTATGCGGTTTTGCTCGTCTTAAACATGTTTAACATGTAAAGATTCAAACTTTATGGATATTTCTTAAAATTTTAAATTTTGAATAATACAACACCAAAACATATGAGATTTTGCACAAAACAAACATGTTTAACATGTAAGGATTCAAAATTTATGCACATTTCTTATAATTTTGAATAATGTAACACCAAAATGTAAGCAATTTTGCTTGTTTCAAACATGTTTAACATGTAAATACTCAAAATTTATGTGTGTTTGTTATAATTTTGAATTTTAAATAATGAAAGACCAAAACATAAGAAGTTTTTCTCATTTTGAACTTGTTTAACATGTAAAGATTAAACTTTATATGTGTTTCTTATAATTTTGAATTTTGAATAACGTAACACTTTATAAAACATAAGTGGTTTTGCTCATTTTGAACATATTTAACATGTAAAGATTTAAAATTTATATGTGTTTCCTATAATTTTTTATTTTGATTAATGTAACACTAAAACTTAAGTGGGTTTGCTCCTTTCAAACATGTTTAACATGTAAAGGTTCAAACCTTATTCATTTTTTTGATAATTTTGAATAATGTAATACCAAAATGCAAGTAATTTTGCTCATTTCAAACATGTTTAACATGTAAAGATTCAAACTTTATAAACATTTCTTATAATTTTGAATAATGTAACACCAAAACGTAAGTGGATTTGCTCATTTTGAACATGTTTAACATGTAAATATTCAAACTTTATGCATCTTTCTTATATTTTTAAATAACATAACACCAAAACATTTTTGCGCGTTTCTTATAATTTTGAATTTTGAATAATGTAACACCAAAACAAAAGCAATTTTGCTCATTTAGAACATGTTTAACATGTAAAGATTCAAAATTTATACGTGTTTTTAAAATTTTGAATTTTGAATAATGTAACACCAAAACGTAAGTAGTTTTGCTCATTTCAAACATGTTTAACATGTAAAGATTCAAATTTTATGTGCATTTCTTATAATTGTGAATAATGTAACACCAAAACATAAGCAAATTTTTGCACGTTTCTTATAATTTTGAATAATATAACACCAAAATAGAAGCAGTTTTATTTGTTCGGAACATGTGTACCATGTAAAGATAAATTTATACATGTTTCTTAAAATTTTGAATTTTGAATAATGTAACACCAAAATGTAAGAAGTTTTGCTCATTTCAAACATGTTTAACATGTAAAGATTTAAATATTATGTACATTTCTTATAATTTTGAATAATGTAACACCAAAACATAAGCGAATTTGTTCATTTCAAACATGTTTAACATGTAAAAATTCAAATTTTATACACGTTTCTTATATTTTAAAATATTTTAACACTAAAATATAAATGATTTTGCTCATTACAAATATGTTTAACATGTAAAGATTGAAAATTTATGCACGTTTCTTATAATTTTGAATTTTAAATAATGTAACACTAAAACTTAAGTGGTTTTGCTCATTTTGAACATGTTTTGCATGTAAAGATTCAAAGTTTAGAGGCATTTATCATAATTTTTAATTTTGAATAATGTAAGACCAGAACATAAGCGATTTTGCTGATTTTGAACATGTTTAATATGTAAGTATTCAAACTTTATGCATGTTTCTTATAATTTTGAATTTTGAATAATGTAATGCTAAAATGTAAGCAGTTTTGCTCATTTCATACATGTTTAACATGTAAATATTTAAAAAAAAATTGCATTTCTTATAATTTTAAATTTTGAATAATGTAACATGAAAACATAAGTGGTTTTGCTCATTTCAAACATGTTTAACATGAAAAGATTCAAAATTTATTTGCATTTCTTATAATTTTGAATTTTGAAAAATGTAACACCAAAATGTAAGTGGTTTTGCTCATTTCATATATGTTTAACATGTAAAGATTCAAACTTTATGCACATTTCTTATAATTTTAAATTTTGAATAACGCAACACCAAAATGTAAGTTATTTTGCTCATTTTGGACGTGTTTAACATGTAAAGATTAAAACTTTATTACACATTTATTATAATTTTGAATAATGTAACACCAAAACATAAGTAGTTTTGTTCATTTCAAACATGTTAAACATGTAAAGATTTAAATTTTATGCATATTTCTTATAATTTTGAACTTTGAATAATGTAACTCCAAAATCTAAGTGGGTTTGCTCATTTAAAACATGTTTAACATGTAAAGATTCAAAATTTATATGCATTTTTTATAATTTTGAATTTTGAATAACATAACATCAAAATGTAAATGCTTTTGCTCATTCCGAACATGTTTAACATGTAAAGATTCAAACTTTATGTGCATTTCTTATAATTTTGAATAATGTAACACTAAAATCTAAGCAATTTTGCTTGTTTCGAACATGTTTAACTTGTAAAGATTCAAACTTTATACATGTTTTTTATAATTTTAAATAATGTAACACCAAAACATAAGCATTTTTCTCATTTTGAACATATTTAACATGTAAAGATTCCAAATTTATGTGCATTTCTTATAATTTTTAATTTTGAATAATGTAACACCAAAATGTAAATAGTTTTATTCATTTTGAGCATGTTTAACATGTAAATATCAAAAATTTATTCACATTTCTTATAATTTTGAATAGTCTAACACCAAAATATAAGCATTTTTGCCCATTTCAAACATGTTTAACATGTAAAGATTCAAACTTTATGTGTGTTTCCTATAATTTTGAATAACACAACACTAAAATTAAAGTGGTTTTGCTCATTTTGAACATCTTTAAATGTAAAGATTCAAAATTTATGTGCATTTCATATAATTTTGAATTTTGAATAATGTAACAACAAAATGTAAGTAGTTTTGCTTGTTTTAAACATGTTTAATGTGTAAAGATTCAAACTTTATGCACATTTCTTATAATTTTGAATAATGAAAGACCAAAATGTAAGTGATTTTGCTCATTTTGAACATGTTTAATCTGTAAAGATTCAAACTTTATACATGTTTCTTATAATTTTGAATTCTAAATAATGTAACACCAAAAAATAAATAACATTAAACTTTATATCAATTTCGAACATGTTTAATCTGTAAAGATCAAAGCGTAACTAGTTTTGCTTGTTTTGAACATTTTTAACATGTAAAAATTTAAACTTTATGCACATTTATTATAATTTTGAATAATGTAACATTGAAACATAAGCAATTTTGCTCATTTCAAAGATGTTTAACATGTAAAGATTCAAACTTTATTCATGTTTCTTATAATTTTGAAAAAAATAACACAAAAACATAAGTGGTTTTACTCATTTTGAACATGGTTAACATGTAATAATTCAAACTTTGCGTACATTTTTTATAATTTTGAATAATTTAACACTAAAACGTAAGTGTTTTTTCTCATTTTGAACATGTTCAACATGTAAAAATTCAAATTTTATGCACGTTTCTTATAATTTTGAATTTTGAATAATGTAACACCAAAACATAAATAATTTTACTCATTTCGAATGTGTTTAATATGTAAGGATTCAAAATTTATGCAAGCTTATTATAATTTTCAATAATGTAACACCAAAAAATAACTAATTTTGCTTATTTTGAACATATTTAACATGTAAAGAGTGAAAATTTATGTGTGTTTCTTTTAATTTTGAGTTTTGAATAATGTAACACTAAAATGTAAGTGGTTTTACTCATTTCAACCATGTTCAAAATGTAAAGATTAAAAAATTATGTATGTTTTTTATAATCTTGAATTTTGATTATTGTAACACCAAAATGTAAGTGGTTTTTCTTGTTTTGAACATGTTTAACATGTAAAGATTCAAACTTTATGTGCATTTTTTATCATTTCAAATTTTTATTAATGTAACACTAAAGCATAAATGGTTCTACTCATTTCAAACATGTTTAACATGTGAAATTTCAAAATTTATGCCTTTTGCCTATAATTTTGAATTTTGATTACCATAACACAAAAATGTAAGTGCTTTTGCTTGTTTCGAGCATGTTTAACATGTAAAGATTCAAAAAAATTGTGCATTTCATATAATTTTGAATTTGAATAACAAAAGACCAAAATGTAAGTGGTTTTGCTCATTTCAAACATGTTTAACATGTAAGGATTCAAAATTTACAGGCATTTTTTAAAATTTTGAATTTTGAATAATGTAAGATCAAAATATAAGTGGTTCTGCTCATTCAGGACATGTTTAACATGTAAAAATTCAAACTTAATGGATGTTTCTTATAATTTTGAATTTTGAATAACTTAATACCAAAAATTAAGTGATTTTATTTATTTTAAATATGTTTAACATTTAAAGATTCAAATTTTATGCGTATTTCTTATAATTTTGAATAACATAAAACCAAAATGTAAGTAGTTCTGCTTGTTTCGAATATGTTTAACATGTAAATATTTAAATTTTATGCATGTTTCTTATAATTTTAAATTTTGAATAATGTAAAACCAAAACTTAAGTGGCTTTGCTTGTTTCAAATATGTTTAACATGTAAAGATTCAAACTTTATGTGCATTTCTTATAATTTTGAATTTTGAATAGCATAAGACAAAAATTTAAGCAATTTTTCTTGTTTTGAACATGTTTAACATGTAAAGATTCAAAATTTATGCATGTTGTTTTATAATTTTGAATTTTGAATAATGTAACACCAAAAAATAAATAGTTTTGCTTGTTTTGAACATATTTAACATGTAAAGATTCAAAATTTATGTGCATTTCTTATAATTTTGAATTTTGAATAATGTAACACCAAAACGTAAGTGGTTATGCTCATTTCAAACATGTTTGATATGTAAAGATTCAAAGTTTATGCGTGTTTCTTATAATTTTTATTTTTTCATAACACAACACCAAAACGTAGGTGATTTTGCTCATTTCAAACATGTAAAGATTTAAGCATTTGTTATAATTTTGAATTTTGACTAATGTAACAACAATACATAAGTGGTTTTGCTCATTTCAAACATGTTTAGAATGCAAAGATTTAATCTTTATGCATGTTTCTTATTGTTTTGAATTTTGAATAACGTAACACCAAAGCATAAGCAATTTTTCTCATTTCAAACATGTTTAACATGTAAATATCTATGCTTTATGGGCATTTATTATAATTTTAAATAGTGTAACACCAAAATGTAAGTGGGTTTGCTTATTTTGAACATGCTTCACATGTAAATATTCAAACTATATGCATGTTTCTTATAATTTTGAATTTTCAATAATGTAAAAATAAAATGTAAGAAGTTTTGCTCATTTTGAACATGTTAACATGTAAAGATTCAAAATTTACACATGTTTTTATAATTTTGAATAACTTAACACCAAAATGTAAGCGATTTTACTTGTTTTGAACTTGTTTAACATGTAAAGATTCAAACTTTATATGCATTTCTTATAATTTAATTTTTTAATATTACACCAAAATATAATTAGTTTTGCTTGTTTTGAACATGTTTAACATCTAAAGATTCATATTTTATGTGCATTTCTTATAATTTTGAATTCTAAATAATGAAAAAACAAAATATAAGTGGTTTTACTCATTTCAAACATGTTTATCATGTAAATATTCAAACTTTATGCACATTTCTTATAATTTTAAAATTTGAATAATGTAAGACCAAAATGTAAGTCATTTTCTTCATTTTGAACATGTTTAACATGTAAAGATTCAAAATTTACATGGGTTTCTTATAATTTTGAATTTGGAATAACATAACAACAAAACGTAAGTGGTTTCATTCGTTTCCAACATGTTTAACATTTAAAGATTCAAACTTTATGCATGTTTCTTATAATTTTGAATTTTGAATAATGTAATACCAAAACATAAGTGGTTTTGCTCATTTTAAACATATTTAACATGTAAGGATTCCAACTTTATGCACATTTTTAATAATTTTTTAATAGTGTAACACCAAAACGGAAGAGGTTTTGCTCATTTTAAACATGTTTAACATGTAAAGATTCAAAATTTATGCGTGTTTCTTATAATTTTAAATTTTGAATAGGGTAACACAAAAATATAAGTGATTTTACTTGTTTTGAACATATTTAACATGTAAAGATTCAAACTTTATGTGTGTTTCTTACGATTTTAAATTTTAAATAAGGGAACACCAAAACGTAATTGGTTTTGCTTGTTTGGAACATTTTCAACATGTAAAGATTCAAATTTTATGTGTATTTCTTATAATTTTGAAAAATATAACACCAAAATGTAAGTGGTTTTACTAGTTTCAAACATGTTTAACATGTAAAGATTATAGCTTTATGCACATTTATTATAAATTTAAATAATGTAACACCAAAATGTAAGCGACTTTACTCATTTCAAAATTATTTAACGTGTAAAGATTCAAACTTTATGCATGTTTCTTATAATTTTGAATTTTGAATAATGTAACACTAAAACATAAGTAGTTTTGTTCGTTTTGAGCATGTTTAATGTGTAAAATTCAAAATTTATGCACATTTCTTATAATTTTAAATAACTAATGATGAAAATGTAAGCAATTTTGCTCATTTTAAACATATTTAAAATGTAAAGATTCAAATTTTATACGCGTTCATTATAATTTTGAATAACAACAGATGAAAACATAACCGATTTTTCTCATTTTGAACATGTTCAACATGCAAAGATTCAAACTTTGAGTGTGTTTCTTATGATTTTTTATTTAAAATAATGTAACACTAAAATGTAAGATTTTTTGCTCGTTTCAAACATGTTTAACATGTAAAGATTCAAATTTTATGCATGTTTCTTATAATTTTGAATTTTGAATAATGTAACACCAAAACATAAGTTGTTTTACTTGTTTTGAACATGTTTAACATGTAAAGATTCAAAATTTACACATGTTTATTATAATTTTGAATTTTGAATAATGTAACACTAAAACATAAGTAGTTTTACTATTTTTGAACATGTTTCATGTAAGGATTCAAATTATATGCACATTTCTTATAATTTTGAATAACATAACACCAAAATGTAAGTAGTTTTGCTCATTTTGAATACGTTTAACATGTAAAGATTTAAAATTTATATGGATTTTTTATGATTTTAAATTTTGAATAATGTAACATCAAAACATAAGTAGTTTTGCTTGTTTCAAATAACTTTACCATTTGAAGTTTCAAACTTTATGCACGTCTCTTATAATTTTGAATTTTGAATAATGCAACACCATAATGTAAGTGGTTTTGCTCGTTTAGAACATGTTTAACATGTAATGATTGAATATTTAGGCTTTTTTCTTATATTTTTGAATTTTGAATAATGAAACACCAAAATGTAAATAATTTGATTCATTTCAAACATGTTTAACATGTAAAAATTCAAACTTTATGCATTTTTCTTATAATTTTAATTTTTTAAAAATGTAACACCTAAATATAAGCACTTTTTCTTGTTTTGAACATGTTCAACATATAAAGATTCAAAATTTATGTGTGTTTCTTTTAATTTTGAATTTTGAATAATGTAACACAAAAACATAAGTGATTTCATTCATTTTGAATATTTTTAACATGTAAAGATTCAAACTTTGTGTGTGTTGCTTATAATTTTCAATTTTGATAATGCAACACCAAAATGTAAGTGGTTCTGCTCATTTTGAACATGTTTAACATGTAAAAATTAAAACTTTATGCATATTTCATATATTATTTAATCTTGAATAATGTAAAACCAAAATGTAAGCATTTTTGCTCGTTTTGAACTTGTTTAACATGTAAAGGTTCAAAATCTATGTGTGTTTCTTATTATTTTGAATTTTAAATAAGATAAGACCAAAACATAAGCATTTTTGCTCATTTTAAACATGTTTAACATGTAAATATTCAAATTTTATCTGTGTTTCTTATGATGTTAACTTTTAAATAATGTAAGACCAAATGTAAGCAATTTTACTTGTTTTGAACATGTTTAACATTAAAAGATTCAAACTTTATGCACATTTCTTATAATTTTAAAGTTTGAATTATGTAGCACCAAAATGTAAGCAATTTTGTTCATTTCAATCATGTTTAACATGTAAAGATTCAAACTTTATGCACATTTCTTATAATTTTGAATTTTGAATACCATAAAACAAAAATATAAGTGGTTTTACTCATTTCAAACATATTTAACATGTTAATATTTAAACTTTATGTGTGTTTATTACAATTTTGAATTTTGAATAACATAACACCAAATCATAAGCGGTTTTTCTCATTTTGAACATGTTTAACATGTAAAGATTTAAAATTTATGCATATTTCTTATAATTTTTAATTTTAAATAGTGTAACACCAAAACCTAAGTGCTTTTGATTTCTTAAAACATGTTTAACATGTAAATATTTTGAATTTTGAATAATGTAACACAAAAATGTAAGCAATTTACTCATTTCAAACATGTTTAATATGTAAAGATTCATATTTATGCACATTTATCATAATAAGAATGTAACATAAAAACATAAGTAGTTTTACTCATTTTGAATATGTTTAACATGTAAAGATTCAAACTTTATGCACATTTCTTATAATCTTAAATAACGTAACACCAAAACATAAGTAGGTTTTCTCATTTTAAATATGTTTAACATGTAAAGATTCAAACTTATGTGCATTTCTTATAATTTTGAGTTTTGAATAATAAAAAATCAAAACATAAGTGGTTTTGCTCATTTCTAACATGTTTAACATGTAAAGATTCAAACTTTATACACACTTTTTATATTTTTGAATTTTGAATAACATAACACCAAAATTTAAGTTATTTTGTTGTTTTGAACATGTTTAACATCTAAAGATTCAAAATTTATGCATGTTTCTTATAAATTTGAATAATGTAACCCTAAATTGTATGTAGTTTTGCTCGTTTCAAATATGTTTAACTTGTAAAGATTCAAACTTTATGTGCATTTTTTTTATAATTTTAAATAATGTAACACCAACATGTAAGCGATTTTGCTTGTTTTGAATATTTTTAACATTTAAAGATTCCAAAATTATGTGCATTTCTTATAATTTTGAATAACAAAAGATGAAAACATAAGTGGTTTTTCTCATTTAGAACATTTTTCACATGTAAGTATTCAAACTTTATATGTGTTTCTTATAAATTTTAATTTTGAATAATGTAACACCAAAATGTAAGTTGTTTTTGCTCATTTCAAATATATTAAACATGCAAAGTTTCAGAATTTATGCATGTTTCTTATAATTTTGAATTTCAAAAAATGTAACATGAAAAAGTAAGCTCTTTTGCTCATTCCAAACATGTTTAACATGTAAAGATTAAAACTTTATGCTCATTCCTTATAATTTTGAATAACATAAAACCAAATTATAAGTAGTTTTGTTTGTTTCAAACATTTTTAACATGTAAAGATTCAAACTTTACATATGTTTCTTATATTTTTGAATTTTGAATAATGTAACACCAAAATGTAAGCAATTTTGCTAATTTGGAACATGTTTAACATTTAAAGATTTAAATTTTATGCATGTTTCATATAATTTTGAATAACATAACACCAAAATGTAAGTGGTTTTGCTCATTTTGAATATGTTCAACATTTTAAGATTTAAAATTTATGCAAATTTCTTATAATTTTGAATTTTGAATAATGTAACACCAAAACATAAGCAATTTTGCTCGTTTCAAATAAGGTTAACATGTAAATATTCAAACTTTATGCATGTTTCTAATAATTTTGAATTTTGAATAATGTAACACCAAAACGTAAACAATTTTGCTCATTTAGAACATATTTAACATGTAAGGATTCAAACTTTATGTGCATTTTTTATAATTTTGAATTTTGAATAATGCAACACCAAAACATAAATGGTTTTACTTGTTTAGAACACGTTTAACATGTAAAGATTGAAACTTTATGTGTGTTTCTTATTTTTCTAAATTTTAAATAATGAAACACTAAAATGTAAGAAATTTTACTCATTTTTAACATTTTTAACATGTAAAGATTTAAACTTTACGCTTGTTTCTTATAATTTTGAATTTAAAAAATATAACACCAAAATCTAAGTGGTTTTGCTCATTTTGAATATGAATAACATGTAAATATTCAAACTTTATGCGTGTTTCTTATAATTTTGAATTTTGAATAATGTAACACAAAAACATAAATGATTTTGTTCATTTTGAACATGTTTAACATGTAAAGATTCAAACTTTATGTGTGTTGTTTATAGTTTTAAATTTTGAATAATGCAACACGAAAACATAAGTGGTTTTGCTCATTTTGAATATGTTTAACATGTAAATATTGAAACTTTATGTACGTTTCTCATATTTTTGAATTTTCAATAATGTAACACCAAAACATAAATTTATTTTCTTGTTTCAAACATGTTTAACATGTAAAGATTCAAACTCTATATGTGTTTCTTATTGTTTTGAATTTTGAATATGATAAGACAAAAGCATAATAGTTTTTGTTCATTTCAAACATGTTTAACATGTAAAGATTCAAACTTTATCTATGTTTCTTATAATTTTAAATTTTGAATAATGTAAGACCAAAATTTAAGAAGAAATATTAACATGTTTAACATGTGAAGATTCAAAGTTTATGCACATTTCTTATAATTTTAAATTTTGAATAATGTAACACTAAAACATAAGCAATTTCTTTCATTTTGATCATGTTTAACATGTACAGATTCAAACTTTATGCATGTTTCTTATAATTTTGAATTTTGAATAATGTAACACCAGAACATAATCAATTTTACTTATTTTGAACATATTTAACATGTTAAGATTCAAATTTTATGCGTATTTCTTTTAATTTTTAATTTTAAATAACGTAACACCAAAACATAAGTAATTTTTTCACATTTCAAACATGTTTAACATGTAAAGATTTAAACTTTATGCACGTTTATTATAATTTTAAAATTTAAAAAGCATAACACGAAAACTAATGTGGTTTTGCTCTCTTTGAACATATTTAACATGTAAAGATTAAAAATTTATGTATGTTTCTTATAATTTTAAATTTAAATAATGTAACACAAAAATGTAAGTAGTTTTGCTCATTTCAAACATGTTTAATATGTAAACATTTAAATTTTATGCATGTTTATTATAATAACATAACACCATAGCATAAAAGGTTTTGCTCATTTTGAATATGTTTAACTTGTAAATATTCAAACTGTATGCACGTTTCTTATAATATTAAATAATGTAACACCAAAATATAAGTGTTTTTACTCATTTCAAATATGTTTAACATGTAAAGATTCAAAATTTATGTGAATTTTTTATAATTTTGAATTTTGAATAATGAAAGACCAAAACATGTTTGACATGTAAAGACTCAAAAGTTTATACACATTTTTTATAATTTTGAATTTTGAATAACATAACACCAAAATGTAAGCACTTTTGCTCATTTCAAACATGTTTAACTTGTAAAGATTCAAACTTTATGCGTGTTTCTTATAGTTTTGAATAATATAACACTAAAATGGAAGTGGTTTTGCTTGTTTCGAACATGTTTAACTTGTAAAGATTCAAAATTTATGTACATTTCTTATAATTTTGAATTTTAAATAGCATAACACCAAAATATAAGTGGTTTTGCTTGCTTTGAATGTTTTTAACATGTAAAGTTTTAATCTTTATGCATATTTCTTATAATTTTGAATTTTGAATAATGAAAGATGAAAACAAAAGCTGTTTTTTTCGTTTCAAACATGTTTAACATGTAAATATTCAAACCTTATGTGCGTTTCTTATAATTTTTAATTTTGAATAATTTAACACTAAAATGTAAGTGGTTATGATCGTTTTGAACATATTAAACATGCAAAGATTCAAACTTTAGTCATGTTTCTTATAATTTTGAATTCTGAATAATGTAACACCAAAACTTATGTTTTTTTTCTCATTTCAAATATTGTTAACATGTCAAGATTCAAACTTTATGCACATTTCTTATAATTTTGAATTTTGAATAATGTAACACCAAAACATAAGTAGTTTTACTTGTTTCAAACATGTTTAACATGTAAAGATTCAAACTTTACACGTGTTTCTTATAATTTTGAATTTTGAATAATGTAACATCAAAATGTAAAAAAATTTACTCATTTCAAACATGTTTAACATGTAGATTCAAAATTTATGTGTGTTTCTTATAATTTTGAATTTTGAATAATGTAACACCAAAATATAAGTGGTTTTACTCGTTTCAAACATGTTTAACATGCAAAGATTCAAACTTTATGCATGTTTCTTATAATTTTGAATTTTGAATAATGTAACACAAAAACATAAATGATTTCATTCATTTTGAACATGTTTAACATGTAAATATTCAAATTTTATGTGTGTTGCTTATAGTTTTGAATTTTGAATAATGCAACACCAAAACATAAGCGGTTTTGCTCATTTTGAACATGTTTAACATGTCTTTAAAGATTGAAACTTTATACATGTCTCTTTTATTTTTGAATTTTGAATAAGGTAACACCAAAGCATAATCATTTTTGCTTGTTTCAAACATGTTTAACACGTAAAGATTCAAACTCTATGTACGTTTCTTATTATTTTGAATTTTGAATATGACAAGACCAAAACATAAGTATTTTTGCTCATTTTGAACATGTTTAAAATGTAAAGATTCAAACTTTATTTATGTTTCTTATAATGTTAAATTTTAAATAAGGTAAGAAAATATTTAGGCAATTTCTTATGCATATTTCTTTTAATTTTAAATTTTGAATAATGTAACACTAAAATGTAAGCAATTTCATTATTTGCAATCTTGTTTAACATGTAATGATTCAAAATTTATGCATGTTTCTTATAATTTTGAATTTTAAATAACATAACACCAAAACATAAATGGTTTTACTCATTTTGAATATATTTAACATGTTAAGATTCAAACTTTATGCTTGTTTCTTATAATTTTGAATTTTGAATAACGTAACAACAAAATGTAAGAAAATTTTCTTATTTCAAAAATGTTTAACATGTAAATATTCAAACTTTAAGCACATTTCTTATAATTTTGAATTTTAAACAACGTAACACTAAAATCTAAGTGGTTTATCTTGTTTTGAACATGTTTAACATGTAAAGATTCAAACTTTTTTTTATGTTTCTTATAATTTTAACTTTTGAATAATGTAACACAAAAACATAAGTGGTTTTGCTTGTTTCAAACATGTTTAAGATGTAAAGATTCAAATTTTATGAATGTTTATTATAATAATAACACAACACCAAAACATAAGCAATTTTGCTCCTTTTGAATATGTTTAACATTTAAATATTCAAACTTTATGCATATTTCTTATAATCTTAAATAACATAACACCAAAACATAAGTCGTTTTGCTCGTTTGGAACATGTTTAACCTATAAAGATTCAAACTTTATGTGCATTTCTTATAATTTTGAATTTTGAATAATGAAAGACCAAAACATAAGTGGTTTTTCTCATTTAAAATATGTTTAAAATGTAAAAATTCAAACTTTATACATGTTTTTTATAATTTTGAATAACATAACACCAAAATGTAAGTGGCTTTGCTCGTTTTGAACATGTCTAACATGTAAATATTCAAACTTTATACATGTTTTTTATAATTTAGAATTTTGAATAACTTAAGATCAAAGCGTAACTGGTTTTGAATATTTTAAACATGTAAAAATTCAAACTTTATGCTCATTTATTATAGTTTTAAATAATGTAACAGCAAAACATAAGCAATTTTGCTCATTTCAAACATGTTTAGCATGTAAAGATTCAAGCTTTATGCATGTTTTTTATAATTTTGAATAATGTAACACCAAAACATAATTGGTTTCACTCATTTTGAATATGGTTAACATAATTCAAACTTTATTTGCATTTCTTATAATTTTAAATTTTGAATAATGTAACACTAAAATGTAAGTGTTTTTACTTATTTTGAACATATTTAACATGTTAAGATCCAAATTTTATGCACGTTTCTTATAATTTTGAATTTTGAATAATGTAACACTAAAATGTAAGCAATTTTATTCATTTCAAACATGTTTAACATTTAAATATTCAAATTTTATGCACGTTTATTATAATTTTCAATAATGTAACACTAAAACATAAGCAATTTTACTCATTTTGAACATGTTTAACATGTAAAGAATGAAACTTTTTCTGCATTTCTTATAATTTTGAATAACATAACACCAAAATGTAAGCATTTTTTCTCATTTCAAATATGTTTAACATATAAATATTCAAATATTATGTGTGTTTCTTTTAATTTTGAATAACATAACACTAAAACGTAAGTGGTTTTATTTATTTTGAATATGTTTAAAATGTGAAGATTTAAAATTTATTTATGTTTATTATAATCTTGAATTTTGAATAATGTAACACCAATATGTAAGTGACTTTGCTCTTTTTGAACATGTTTAACATGTAAAGATTCAAACTTTGTGTGTTTCTTATCATTTCAAATTTTTATTAATGCAACACCAAAATGTAAATGGTTTTACTCATTTCGAACATGTTTAACATGTAAAATTTTAGACTTAATGTGTTTTTCCTATAATTTTGAATATCGTAACACAAAAATGTAAGTGCTTTTGCTCATTTCAAACATTTTTAACATGTAAAGATTCCAAAATTATGTGCATTTCATATAATTTTGAATAACAAAAGATGAAACTGTAAGTGGTTTTGCTCATTTTGAACATGTTTAACATTTAAAGATTCAAACTTTATGCACATTCTAAAAATTTTGAATTTTGAATAATGTAAGATCAAAATGTAAGTAGTTATGCTCATTTTAAATATGTTTAACATGTAAAGATTCAAAATTTATGAAGGTTTCTTATAATTTTGAATTTTTAATAACTTAATACCAAAACATAAGTGGTTTTACTCATTTTGAACATGTTTATCATGTAAAGATTCAAATTTTATACGTGTTTCTTATAATTTTGAATTTTGAATAATGTAAAACCAAAATGTAAGTAGTTTTGCTAGTTTTGAAAATGTTTAACATGTAAAGATTCAAACTTTATGCACGTTTCGTATAATTTTAAATTTCAAATAACATAAGACCAAAACTTAAGCGGCTTTGCTTGTTTTGAATATGTTTAACATGTAAATATTCAAAATTTATATGCATTTCTTGTAATTTTGAATTTTGAACAATATAAGACCAAAACTTAAGCAATTTTTCTCATTTCAAACATGTTTAACATGTAAAGATTCAAACTTTATGCATTTTTTTTATAATTTTAAATTTTGAATAATGTAACACTAAAACATAAATAGTTTTGCTTGTTTTGAACATGTTTAACATGTAAAGATTCAAAATTTATGTGTATTTCTTATAATTATGAATTTTGAATAATGTAACACCAAAACATAAGTGGTTATGGTCATTTCAAACATGTTTGATATGTAAAGATTCAAATTTTATGCTTATTTTTTATCATTTTTATTTTTTCATAACTCAACACCAAAACATAGGTGATTTTGTTTGTTTTCAACATGTTTAACATGTAAAGATTTAAAATTTATAGACATTTCTTTTAATTTTGAATTTTGAATAATGTAACTATAAAATGTAAGTGGTTTTGTTGGTTTTGAACATGTTTAGCATGTAAAGATTTAATCTTTATGCATGTTTCTTATAGTTTTGAATTTTGAGTAAGGTAACACCAAAGCAATAAGTAGTTTTACTTATTTCAAACATGTTTAACATGTAAATATCTAAGCTTTGTAGGTGTTTTTTATAATTTTAAATAATTTAATACCAAAACGTAAGTGGGTTTGCTCATTTCAAACATGTTTAACATGTAAAGATTCAAACTATATGTGGATTTTTTACAATTTTGAATTTTTAATATTGAAACATAAGTAGTTTTGCTCATTCCAAACATGTTAACATTTAAAATTTACACATGTTTCTTATAATTTTGAATTTTGAATAATGTAACATCAAAATGTAAGTGGTTTTACTTGTTTTGAACATGTTTAACATGTAAAGATTAAAAATTTATACATGTTCTTATAATTTTGATTTTTGAATAATATAACACCAAAATGCAAGCAATTTTGCTTGTTTTGAACATGTTTAACATGTAAAGATTCATACTTTATGTGCATTTCTTATAATTTTGAATTCTGAATAATGAAAAAATAAAATATAAGTGATTTTACTCATTTCAAACATGTTTATCATGTAAAGATTTAAATTTTATTCACATTTCTTATAATTTTAAAATTTGAATAATGTAAGACCAAAACAAAAGTTGTTTCGTTCATTTTGAACATGAAGTAAAAGATTCAAACTTTATACATGTTTCTTATAATTATGAATTTTGATTAACATAACAACAAAATGTAAGTGGTTTCATTCATTTGTGACATGATTAACATGTAAAGATTTAAATTTTTTTAATGTTTCTTAGAATTTTGAATTTTGAGTAACATAACACTAAAATGTAAAAGGTTTTGCTCATTTTAAACATATTTAACATGTAAGGATTCCAACTTTATGCACATTTCTTATAATTTTTTAATAGTGTAACACTAAAATGTAAGAGGCTTTACTCATTTTAAACATGTTTAACATGTAAAGATTCAAACTTTATGTGTGTTTCTGATTTGTTTGGAACATATTTAACATGTAAAGATTCAAACTTTATGTGTGTTTCTTATGATTTTGAATTTTGAATAATGGAACACCAAAACATAAGTGGTTTTGCTTGTTTGGAACATTTTTAACATGTAAAGATTCAAATTTTATGTGTATTTCTTATAATTTTAAATAATATAACACCAAAACATAAGTGGTTTTACTCATTTCAAACATGTTTAACATGTAAATATTCTAATTTTATGCACATTTCTTATAATTTTAAATAACATAACACAAAAATGTAAGTATTTATGCTTGTTTCAAACATGTTTAACATATAAAGATTCAAAATTTATGTGTGTTTCTTATAATTTAAAATTTTGAATAATGTACCACCAAAATGTAAGCAGTTTTGCTCATTCAAACATGTTTAACATGTAAAGATTCAAAATTTATACATGTTTCTTATAATTTTAAATTTTAAATAATGTAACATCAAAATGTAAGTGGTTTTACTTGTTTCAAATATGTTTAACATGTAAAGATTTAACATTTCTTATAATTTTGAATAATGTAACTCCAAAATGTAAGTAGTTCTGCTCCTTTCACACATGTTTAACATGTAAAGATTCAATTTTTAAGCGCATTTCATATAATTTTGAATTTTGAATAGTGTAAAACCAAAATATTAGTTTTGCTCATTTTGAACATGTTTAACATGTAAATATTCAAAATTTGTGTGTATTTCTTATAATTTTGATTTTTGAATAATGAAAGATCAAAATATAAGTGATTTTACTCATTTCAAACATGTTTAACATGTAAAGATTCAAACTTTATGTGCATTTGTTATAATTTTGAATTTTGAGTAACAAAAGATGAAAATATAAGTTATTTTACTTGTTTTGAACATGTTTAACATATAAAGATTCAAAAAATTTGTCTGTTTCTTATAATTTTAGATTTTAAATAACATAACACTAAAAGGTTAGCAATTTTTCTCATTTCAAACATATTTAACATGCAAATATTTAAAATTTATGCATATTTCTTATAATTTTGAATTTTGAATAATGTAATACCAAAACATAAGCAATTTCGCTCATTATGAACATGTTTAACATGTAAAGAATTTAAAATTTATGCGTATTTATTATGATTTTAAATTTTGAATAACATAACACCAAAACATAGGTAGTTTTTCTAATTTTGAATATGTTTAACATGTAAATTCAAACTTTATGTATCACAACCTTAAATTTTGAATGACGTAATACCAAAGCTTAAATAGTGTTGAACGTGTTTAAGATATAAAGATTTGAATTTTGTGTATATTTCTCATAATGCATCCCAAATTTGAAATTTGAATGACATAATACCATAGATTAATAGGTGTTGAATATGTTTAATATCAAAATATTCAAAATTTATGTGCATTTATCATTATGCATGACAACTTTGAAATTTGAATGATGTAATATTGAAGGTTAAGTAGTGTTGAATGTATTTAAGATTCAAAGATCTAAAATTTATGCACATTTATCATAATGTATCACAAATTTTAAATTTAAATGATGTATTACCAAAGATTAAGTAGTTTTGAACATGTTTAAGATTTAAAGATTCTAAATTTATGTGCATTTATCATAATTCATCACAACTTTGAAATTTAAATGATATGTAATACTGAAGATTAAGTGGTTTTGAATGTGTTTAAGATCTAAATATTTAAAATTTATGTGTTTCACATAATGCATCACAACTTTGAAATTTGAATGATATGTAATACCAAAGCTTAAGAAATTTTGAATGTATTTAAGATCTAAGGATTCAAAATTTATGAGCATTTATCATAATGTATTACAACTTTGAAATTTGAATTATATTCAATAAAAATGCTTAAGAAGTTTTGAACGTGTTAAGTTCCAAGGATTCAAACTTTATGCATGTTTCTCATAATATATCATGAATTTTAGATTTGAATGATATACAATACCAAAGTTTAAGTGGTTTTGATTGCGTTTAAGATCCAAAGATTTGAATATTATGCATGTTTCTCATAATGTATAAGAACTTTTAAATTTGAATGATATGAAATAATAAAGTTTAAGAGGTTTTGAACATATTTAAGATCCAAAGATTTGAACTTTATGTGTGTTTCTCATAATGCATCGCAAACATTAAAATTTTAATGATATGAAATACCAAAGCTTAAGAATTTTTAAACATGTTTAAGATTCAAAGATTTGAACTTTATGCTCATTTCTCATAATGCATCACAACTTTGAAATTTGAATAATAGGCAATACCGAAGCTTAAGTAGTTTTGAACATGTTTAAGATCCAAAAATTTAAATTTTATGCCCATTTCTCATAATACATCACAAATTTTAAATTTGAATGATATGTAATTTCAAATCTTAAGTGGTTTTGAAAAATTTTAAGATCCAAAGATTTGATCTTTATGATCATTTTTCATAATGCATCACAACTTTTAAATTTAAATGATATGCAATACTAAATATTAAGTAGTTTTAAACATATTTAAGATCTAAAGATTCAAACTTTATAAACATACATTTCTCATAATGCATAAAAACTTTGAAATTTTAATTATATAAAATACCAAAGCACAATAAGTTTTAAACATGTCTAAGATCCAAAGTTCAAAATTTTATGCATGTTTATCATAATGCATCATAACTTCTAAATTTCAATAAAATACAATACCAAAGCTTAATAGGTTTTGAATGTGTTTAAGATCCAAAAATTCAAAAATTTTACACATTTCTCACAATGCATCACAATTTTGAAATTTGAATGATATGTAATACCAAAGCTTAAGTGATTTTAAATGTGTTTAAGGTATAAAGATTTAAACTTTATATTTTTTTCTCTAATGCATGACAACTTTGAAATTTGGATGATATGTAATACCAAAGATTAAATAGTTTTGAATGTATTTAAGATCTAAAGATTCTAACTTTATGTAAATTTATAATAATGCATCACAACTTTGAAATCTGAATGATATGTAATACCAAAGTTTAAGTGGTTTTGAACATGTTTAAGATCTATAGATTTGAAATTTATGTGCATTTCTCATAATGAATTACAAATTCTAAATTTAAATGATGTAATACCAAATATTAAGTGGTTTTAAATGTGTGTAACATCATATTATTTAAAATTTATGCACATTTATCATAATACATTGTAACTTTGAAATTTGAATCATATGTAACACACAAGTTTAAGTGGTTTTGAACGTGTTTAACATCTAAAGATTTAAAATTTATGTACATTTATCATAATGTATCACAAAATTTAAATTTGAATAATGTGTATTACCAAATATTAAGTGGGTATGAATGTGTTTAAGATCCAAATATTTTAAATTTATGTTCATTTATTATAATGAATCACAACTTTGAAATTTGAATGATATGTAATATTAAAGATTAAGTGGTTTTAAATGTGTTTAATCTCTAACAATTAGAATTTTATGCATGTTTTTTATAATGAATCTCAATTTTGAAATTTAAATTATATATAATACAAAATATTAAGTGGTTTTTAAAGTGTTTAAGATTCATAGATTTTAACTTTATGCTCATTTTTCATAATTTATTACAACATTTAAATTTGAATGATATGGGATACCAAAGTTTAAGCAGTTTTGAATATGTTTAAGATCTAAAGATTTGAAATTTATTCTCATTTCTCATAAGACATTACAAATTTGAAATTTGAAAGATATATAATACCAAATCTTAAGCATGTTTGAACTTATTTAAGATCCAAAGATTGAAACTTTATGCACATTTCTCATAATACATCACAACATTAAAATTTGAATGATATGTAATACCAAAGATTAATAAGTTTCCAACATGATTAAGATCCAAATATTTGAAATTTATGTGTGTTTCTCATAATGCATCACAAATTTGAATTTTGAATGATATGTAACATTGAAACTTAAGTAGTTTTAAACGTGTTTAAAATCCAAAGATTAGAACTTTATACATATTTATCGTAATGCATCACAACTTTGAATGACATAATAATGAAGCTTAAGAGGTGCTTAACGTGTTTAAGATCTAATTATTTGAATTTTATTCATATTTTTCATAATGCATCTCAAATTTGAAATTTGAATGACATAATATTGAAGCCTAATGGTGTTTGAATGTGTTTAAGATCTAAAGATTCAAACTTTATGTGTATTTATTATAATACATCAAAACTTTTAAATTTGAATGACATAATATCGATCCCCTGAGATCTGAATCAAAATGTCTTTGATCTCACACTATAAACCCTCTTGGCTTTCATCACTCATTGCACTCATCACTATAGAATCAAAGTTTAGGGTATTCACAACGATTATAACTTTCTTAGATGTAGAAAACTATTGAAAACAAAGTTTTGGAAATGTGTTGAATGTGTTTAAGATCCAAATATTTGAAATTTATGAGAATTTTTCATAATGTATCCCAAATTTGAAATTCAAGTGATATAATATCAAAGCTTAAGCGATGTTGAATGTGTTTAATATCCAAAAACTCAAATTTTATGTGCATTTCTCATAATGCATTACAAGTTTGAAATTTGAATGATGTAATACCAAAGGTTAAGAGGTGTTTAACATGTTTAAGATCTAAATATTTAAAATTTATGCATGTTTTTGATAATGCATCATAACTTTGAAATTTGAATGATATATAATACTGAGGTTTAATTGGTTTTAAATGTGTTTAAGATCTAAAGATTTAAACTTTACGCTTATTTATAATAATGCATCATAAATTTAAAATTTGAATGATATCGAATATCAAATCTTAAGTGGTTTTGAACGTGTTTAAGATCCAAAAATTCAAACTTTATTCACATTTTTTATAATGCATCAAAACTTTTAAATTTTAATGATATGTAATATTGAAGTTTAATTAGTTTTGAACATGTTTAAGATCTAAATATTTGTACTTTATTATCATTTCTCATAATGCATCATAACTTTTAAAATTAAATTATGTATCCAAAGAATTAAACTTTATGTGCATTTCTTATAATGCATCGTAACATTGAAATTGGAGTGTTATATAATAGTGAAGCTTAAGGAGTTTTGAACATGTTTAAAATTCAAAGATTATAAGTTTATGTGTATTTCTCATAATGCATTGAAACTTTGAAATTTGAATGATATGTAATAGTAAAACTTAAGTAGTTTGGAGCATGTTTAAAATCCATATATTAGAACTTTATGCATGTTTTTCATAATGCGTCGTAACTTTGAAATTTGAGTGATGTAATACAGAAGCTTAAGTGGTGTTGAATGTGTTTAAGATCCATAGATTTGAAATCTATGTGCATTTATCATAATTAATTCTAATTTTGAAAATTTAATGACCTAATACCAAAGCTTAAGTGATGTTGAACGTGTTTAAGATCTAAAGATTTGAACTTTATGTGTGTTTCTTGTAATGCATTATAACTTTCAAATTTGAATGATGTAATATTAAAGATTAAGTGATGTTTGACATGTTTAAGATCTAAAGATTTGAAATTTGTGTGCATTTCTCATAATGCATTCCAAATTTGAAATTTGAATGACATAATATTGAAGCTTAAAATGTGTTGAATATGCTTAATATTCAAAGATTTAATATTTATGTGCATTTATCATAATGCATCATAACTTTAAAATTTGAATGATATAATACTAAAGGTTAAGTAGTGTTGAGTGTGTTTAAGATCCAAATATTTAAACTTTATGTATATTTATCAGGATACATCACAACTTTAAAATTTGAATCATGTATTACCAAAACATAAGCAGTATTGAATGTGTTTAAGATCCAAACATTTTAAATTTATGTGCATTTATCATAATGCATCATGACTTTCAAATCAAAATGATATGTAATGCTAAAGATTAAGAGGTTTTGAATGTGTTTAAGATCAAAATATTTAAACTTTATGCATGTTTCTCATAATGCATTGTAACTTTAAATTTTAAATGATATGTAATACCAAAGCTTAAGCAATTTTAACTATGTTTAAGATCCAAATATTTAAATTTTATGAGTGTTTCTCATAATATATCACAAATTTGAAATTTGAATGATATTGAATACCAAATATTAAGATATTTTGAATGCATTTTAGATCTAAAGATTCAAAATTTATGCACATTTCTCATAATGCATCATAATTTTGAAATTTGAATGATATGCAATATTGAAGCTTAAGTAGTCTGATCATGTTTATGATCCAAATTTTGAACATTATGAATATTTCTCATAATGCATCATAACTTCTAAATTTGAATGATATGCAATATTGAAGCTTAAATAGTTTTGAACATGTTTAAGATCCAAAGATTCAAACTTTATGTGTATTTATTATAATGCATCACAACTTTTAAATTTGAATGATATGCAATACCAAAGCTTAAGCAATTTTGAATTTGTTTAAGATTCAAAGATTTGAACTTGTTTAAGTTTAAAATATTTGAAATTTATGCACATTTCTCATAATAAATCATAACTTTGAAATTTGAATTGTAGGCAATACTAAAGCTTAAGTGGGTTTGAATGTATTTAAGATCTAAAGATTTAAAATTTTTACATATTTTTCATAATGCATCACAAAATATGAAATTTTAATGATATGTAATATCCAAGATTAAGTGATTTTGAATGTGATTAAGATCAAAATATTTGATCTTTATGAATATTTCTCATAATGCATCACAACTTTAAAATTTAAATGATATGCAATACTAAAGCTTAAGTAGTTTTGAACATGTTTAAGATCCAAAGATTTGAAATTTATACATGTTTTTCATAATGAATCCAAAACTTGAAATTTGAATGATATGCAATACCAAAGCTTAAGAAATTTTGAACATGTTTAAGATCCAAAATTTTAAACTTTGTGTATTTCTTATAATGCATCATAACTTTGAAATTTGAATGAAATGCAATACCAAAGCTTAAGAGGTTTTTAATGTATTTAAGAACCAAAGATTTGAATTTTATGTGTGTTTTTCATAATGCATCACAATTTTGAAATCTAAATGATATATAATATAGAGTTTCAGCGGTTTTGAATATGTTTAAGATCTAAAGATTTGAAATTTATGCACGTTTCTCATAATGCATCGTAACTTTGAAATTTGAATGATATGTAATACCAAAGCTTAAGCAATTTAAAAATGTTTAAGATCCAAAGATTCAAATTTTATGTGCATTACTCATAATGCATCATAAATTTGAAATCTAAATTATATGTAATACTGAAGCTTAAGTGGTTTTGAACATGTTTAAGATCCATAAATTTGAACTTTATATGCATTTCTCATAATGCTTCTCAACCTTTAAATTTGAATGATATAATACCAAAGCTTAAGCATTTTTGAACGTGTTTAAGATCTGAAAATTCAAAATATATTTGCATTTCTCATAATATATTATAATTTTTAAATTTTAATCATATGTAATACACAAGATTAAGTGGTTTTGAATGTGTTTAAGATTTAAAGATTAGAACTTTATGAAAATTTATAATAAAGCATCACAACTTTGAAATTTGATTGGTATGTAATACTGAAACTTAAATGGTTTTGAACATGTTTAAGCTCTAAAAATGAGAAATTTATGAATATTTTTCATAATGCATTACAAATTTGAAATTTAAATGAAATATAATACCAAAACTTAAGTTTTTTTGAAAGTTTTTAAAACATATCACAACATTAAAATTTGAATGATATGTAATACCAAAGCTTAAGTAGTTTTGAACCTATTTAAGATCCAAAGATTTGAGCTTAATGCACATTTCTCATAATCCATTACAAGTTTTAAATTTGAAGGATATGTAATACCAAAACTTAATTAGTTTTGAACATGTTTAAAATTCAAAGATTTAAATTTTATGTACATTTCTCATAATGCATCATGACTTTGAAATTTGAATGATATGTAATTTTGAAGCATAAGTGGGTTCGAACATGTTTAAGATCCAAAGATTCAAATTTTATGTGTATTTATCATAATGCATCACAACTTTGAAATTTGAATGATATGTAATATTGAAATTTTATGCATGCTCCTCATAATTCATCGTAACTTTAATGTTTCAATAATATATAATACCAAAGCTTAAGTGGTTTTGAAAGTGTTTAAGATCACAAGATTCAAACTTTATGCTTATTTCTCATAATGCATCACAACTTTGAAATTTAAATGATATGCAATAGTGAAGCCTAAGCAATTTTCAATATGTTTAAGATCCAAAGATTGGAAATTTATGCATATTTTTCATAATGTATCGTAACATTGTAATTTGAATGATGTAATACCAAATATTAAGTAATTTTGAATGTATTTAAGATCTAAAGATTCAAACTTTATGCATATTTCTTATAATGCATGTATTTAAGATCACAATTTTTAAATTTGAATGATATGTAATACAAAAACTTAAGTAGTTTTAAATGTGTTTAAGATCCAAAGATTTGAACTTTATATTTTTTTTCATAATGCATCAAAACTCTTAAATTTGAATTATATGTAATACTAAAGATTAAGTTATTTTTAACATGTTTAAGATCCAAAGATTTAAACTTTATATGTGTTTCTCATAATCCATCATAAATTTGAAATTTGAATGATATATAATACTGAATCTTAAGTGGTTTTAAATATATTTAAGATCCAAAAATTCAAACTTTATGTGTGTTTCTCATAATGCAATGCAACTTTGAAATTTGAATGATATGCAATACTAAAGCTCAAGCAGTTTTGAACATGTTTAAGATCTAAATATTCAAACTTTATGAATGTTTCTCACAATCCATGACAACATTGAAATTTGAATGATATGCAATACCAAATCTTAAGAGGTTTTTAACATGTTTAAGATCTAAATATTCAAATTTTATACATATTTATCATAATGCATCATAATTTTGAAATTTGAATGATATGAAATACTAAATATTAATCTATTTTGAATGTGTTTAAGATCTAAAGATTCAAATTTTACGCACATTTCTCATAATATTTCATAACTTTGAAAATTGAATTATATATAATACTAAAGCTTAAGTGGTTTTGAATGTATTTAAGATCCAAGGATTTAAACTTTATACTCATTTCTCATAATGCATCACAACTTTGAAATCTGGATGATATGTAATACCAAAGCTTAAGTAGTTTTGAGTGTGTTTAAGATCTAAATATTCAAAATTTACGCGTATTTCTCATAATTCATCACAACTTTAAAATTTTAATGATATGTAATACCAAAGCTTAAGTGGTTTTGAACATATTTAAGATATATAGATTCAAAATTTAAGTGCATTTTTTATAATGCATCATGTAGTCATATAAAATGTCTAAATTAGTAGTTTGAGTGTGGCTTGTGACACCCCATCCATAGGTCATTTTTGCATGCTTTTACGACCCTTCTAGACACCTTTTTACTCATTAACAGTCATCCAAAACCTTCTAAATGATCATTCGACCTTAGCTAGATAGTATTCCCTATGTTAATCTTATTCCCCTAGGTTTTTAGTATATATGACAACAATTCCCCATTTGGACTATAGCACCCCATAGAGAAGTGTTCCATTTTTAGTGGTCCT
The DNA here is from genome assembly GCA_037957365.1 of Torreya grandis. NCBI lineage: Eukaryota > Viridiplantae > Streptophyta > Pinopsida > Cupressales > Taxaceae > Torreya > Torreya grandis. The sequence continues at coordinate 2,124,360 of JARHVA010002060.1, forward strand.
ATCTATTTGCACTTTGAGCCCTAATGGTCATTTTCATCTGGTCCCTATCCTTAATTAGGTCATCTTAGTATGAATACATCTAACCCATGACCAAATTTTCCCTATGAAAACCCACTCAAAGCTTATTTACAAGGGAGGTGACCAAACTTACAAAGAAAGAATAAAAATAAAGCCCTAAGGCAAACTTCCCTATTTTTTATATATAGTCACTCAAAATAGCTGAAAACATACTCAAATCTTCAGACCAATCTCTATCCACCTCAAACACTATCAAATTTGGCATTTGCATCTGCATCACACTATTTTACAAAGCTCATTAGGTGGAAGAACTACATATGACATGATCACTCTTTGGAGTATTGCTATGTAGACACCATGCCCACATAAGGGGTGTGGATTGCATGTTTAATACATATTCACACTAACTCCCCCTTTTTATCAAGTTACTCAAATATCATTTTATCAAACATGATAGAGGGTTAGGGTTTGAAGACAAAATCAGATCCATAGTGAATTTCATCAATAACCAGTGCTCAATTTTTCATAGGCACACTCACACAAGGACAACATAACTACCCATAAAGTTTTGGGTCTTTGTGAATAGTTTAGATAACAATAGTAGGAACAAATAATAGCATTAGACACAAAATCATTATTCACTTTTTGATGCTCTTATCCTTTCACTGAATGAAAGCCAAATTTATGTTTATAACACATTCCCAATCTATATCAATCATCTCAATCTATTTTCTAGCTAAGTTATATTTCTTCTTATTTATTGTTATTTTTAGAAAGGTGAAAAATATAAATAGTTACATAAATTAGGACTATATTTATTATTATATTTTGTAATATTTAATAATTTAGAGACCCTTAACTAAAATAGGAATAAAAATCCATTACTCCCAAATAAGTTAAAACATTTGGTGAACCCAACTTACTTCATTTGCACAAAAAAACCCTATAAACCCTAGGGAAAATTTCTTGCTAATTTTAAAAATATTCTTTTGATTTTTCCTGAATATATAAATCAAAGTTTCACATTAAATTTTTAAACTTCATGATAGTAATTTTAAAAATCATTTATTTCAAACCCTAGTTGGATATACTAGTTCCCTATGCTTTTGAAGTATCACTTTACATGTTAGTGAGCTTCATATTATAGTTTGATGTTTTTTATAAATCAGATTTCACATAAAATCGAAAATGGATCTCACTTATTTCAAAACATTTCTTGCAAAAATTAAGGAGTCCATACTTGGTCCTATCATGTATATGAATGATGAAGTTTACTATATGTTAATGCAAATCTTCTTTCTTTCCCTTTCATGCTTACTTTTTATAATATGGGATGATATTAAGAACTTTATTGCTAAACATGTTAAGATTACTTTCTTTTAAAGCAATTTTTACTTTTATTTTAATACAAGGTTTAATTATTTCTTTTACATACTCTCTCTCTCTCTCTCTCTCTCTCTCTCTCACACACACACACACACACACACACACACACACACACACACACACACATGCAAAAGAATTTTCAACTCTATCTTGATAAACATGTTAGAAATGTCATGTTACAAGTCAAAGTTTTTTATGCATTAGTGCAAATTTCCATGCTCTATATCCCTTGTTTGATATATCTCATGTGGAATGTTATTTATAATCATATTGCTATATAATTTATAAATCTAATTACATGCATTTCATCCCACATACATGGTTTTTACCTTGATGTATTTAACTCTTTTGCCACTTTTGAGTATCTCCCTATCACTAGTAGACACAAGAAAAAACTAGTAGTTATATCTATTCCTCCTGACTTCAAACTTGGCTCACCTAGCTCTTATCCCACACCTACTACCAGATATATGCCTTTAGTAGATCATGTGGTACATGTTATCACCCAAGTTTATGAAGATAGGTAGGTTGATTACACCCATGGATATATCTTTATTGCTCAGGTTAACACCTCTCCACTAGTTATAGTTCTTCCTTTAATTGAGATTTAGACATAGTTCATACACTTCTATGCAGACCTATCTTAGAGCGATCACTACATCAGTAATAGTTTTAGGACTCTAGATAGTTTCCAATTATAGTATTCACACCCAAGGTAGTATCATTGAAGTCTCATTCCTCTACACACATATCACATTTTTAGATAACTTCTTCTACTACTAGATGGGTCCCTAAGAGCCACATAGTTGCATCCACTTCTTAGAGTTATAAGAGGACCCCATAATCAGTTTTTACTATAAATATTTTAGAGCACTTACAACATACACAACTTTTAGAGTTGTGGTATCAACCCTTCCATCATGCTTCATGATCATGCACGATCCCTCTCCTTGATATAGGATAAAATGATAGGGAGTCTCTTATGAGACTCATCAGTTAGTATCATTTCTTCTTAGACTTTTTTGTACATAATGTCTAAGCTTACTTGTACATAGTTTATTTTCACTTTCTTGTAAATAGTTTCCTTATGATTACTTTTACATAGATTATTTAAAAATACCAAAAGTAATATAATATTTCAAAATACAAAAATATTCAAATAACTCAAAACACCAAAAAAATTTCAACTGTATGCATTATCCATGCTTTACATTCTACTACCATTCTAGACTTACATTTTGTGGTTCTATGCTATTGTTTGTCAATTTATCTACATTACCATACTTCACTTGATCTTCTTTGAGTGTGTGTAATGACACCTATATCCTTGATTACTTCACTCTACCCATTGAGGGGGCATCTTACTTTTACATTCAAGATATACATCGACATATATACTCATCAGGGGCATCTTCTACATGACTACACCATCCAATTTATGTCATTTCTACACCACACACTCTAGTTATAATGTGGATGTGTATTACATACTAGCTTACATAGATTATTCTATCGACACTCACTAGTATATAACACTTGTGTATTTCTTAGCATCTACCTAGTCTTGTACTACATGTTTTGTATAATTTCACTTATTTTTTTGATTAGTTAGATGTGATAGTATTTCCAACATTTATATGCCTTTCCTTCTTTCTTTGAGTAGCTATATGTGATTGCATTTCTCATTTCTTGTTTTATTACTTATGTCTGACTTAGGACATTTACCAATGTCTTTTTCTTGTACTCTTTGTATGTGCTTGTGGCCCTTGTGCTAATCTTATATTTTTGAAATTGTATGTGTATGTCAACATTTGAACATGGCTTATATGCTTACTTTCCTAGTTTGAGTAACATGTGCACATTTCCCTTGTTTGCTTGGCCCCTTGGCCTCTTTTGTATGTTTCTTGCTTCTTACCTTACATGATTGTTTGCTTATTTTCTTCTCAATTGTTTACAATGCCATGATATATATCATGCATTATCTTGCCTTCTTAGATGCCATGATGAACATCATGCTCCATACCTCTTTGACAACTAACTAGATTTCTAGTTTTAGTTTAGTATACTACACATGCTATTACATTATTACATCTATCTAGGCATACCACTATTGATCTGACAATCTTCAGTATAAATTATGTTATATCTTGAAACATCTTTTGGAATATCATTGATATATCATTTATTTCATAGCATAACACACTTGTAGGGATATTTACTCTTAGGACAATCATTACAGGGTCTTCATTCCTACCCTCAAAAGAGGGGGAAATAAATAGGGGTTTTATCATAGAGATCAAAGCCCTTTATCGGTGAAAATCAATTTTTAGAATAATAATCAAAATTCAAAACATGCATAACAAACAATAAAATAGTGATGAACATAGAACAATCATAAGTAATAGTAAAGGATAAGAGAACCCATTAAGAATACAATGCCCTATATCAAAGTGTTCACTTTTTGATGCTCCTATCCAAATAATCAAAAACTCAAATTTTTTATAAATAGACATAAAAGTAAGGTCAATTATCCATATTTTTAGGTTTAGTTTAGATTAGGATGTTTTAGTATAGTTTTACTTAGATTATCTAGATATAGGGGCATTATGTTTGGCATGATAGCTCTCACTTCCATTTTTAGATTAGGTAGTTGATACAACTTCTAGATCAGAATCCATATTATAAACACTAGTGATTGGGAGCAATGTACGTGGCACATTTTCCTTATTTTCTTTCCATTTCATTATATTACCTAGGTATTCTCAGTAGTTTCATGCCTTATTTAATTTTTAGGTGGTTGACATCATGTCAAAGTAGCTTTCATATAAGTCTAGTTCCTAGTTTTGAAGTGGTTTTGATATAGACCTAATCTCCACCTTTTGAAGTGGCCAAGATTGGCTTATTTCTTAGTACACATTCGACTATCCATGCCACATTGTCATATTATAGAGCATTCATGGGCTTCATGAGCCATCTCATATGACACACATTTATATTGGTATAAGTTCATAATTCACACTTAGTGGATAATGATGGAAACAAAGGACTTAGCTAGCCTTTGTATTCTTGAGCCACCTACTCAAAGGGATTAGACATAGTCCAAACATTGATTAACACATGCATGATCATATAGCTTCACTACATAATGGTCGATGATGGAGCCAAAGTGCCATCCTTTATATTCTTTAGCCACCCTCTAAGAATTGAGTACTCAGCTCCATTCATGATATTAATCTTGGTACAACACATACTCAACATCATTATAAGATTTGTATTGGTTGGCATACCTAGTGAGGCATATTTATTCCTTTTTATTCCTCTCTCTTTTACCTAGCCTTTGTACATTATTATTTTATACATAACATGTTTAGTAAAAGCTAATCTACTCCTTGTTTTCTCTTGCAAATTTATGCTTCACACTATGCTCTCTCTAGGCACACTCAACATCACACATCTTTATGGGCTTCACCCTTGTAGATAAGTTTAGGTACATTGTCTATTTTTCCTTTATCCTAGTATTTCACTTTGATACATCATTAGATTAAGTGGGGGGGGGGGAATGTAGTCATATAAAATGTCTAAATTATTATTTTAAGTGTGGCTTATGACACCCCATCCATAGGTCCTTTTTGCATGCTCTTGCAACCCTTCTAGACACCTTTTTTCTTATTACCAATCATACAAAACATTTTAAATGCTCATTTTACCTTATCCAGATAGTATTATTCATGCCAATCCTATTCCCCCAAGTCTTGAGCCTATAAGACAAGAGCACCCCATAAAGAAGTGACCCATTTTTGATAGTCCTATCCATTTGCACTTTGATCCCCAATAGTCATTTTCATCTTGCCCTTATATTTAATTATGTTAGGCTAGCATGAATACATCTGACCCATGACCAATTATTCCTTATAAATTCCCACTCAAAGGTCATTTACAAGGGAGGTGACAAAATATACAAATCAAGAAAGAATAAAAACAAAGAAATAAGGAAAACTTCCATATTCTTTACACACAGGCACCCAACATAGATATAAACATACTCAAATCCTTATACCAATCTATAGCCACCTCAAACACTTCAAATTTGGTATTTAAATTTGCATCACACTATTTCACAAAACACACTAGGTGGGAGAACTACATATGGCTTGTGTATGCAATCAAAATTTTATGATGCACATGAATCAATCTTAGATCAGATAAGATATATCATACCTACACTTCCAATTAGGGGGCACACTTGTTAAGCAAGATCATGACCAATATGAGGATCTGTTAGACTTGATTAGGGGATCACTTGTATCATCTATCATAACACATCATGCTAGGCAAGGTTCTAAAGCCTATAGTCTAACATAATTACACAACCCTAAAAGAGTCTTATGGTTTTTATATTCACTTATGATAATAAACAAAAAAGTAAAATAATCTAATAATAATAAAAGTAAAATAATCTAGTGCTCACCAAACCTTGTGGCACAAAGTGGGGGTTTAAGAGAAAAACAAGTAAATAACAACTAAACTAAACATGTATAGGAGACATACTCACATATATGTCTACAAAATCCTAATACATGGAAGAAAAGAATACATAATTCATTGTCTATCTACTCTTATAAAGGAGAAATAAAGTTAGGAGTACTTACCTTTGAAGATGAACTTGCCGAGTCTCAACTCTCCCTTCGCCAATGGTTCTTTGCAAGAGATTGTTGTGGCTTGGAATCATAACAAAGATAAATTAGGTCTAGGATACATGAGCTACCTAATCATCCCAAAGAATTATCCAAAAGACTTGATCAGAGCTCCAATGAAATTATTGAACCCTAACTAAAGCTTTATTCCTCAATTAGAATGGTCAATAAGTAGATGTTTGTTCACACCTTTTTGCTTAATTCAACTTTCTTATGAAATGGTAAGGAATTACCTTGTATATATAGTAGTATCTCACCCTATAGAATTTTGAACATGTCAGTTGTGCTAGGTCGACCAAGTTGATGTAGCACATTATCAGGCTAATGCTTGAAGTTTGTGTTAGGTCAGTCAGGATGCAAAGAAAAAGGAAAGGCAAAATATCCCTAGAATAAGGTAGGTTAACCTGGTCGCCCTAGCTTATTCTAGGGATATTTTGCCTTTCCTTTTTCTTTGCATCTTGACTGACCTAACACAAACTTCAAGCATTAGCCTGATAATGTGCTACATCAACTTGGTCGACCTAGCACAACTGATATGTTCAAAATTCTATAGGGTGAGATACTACTATATATACAAGGTAATTCCTTACCATTTCATAAGAAAGTTGAATTAAGCAAAAAGGTGTGAACAAACATCTACTTATTGACCATTCTAATTGAGGAATAAAGCTTTAGTTAGGGTTTAATAATTATAAGCTAGGTCGACCAGGTTGACCTACCTTATTATAGGGATACTTTGCCTTTCCTTTTTCTTTGCATCCTGATTGACCTAACACAAACTTCAAGCATTAGCCTGATAATGTGCTAGAATAGGTCAAAAGGGAAAAAAGGTAAGAAATGAGGGATAAAGAATGAGAAATGGTGGGAATAGATAAGAAAGAGAGAAATAATCTTAGGGTTCAATTTTTTATGAGGCAAGAGTGTAGATAGTAAGTGGTAAAAAGAACAACAATCTTATGAAGCACAAAAGGTCTATCCACCCCTTTCTTAATGTACCCTTTAAGGCATGCACTTAGTGAGATTGAGACTAAGTAGGTTCCTATAAGATATGAAGTGTCAGTAATCAATAAAAGAGTGAAAATATTATGTTTATACATATGCCCCAATTGAAGCTCATCACATGTCACGTAAGTGCAACATGGGATGGTGCTTCATGATAGAACATGATGATACATTACACTAATGCTAAGTAAATTGAAGTAAGAAGAAAATAATATAAATGAAAGGACAAAATTGAAAAACACATACCTTTAACTTAAGTTAGTTACAAAGAAGAATAATGGAATAAATTAAAGGTGTCCAATGTAAAGCACACTAGGAGAACCTATAGAAGTTAGTGTAAAAATAGCGAAAAATCAAAAAATTTGAAAGATAGGAATATAATAGTGAAAAATAATATCTATGTCAACATGAATCTAACACATTTTATCATTTTAAAAATGGATGAATAGAAATAAAGATATGAGAAAAAGAAGGAATCTAAAGGAAAATAAATCTAGAATTTGAGTTGCTAAAAAATAGTTTTAAATATGAAAAAGAGAATTCATTTTTTAATTTTGCATTTTAAGAGAAGAGAGAAAGAGATATAGAGAGAAAAATCTATAATGGTGAGGGAAAAACATGCTAGATGAGAGGGAGCTCCAAGAGTGAGAGTGGGTGCACTACAGGTATGCATCTAAGAATCTCAAACTAGATTTTGAAATTTGAAATGAATTAAGTGAATTTTGATAAAATTTAATTTGAAGAATTTATATATGATAAAAATGAACAAAATTATATTCTAAGGGAGGGAAATAGGAAGATGGGAAATGGGTTGGAAGGAATTAGGGAAAAATCTAGAAAAAGGCATGTTTTTGGCAAAATGTGCTAGGTCGACACACTAAAACCTACTAGGTCGACCTAGTAGAGTAAATCAGACCAAAATCCATGTGGTTGACCTAGAGGGTATAGGTCAACCTAATGCATTTTGGAACCAAAAACCTAATTTGTGGTATCCAGTTGGTCCATAAGGGCCAAAATAGAAACTTAGCACTAGAGAAAAGAGAATAAGAAGGAAAATAAGAAATGTGGAGAAAAATAGGATTAAAATATGAAAATTTTTGGTCAAACTAGATTGACCAAGGAACCAAAGAAAGCACTGAAATGCATGCAAAAAGATGAAAAGAGAGCTAAAATAATCCAAAATATTAAATAAGGGAAAGGGGGACCAAAATAGGCTAAAATAGATAAGAAATGAATAAATTATACTTATTTATGATTAAAAATAGATTGTATAAAGAATGTATTGTGATTATACATGACATAGAGAAACTAATACATCTTTTGTTGTTTCTTAATTGTAGAGATGATGGTAGTTTTGGAGATTGTTGGATTTTTCTTGCCTACTAGAATTGCTGGAGAGATTCACAGATGGAGATAGGGATAGACTAATATCCATAGGTCTAGGATATGTGTAGGATACCCCTAAACATAGACCTGTTAGTCATGTTCCTTGGTTGTTAGTAATGATTGACTAACACCTTCATATGGGAGGTGGATGAGGATGTGATAGTGGTGGCTATCACACTAGAGGATATCCATGCCATCTTGGGGATACCTATGGTAGGAGCACCAGTGACTACATGGATACTAGATAATGGAGAGGAGAGGAGAGCCTTAACTATATGGGCTACAAGCTCAAAGACAATATTATTGGGGTAGAGAGTGAGCATGGATGATGTCTATATATCACAAATTCTATATCTCTAAAAGGTGGTGATAGGCCTTATGATATAGCAGGTGCTCTATCACAAGTTAGATGGAAGGTACCACTATACATGGTAGCCTTGAGTAGGATGATGCTAGAGGAAGGGGTGATATAGGATCTAAACTCTGCCATCTGGGTCTAGCTCATACATGATTTGTATGAGATGCTAGTTAGAGGGTAAAAGACTATGGGACTGATCTTACTATTGATAACATGGATATATAAGATATTTACTATGTATCATCTAGTTGGGTTTCCCCATGTGGTTGATGATAGGTCACCTCGAGTGAGGAGATTGAGAGAGGACTAGGTAGTGTAGGTTGTGTCCCATGTGTCAGCACTATAGACGGTAAGATTTACCAACATAATATGGTGACCATATGAGTAGCTAACAAGTAATTGGGAGAGTTAGCACATAGTTAGACCAATGTTAGAGAGGAGAGAGGTAATATGACATTATGCATGGTGGAGAGAGACACATTTGGTGGCATGAGTACCATGATATATGAGTCTACCTCATCTAGCAACATTGAAACTAATGCTAGAGTAGTGGAATTTGCCTTTGTGAGAGTTATGAGGGAAGAGGGTATTTAGTCCAATGATAGTTAGGTTAACACTATGGCCACATTGAGAGTGACCATAGACTAGTCAGGCATGACAAGGGATAGAGCAAGAGGAGGAGGCAAAGGTAGTGATATAAGATGTACCACCACTAGCTCTACAAAGAGATGAGCTATGGCCATCGAGGACATGACATCAATAGAGGTAGGAGGAGAGAGTAGAGACCATCATCATTCTTAATGAGTCAATAGAGGATCTAGAGGAGACACATATGACTGAGAGACTACTTAGGCATAGGCTAAGATAGATATGAGACATGACAACCAAGTTTGAGCTGAAGAGGTGACCTATAAAAGAGGTACTAGGAGGTTGCATAGAAGAAGAAACTGTGTTAGTTGGTCATGTGGATGGAAAGACTATAGTATCTAAGACATATATATATATATATATATATAATAAAAATATGATTAATTTATTGCTTGAGCTTTAAATTGAAAGATAGATATTATGATATATGACAGTGATCTAATATCCATCTAGTGTGATTTTTCAATTGTAAGAGAGAGGTAGGTCTTATTCAATGAGAGAGATACACATCTAGAGATAGTGACATGGATGACATAGGCATACACAAAGATGCAAACCTATTTGATGTAGGCACATGCAATGACCCAGACTGAGTTGGTATAGGCATAGGTAGAGGGATTGACGCCTTATAATACCTCATTACAATATACCATTCAAAGGAATCAGACTGAGGTCTCAACAAAAAATGTTGCTAGGCCATGAGATAGATAAGATGAAGCCTAGCCCTAGAGCTGGAGCATTGTTGATGGTTGTATATGTTGTATCAAACTCTTTATATATATATATATATATATATATATATCATTTTGGATTACATATGTCATTGTGTATGTGGTCACTATGGATATATTGTTATCATTTTGCTAGTTTTGTATGTGGATGCTTTGGATATATTTCTTTCTAGCACATGTTTTTAGTTTTGTTGTAAATGCTATAGGAAATATATGTGATGTGGTTTGTTTTTCTAGAATTATGAAAAACACAAGCATGGTTAAAAAGAAATAGGCAAAAAGATTTGAGAAAACATAATAAATCTAAAATGCACTACACATTAATTCAAGCTAGTAAATGTGTAATAACATGAAAAATGACTAAGTATAAAGAACCAAGAAATGGCAAAAAAGATGGTAAAAAGGGGCTTTGTTTTCAAAACAAAGATGAAATATTTTTGTACCAAATTAAAACAAGTAAAATCATAATATATCATGTTGGGAAGTATGAAAACCAAAGTAATAAAATGGAAGGTATGTAGAAGATCACACAAGGTAAGAGAAACAAATGAAAAGTCAATGAAATTTTGGTATTAAATTTATCACACTAATTCAAGTTGGGAAGTATGACAAAATTCAAGAAATGGTTGAAATATTACATGATATTAGAAAATAAGAGGTGAAATAAAAATGAAGTAAGCATAAAACATACTAGTTCAAGATAGGAAGCATGTCAAATGACATGTAACTTTATTATAAATTGAATCATATCTCAAAATTCACACATGTAATTTGATGGTGAATTTATTTTTAGAAAACTTTGTGAGTGTCACGTCCTATCCATAGTCTTACACTATAACTCAACAAAGGGAACACCACATGGGATGGAATAAGCATGAACACCCAAGCACATGGGGAATAAGGGTAATAAGATAAAACATTCATAAATGAAAAACCCAAAAGGATGCAAAAGCAACATTGGTAAGTAAAATACTAATATTAGATTGAAATTCAAAAGGGATGGTAATTTTGTGAGGAATTTTTAGGTCCTATCCACAGTCTTCTGCTATAACTCAAAAAAGAAAAAACCCAATGGGTGTGATCACAAAGCAAGATAATATTTCTCAAGAGGAAATATGAGGAAAGGGAATGAAAAAGGGACTATAAAAATCAAAGACTTAGGAATCTTAAGAGAATACCTTAGGAGATAAGAGGCATACTAAGAACATGAGAAGACACTAAGTGACTAGTGGCCATCTATGTATAAAGGAAACCTATTCTCTATAGACATAAAGCTTTGTAAGTAGATAAGTGTGCTATTAAGATTATCTCATGAAAGTAGATTGGTACAATGAAAAATTAGAATGTACCTACCTCCCCATGATGTGTTCCCCATTTCTCAGGGCTCCTTACAAATCCATCAATCTAATATGAAGATTAGGTACTTGCATGAGAAAGTAGGTAGCACTAGAATATTTTTTTAAATTCTCCTATTCCAATCTACTGACCTACCATACCCCAAAGGAATTTATCTCTATGTGAAGCTGAATATGGAGTTTGAGCTTCAATTAAAGATAGGAGATGTACTTGAATCATGTCTTTTAATGTGATTTTATTTTTAAGAATATTGCATATTTTTCCCTTTTCATATCATTACCTTTTGTTTAAATGATTTGCCTTTTAACTTTATTTTGAAGGATTTATTTTTATTTTTTTAGATTCCTCTTCCATACGTATTTGGAATGACCAATCATGAGAAAGATAGTGATACACATAAATGAGATGTAGGCTAAGGCTAAAAGAAGCTAAGTAACCAAAGACAAAAGACTAACTAGGACACTTAGGCTTGATTAAAACAAATATGTGATTTTAAATATCAATTGTTTATGTGCTTAGTTTGTAGAAAAAGGGAAGAAAAGAAAAGGGAGATCCAAAGGTGGACCGGTAAAAGGAAATAGTAAAGAGAAAGAATGTTTTCTAACTAATCACATAGTAAAAGGAGATAATAACCAAAGGAAATAGGGTAAATACAACCAAGTCACCATGATAATTATCTACAAAAATTAAAGATAAGCAAACAAACAATTATGAAGATACAAGGCAATAATAAGATAAATATGGTGATTTTGTGAGGATCTATCAAGTCCTATCCACAGTCTTACAAAGCAACTCACAAAATAAATATCCAAGGGATACAACAAGAAGAAAAGAGAAATATAAAGCAATGACAAGGAAGAACAAACATATGCAAAAAAAGATAGAATATAATAAAATTAACAAGAGATATAATACAACAAATAAGATAATGATATAAGATAAGTAAGAATTTGACATAGTGTCAAATGATATAATTAGATATATAAAAATAAATAAATATGAAACACATGTCAAATCCAAATATAAATATAAAAGTACCATGCATGTGCTCATAAGTACTAGTAAAATTTTCCACACACATTATCCAAGAAATCAGATAAATCTCTATGAAGTTAAATAAAAACTACTACTAATGTGTCATTGATCTTTTTTGAATACTATGAAAATAATTCTTTTCTAATATCTTCAACTAAAAAATTAGGAATACTCATTGGATCATGTTGAGGAGGGAAATTGGGCAAAGGATGATTAGAAGAATGTATGGGAATGGGATCTACAAGATAAGGAGGAATCACTGGTGGAGAAGGATCCATAGGTGAAAGAGGGTCCATGGGTGGAGAAGGAACCACAAGTGGAGGTATAGAAGGAACCATAGGAGGTGCAACTATGGGAGAATAAGGGGGGGCTTTCTTATGAGAATGACCTATGGGAGGAATAGTAGCTAGTCTATGGATAGCTATAAGATGATCCTTAAAATTTTTATGAAGGGTACGACAACAATCAATATGATATGTGCCACATTAATGCCATATACAATACCTCTTACCATACTTAGGTATATA